>JAUYWG010000032.1:8704730-8740183 GCA_034779775.1 Enteromius afrohamiltoni
TTGAGATAGGAATTTTGGGTTTTCATGAGCTGTATGCCAAAATCATCAATATTAAAACAATAAAAAGGCTTGAACTACTTCAGTTGTGTGTAATGAATCTAAAAAATATTGATATATGAAGTCTAATGTTTATCAGTGCATTACAGAAAATAATTAACTTTATCACAATATGCTAATTTTTTGAAAAGGACCTGTAGTCTAGTGAATCTACTGGAGCAATAGCTTGCTAAATATACCTAAATAAGAACATATTGCATTATATTTCTGAAGTTTTCAATTTCTGTAGTTACATTACACTGTGTAATTACACAGTTTTTACACTGTAACCTCAACCATCCCCAACAAAACACACCTACTGTAAAATTTCATTATTATTGTTATGTGCACAGTATTTAAAGACACCTAATATAAAGTGGGACCTGAAGGGTCAATAATTAATACTTTTTCTAGCCGCTGAATGATAAAAGCCAATCACAAGGTTGTGGCAGACTTTATAACTGCAGCAGATGCTTATAATCAACAGACTGATATAATATGCTGGTGTGGACTGTTGTTTCTCTGTGTTTCTGTCCTCCTGCACACTACATTTTATTTGTCCCCCCAGTAAAATTTCTGGGGGCCCTCAAGTGGAAAGATTGCAAACCACCCAGAAGCTTCAGGCTCAAAAACAGTCCCTCTTTTGACCCCAGTATGATTCAAAAACTTTCTCTGAGAACTCTATTTACACCTGCCTCTTGAGAAAAGTCATACAAGTGTCAAGTCCCAAGCAATTAATAGGAAGTGCTCCTTGACAACAGGCTTACACAACAATAAAAGATGACGGGTGGAGCTTGGGGGCTTGGTTTGACCAGCCAGTGATTTGCTGATCATAACTATGTGTGTTCGTAACCTCATCCATTTTTTATTGGTGCTACAGAACACAGACACCAACGAGGGGGAGCAAAAGAGCTGCTGTGAGAGCTCACAGCAAGGTTACTGTGTGATAAAAATAGAGCTAAGCAGCCGGACATGATTGCTGTTAGCTGTCCTTGCTTCAAAGACATTTGCTGGACATTGTGTGATTAAGGCTATGGGAGTGACACTGTGCTGACAACGTCATGCTGTGTTGTTTTTGCATGTGACAGTTTTTCTCATAGTGATGATGGCCCTGCAAAATTGCACTGCAATCACACATGTGAATTTATGGTCAATGAATGCAATAAATATTTAGTTATGAACACTTGGTCCATGGAAATTGTACATGTGAATGTTCTATAGACATATTATTTTCTAACACACATTTTTTCACAATTTTTTTGTGAGTCAGGTAAAATTGTTATATTTTTTCCACCTACTGTTTCTCCCTCCCACCGATTGTGTCCCAGAGGAACAGAAGCAGGGTATAAGCCATCTTCAAGTACTTTTGGCCAGAGTAATTACATCCCTTATGTCAAGTTGCTATGGAGACAAAGAGGAGAGCGGCAATCAGGGCAAACATTTACTGAGGCTGCAGGAAACGGCTTTGTTTGAACTTCCATGTCACTTGACATGTGATTGTGAAATTTTGGGATTTAAAACCGTAGAATGACATGGCATGATATAATAATTTACATACCAGCAGTAAAATGTTTGATAAGCTGCAAATTATGACATACAATGAGAAAAAGTTGAAACACTTTAAACAGTAATGGCACTAATCTGCATGGCCTGCAACTTCTGACTACATTGAATAATAATAATAAAAAAGTTGTATTTACAAGCTGTTGTATTTTTCAAGTTGTTGACAAATACAAGAGATGTGTCTATGTTAAAATATCCCACACAAGTATTGTGAGTTTTAATAAATTATTTTCCAAAATGTTACTTTATATATTATTTATAATATTAAGGTACTGTAGAAACTGCATATAAAACATCAAATGTAACTTTAAATCCTTATCTTTAACAATTAGCTTTTTCTTTTTAAAATACAATATGCATAAATACACAAAATAAATGAAAATGATAATATATATATATATATGTATGTATGTATTCTAGTACTACTATTGAACACTGAAGAATTATTGAAGAATGTTGTCACTGTTGGTTGATGATTCCCATTGGAAACCACTTGCCATTAACTGCTTGGTGCGATGATCAGCTGGATGTGCCAGCTCTCTGGATGGCACTCCAGCGCCAAACAAACTATGTGTGTATGTTTTGTGTCTGTTTTCATTCATGGACTCCTTTCAATGAACTCTTGTCACCGCCCATCTTATTTGTTGTCATAGTGTTTCTCCACTCACCTTGTCTGTTGCCTAACTTGCTCCTCCCCTTAGCCTTGTTAGCATGTCTGTATAAAAGTCCCGTTTTTAAATTTCCTGTTCAGACGCTCATCAATGTTGGATGTATCCTGTGTTTACTCCCTTTGTGTAGCCATTTCGTGTTCCTTGTTTCCTTGTGACCACTCCTGCCTTGAATATTTGCTCTTGTCTCTGCCCTCTTGGATTAAGTTTGCCGATCGCCTGACCATTGCTTCGTCTATTGGATTATTCTCTTGCCTTTGCCTCTGATGTTACTGTTTGGCATTGATCGACCCTGCTTGCCAGTATTGTGAGTGTCCTAAATAAAAGCTGATGTTCACTGCTCCCCAGAACCCCTCAAAGACTCTACTCTGCCCGGGCCCGTAACCTCCGGGTCTGTTTGCACCCCGTTCCCTTCACGGACTATAATTTGCCATGGCCAGATCCGTCAGAGCTCGCTGTGGATCTTGATTTGCCGTGGCCCGATCCACCTGAACCTGTTCTCCTGCCTCTATTTAGTCCTGAGTCGACAACGGAGAATTCCCCAGTGGCTGCACATGCCCCAGAGATGTTGGGCCCGGTCGTGGATTCTCCGGGGTCTCTGGGGGCATCCGAGCCGGTCCATCAGGGCTGTTCTGATGTGCAACTCTCTCTCTGAACCGGCCATGGAGGCTGTCAATGAACTTTTGTCCTGCCCTGAGCTAGCCACAGAGGCTTTTGAACTTTCGCCCTGCCCTGAATCGGCCATGGAGGCTGTCATTGAACTTTGGTCTTGCCCTGAACCCGCCTCGGAGGCTTTTGAACATTCACTCTGCCCTGAATTGGACACGGAGGCCGTTGGACTACTGTTCAGCTCCGAATCGGCCATGGAGGCTGTCATTGAACTTTGGTCATGCCCTGATCCCATCCCAGACCTGCTCCGGCCGTTTGGACTCGAACTCGGACTTAGAGGCCAATTCTAACCTCTGTATGCTTTTATATGCAGTCGAGTCTCCTGACACGCCCAGGAGGGCATTGTCGCTGTCTAGTCTTCTCCGTCAGCACCACCCTGGAGCACATTCCCGCCATCTGATCCATCCAGGTGTACCTTTCCTCCGCCTGATCCGCTCTGGAGGGCTTCTCCTTCGCCTGCTTTGCCCAGATGGGCTTCTCCGCCATCAGACCCGCCCTGGAGGACGTCTCTTCTTGCTGTTAAGTCTAAATGGGCTTCTCCACCAGCTGCCCCGTCCTGGAGGGCGTTCCTGCCGTCTCCTAAGTCTAGCGGCGTCTGGAAGCCGCCCCTTTGAGGGGGGGCTAGGTGATGATCAGCTGGATGTGCCAGCTCTCTGGATAGCACTCCAGCGCCAAGCAAACTATGTGTGTATGTTTTGTGTCTGTTTTCATTCATGGACTACTTTCAATGAACTCTTGTCACCACCCATCTCATTTGTTGTCATAGTGTTTCTCCACTTACCTTGTCTGTTGCCTTGACCACTAACTCGCTCCCCCCTTAGCCTTGTTAGCATGTCTGTATAAAAGTTTATTTCCTGTTTAGATGTTCATCAATGTTGGATGTATCCTGTGCTTACTCCCTTTGTGTAGCCATTCGTGTTCCTTGTTTCCTTGTGTTTCTCCCTGTTTGAATTTATTGTTACGGATCACTCCTGCCTTGGATATTTACTCTTGTCTCTGCCCTCTTGGATTAAGTTTGCTGATCGTCTGACCATTGCTTCGTCTATTGGATTATTCTCTTGCATTTGCCTCTGATGTTACCGTTTGCCATTGATCGACCCTGCTTGCCAGTATTGTGAGTGTCCTAAATAAAAGTTGCACATGGATCCGCATGCCTTCTCGTCTCTCAATCGTGACACTTGGACTCGCCTTAAGAAGGGCATCATCTTATTTATTTCTTAATGATTGTCCATCATTTTTAACTCAAAGCAAAAACCATAATAGCGATAGTGATAGTGAATAGCTGTGTAAAGGACTATAGTATATACATAAAGCTTTTTTTCGGAGTTGTTCAGACAGCAAAAAAAAAACGTTATAACAAATTTAATTTTACCATGAATGCAATGTTTAGTAATTTAAAGCAAATGTAATAAAATACAAAGTTTCATATTTATACCGTTTTTACAAAAGCTTTCAAGATTTAGAATGCTGACAACCATTTAAAGGTATATTTACAATCTTTGAAAAGGGCCTGTTTTTAATTACAAAAAGGTATTGTAACGGAATGTGTCCAGGTGAAGACAAAGAATCCAAAGAGTGAACAGAATGAAGGTTTTAATAAACATAGGGAATCAAAACTTTAATAACCGACCAACTGAATGAGGCAGACAAGACTTAAATATACACAGACACAATTAGGGAGAAATGAAGCATGATTACCCCTTGGCTAACTGCTGCAGAAGTTGATCCATCTAAGCACAGTCTGGTGTGGACTGGACAGTGGCTATGTTTATGCAACTTAATAACAGTGTCTCTTATTCCTGTCCGTCTCTCAATGCGGAAAGGTATCTAAGATATCTATGGACATATTTATTTCCTTCGAGTATATGACTGCTCAGTGGAAAGATGTGATGGTGAAGTATTGATTGCTGTTTAAACTTTACACAGACATAGACGACAGTAGGGAATGAGTCACCTCTAAATATCATCAAACTAGGAATTTTTGCTTGTTTGTTAGTTATACTGTTGTCAGTAAAATACATTAAAATACACTTAACACAACAGAGTATGAGACCTTTAGATTTTATATAATGGTCTTTCAGACGTGTGTGTTTAGTGACAAAAGCCATGTGTGCCACCAGGCCCGTTCACATCAGTGACTCACTCCTTCCATCGTTTTTCTTTCAGGAGAAGAATAAGGCCTAGTAAATTCTCTTTTGTCCTGCTCATAAATCTAGAGTCGCCTAATATGGTTAGAATGTCTCGAATCCATCAGAAAACTGGCAAAGGCCACCGCTGAGAAAGATTCTAGTGTACAGAAACAATATTGGATCTAATCTGATGATAAAACCAGTTGGGGGAAGGAACAGGAAATACACATGCGAAGATCATCCATGTGTAGATGGGTAACAAGTGCTCTCTTTGATCTGTGAGGAGAATAATAAGCTGGCCTGGTTTCACAAATGTGTTCTCATATCATATCCAATATTGTTTTGTCTCCAGGTAGTCCTTATCATCTGCTGTGTAAATAGTGTGAAACAGCTAACAGACAAACAGAGTGGGTTGGTTGTTTGCAGCTTTAGCCTGGTGTCGGGTATCACTGCAGTGTGAGGTCTGCATAGTGGGATTTATCTCTTAGATAGGATCCGTCCCCACAAAGCTTTTGACTTTAAAAGCTCCTGAGAAAAACTGCTAGGCTCACAGGAAGCCTAGCGAGGCGAAACATTGCCTTTTAATGCTAGAGCAGGAGAGAGCCAGGGAGATGGGGCATGAAGGAAACAGAAACCGTACGCTCCTTAAGCAGCATGTTAGCACCTTCCCAGGAGAGCTCCTGTTCAGAGAAATCATTAAACCAGCTAGAACTGATGCACAGACATTAACTTTCGTTTTTTTTGTTGTATATGTCACAGTGCATGGAGGAGGTGAGCTATCTCTCTCTCAGGTTGTCATAATATCATTGTATATAAATATGTATATGTAAAAATGTAATCTTAGATAATGATCAGTATACTTTAACATTTACATTTTAAATACCTCCATTATCTTACACTCACCTAAAGCTCAATAACAATGATCTAACACATTCATAACCATTTTCATACTGCACATTATTGTTGTGACATAAAATATTATCAGTGTATGTCATACAAAAGTCCATCTATCTATCTATCTTTTCTGCTTTTATTAACAAGTACAAACTTTTTAAAAAATATTTGAATAAACTACATTAAATTATTAAAATTTAAAACTGTGCTTATTGAACTAAATAAATCTTTGTGTGTATTCCAATATGCAATATATATTACATATATTTCTTGAACATGTATGTGTTTACATCCATAAACGTTTATTTTGGATGCAATTAATCAACTTGACAGCACTGTAAAAAGTACACTAAATATGTGACAAGAGGTTTGTATGATTGGCTGTCAGAAAACAGTTTTCACTGTTTTGCACGCATTACATGCTATATTTTATGTCATCATGTTGTGTAGGCAAATAGCACAGAAAGACCAGAAGCAGCAAATTACATTTCATATGTTTATATGATTTTTATATGTTCAGCACAACAGC
Source organism: Enteromius afrohamiltoni (assembly GCA_034779775.1). Taxonomy (NCBI): domain Eukaryota; kingdom Metazoa; phylum Chordata; class Actinopteri; order Cypriniformes; family Cyprinidae; genus Enteromius; species Enteromius afrohamiltoni. The sequence goes on from JAUYWG010000032.1 coordinate 8,711,219, forward strand.
TGTGGTTGGTCTGATGGGTTGTTTTCATTATGATTCAGACCTTTCCCTTTATTTTAAGTGACTCATCAGCCTTATAGCAAGCCAGAGCCCAGTATGGGCCAGACAACAGCTCTAGGCCCTGTGAAGACCACCCACATGCATCACTCTCTAATCCCCTGGTGCAATTACACAAAGGTCACTACAGATTAGTCAATTACTAAAGACTGAGAGATTTAATACATTGTTTTTTCATGAAAAAGAATTGAATTGGGTGAATAAAAGCCAGTCGCACAAGCAGAAAAGGGAGAAATAAAAAGGAAGTAATAACTGATGAAATCAATGGAGCTTTTAGTATGCTATGCTATTAAAACGAATTTATTCCCAGAGTTACAAAGAATATACAATTTTATAAAACATAGTACAATAAATCCATTAAGTCTATAGCCTATATTTAAATAACACCATTTCTAGAAAAAATTGAGGTTACAAGTGTTTATAGTGCTCATCAAACATCACGCACAATGAATAAAATACGTCAATAAATCGTATATGCTGACCGATTATGTTTTATCATTTTATAATTAAAACGAGTACACGCCCGAAACATACTAGCACCAAATTCGTGTTATTTTAGCGCCTAAACCGCAGACAAACTTGTCGTGGTTGTGAGGGTCTCTCCTCCTCCCCCCGCCGCCGCCGCCGCCCGCTGAGCCTCGGCTGTTCTCGGCTGTGTCCGCCAGAGGGCGCCCGGGCTCCGATGTCAACACGCGCCATTCGATTGTGGAAAATGCCACCAGATGGCGGTTTAGGATTGCTGCTCTTCTGAAAGGCGCGGTTCCTTCTCCCGGTCCAATTTTCAATTAATAAATCCATATTTAGCAAAAAAAAATCTAATTCCGAATAGCGGGAACGCCGACCTTTGTGACCATGAGCATCCCAGGTGAGTTGTACGCGTTTTTGTGCTGTTGGTGGTTCGTGAAGGGTAGCGGGTCTGGAGATTAAAGATGGAGGACAGCGGGGCTGGTGGGGGATGGGCGGCTTCTCCTCCGCTCTCAAACTGACTGCATCTCCTCAGGCCAGATCCACACTCCCGCAGCCGGGCTGCAGCGGCTCGTCTGCGGCTCCGCGAGCTAACACGGCTCGGTCATAAAGAAAGGGGCTCATTTTCTTATGGCAGGAGTGTAATTGATCTCATATGTGACTGCAGAGCTGCATCGGGCTTGTCGCAGATAGCCAGAGAGCTGCACTCATTATATAATAACCAGTTTAGGAAAACACTGATTGCTGCGGGACTGTTATATGCTGGTTTGGTTTTTATTATTATTATTTTTTTTGTTATGAAATAATGAAGGTCCCGTTATTTAATTTGTAGAAATTATTTTAGACATGTCAACAACAGGCTTGAAATGTAATCTGGTGTGCTTTAGTCATGATTAATCCCAGTGTAAGAGATGGAGAGGAGAGAAGAAGCAGCCAGACAGGTGTAATACTGTTGCTATAATAGAGGAATATGTGAGAGACTTCACTGGGTAAATGTGTGTGTGTGTGTGTGTGTGTGAGAGAGGGGGGAGGGGTTGAGTTTTCACCTTTGTTTTCATCTGTACTTTCTCAGACTGAAGGAAGATCACACTAGTATTGAAACGTCATAGTCAGCCTGCTCTTGACTTGTGTTATTACTGTTGTTTTTCTGTTTGTCTCAGACAGGTTTGTCATCAAGTCAACCTGGGTTAAACTATTATGGCAACTTAATTCTTAGTGCTTTTATAGGCTCTTCAGTACATGAGTTTTGGGTGAGATGTCTGGAGTTCAGGTTCATCTCAGAAACTAGAACAATCCCAAATCTCCTGTTCAACACACGTCCTCTCGGTTTTATCATACAAAGCGTTTCCACGATTTTTGGTTTTGAATAAAACTTTGTCCTTTGTATTTGAAACTATTAAAAACTGTTTTCGTTAACTGATATAAAGCTAAAATAAAAAATAAAGCAATGGAATAGTAGCGAAGGCGAAAGCACAAAATTACTAAAACTGAAATTACATTAGAAAACTGAAAATATAAAAGCTAAAATATATATAAAATACTATATTTTAGACTTAAAACCTTTCAAATTAATGAACTTATGTAAATATGTCATAGAATAAAGCCATAGAAAATCTTTTTTTTTTTTTTTTTTTTTTAGAAGTTAATAGTTTTAGACAGAAATAAACAGAAAAATCATGGAAATAATTAAAACCCCTGCAAAATATGTTCTAGCAATGTTTCTATTTTTTTTTGGTTTTCCTTTGTGGTTGCACTACAAACATTAAAACATCTTGTGATCGTGAACAACCGAAATGTCCTTTTTTTGTTATTCTGAAAGTGCTGATTTAGTTTGAGACCAGCACATACAACTTTAATTATAAATGCAAATCAGCGAGGTCATTTGACATTATGGCATGCTACTGTTAATGTTTTTATTGTCTTTCATCTGTGAATGGACATTTCTTCAAATACAGCATCATTTAGGAAATAAACACTCATTCATCCGTCTTTATGTCTATTTACAGTCATTTTTCAAACCTCACTGTCTGGTAATTGATGTCTTGTGATCATCAAAACAACATATTGTAGGCTTATTTATATTTTTAGGTTTGTAAACCAGACAACCCTGGACAGATCTTTGTCTTCATTCCGGTTGTTCTTGTTATATTGTATGTTTTTTCATTAAATCACATGAATTTCATGCTGTATTTGCTGGTCTTGTTCAAATCTTATAGCTGTGTGAAAGAAGTAGTTGCTTCTCTTCAGACTTTAATGTCAATGTTGTAATATTGCTGTAATGTTGCGGTGTGAGTGTTGAACTGTGAGACAAGCAGCGGTCAGGAAAACCACTAGCTGACTTTTTCTGTGAAGTGCAAATGTTGTAACCATTTTTGTGCAGGGTTACCCACCATAGCACATCCTGTGGTTAAAAGTGTGGGCAGTAAGAAAACCATCTGAAGGAAACTGACTCCAGTTCAGTGTGTGACAAATATACCTGACCGAACAGAGACTGACACAAGTCAACCTTCTTTGCGTCTCCTTTTCTAATGGGTCGGAAGAACATAATACTACTGTGTGAAACTGCTTTGTTTTGTTCCTTTGCTGGTCTCTAATCTAGAGGCGTTTAATTGTGGCTCACCAAGTCCTTTAGCAGCCAAACCTATGTGTCCACATCTCCATCTGTTCACCGTTGCTCCTCACAACACAATCATAATGACATCTTCCTTCCTAAAAACCAGCGAGAGAGCATGTGCGTGCTAGTGCTTGTGTTCTGTATGATTGCAAGGGAGCCTGTCCCGAATGATCTGTTTGATGTCAGCAGGGATTACTTGAGTACCAGACATAAAAAACCTAAAATCAGTTCAGCTTAAAAAAAAAAAAAAAAGGCTAGGTCTGTATTTTAGTGTACGTTACCTACACATAGATATGCATGAATCAAATAAACCTGGCATCAGTCTGTGTATATAAATCATTTATAAACCATGCCTTTACTCTTTATAACTGTATTTTGAATGTGTTGGCTGCTATGATCACCTTTGAGATCGATTGTACGTAACATAGCTGGCTATATTAATAACAACAATACCTTGTCCTTTCAGAATAAATATTATTAGGTGTATAGCTAGTAAATCATGCAAATAAATAAAATAAAACAAAAAAATGTAAATATAGTTCAATTCAGTTAAGCATCTTTTGTATCAGTATTTGAGATTGCATTGTATTGTACCTATATTTGCTGAAGGATTACTGTATGGGCTTTTTTCATGCAGTATGATAAACAAAAAAAAGTTTGCCTTACCTAAAATAGAGTTGATTTTGAATGGCTTTTGTGTTCCCTTGGCATGGTGCAGCAGATTGTTTGCTGGCAGTTAATCAAAGTCTTTCTCAGACCTGAGGCCAAAGTCTGAATAATGGAAAGAGTGAACAAGTTGAAAGGTTCAGTCTGTTGATATGAATGTCTTATTAACGAATGTAAGACGCTGTATTGCTATGAATTGCTATACTTCGATTCACTACAAAAAAACTATTTCTTCAGCATGGAGCAGATTCAGTAATACGCGGTCCACTGAGCTACAAAACAAGGTGTTTTAAACAGACATAGCAAAACCAAACATCTGCACCCAACTTGACCTTTACATTATTGAAATTGAAAAATATCAGTTTTCGGTTGCTGTTGAATTTTGTATTTGAAAATTGGGGTGAAATGTAACTGAAAATGCAACTTAGTGAAGCCATTTGACCATGGTATAGCATGCAACTGTTAAAGTTTATAGTGCCTTTCAGTTTTATTGTTTCTGTAACTATTAGCACTTTTAGAAAATGACCCCTTTCATTTTCCTCATTTTTAAGTTTCTTATTTTTTCTGTCTAATAACTATTCCCGACAGTGAACATATGCATTACAGGAGAGTTCTGCTTTTGTCAGTCATGAACATTTTCACCAGTGTTGGTAAGTGATTAGACTAACCTTAAAGACCTTTATTGAGGAAACGTTGATTTTGTGGCGAAAAGTCATAATTTGGATGCAAATTGGTATTAGTTTAGCTAAATATAGATATCCTATGGTCATTTTACTCTATGTCTAGATTAAATTAGCACATTATGGCCCGGTTTCACAAACGGGGCTTAGCTTAAGCCAGGACTAGGCATTAATTAAATTAAGATATTTAAGCAAATTTGACAAAAATACCTTATAGGAAAATATTACAGGTGTGCATCTAAACACAGAACAATGACACTGACATGTTCTAAGATATTTTCATCTGAGACAGCACAAACATGCAATTTAATCTGGGATTAGTTTAAGCCTTGTCTGTGAAACTGGGGGTACATTGTTTATTTTTTATAGAGGATAGATAAAATATTTGTACATAAAAAGTATTTAGAAAAATTGGTAAAGACATGGTAAAAAGTTTGCATGATAGTTTTAGGTTTCAGTTTTAATAATGTTCCGGATCATAAAATTGTTCATAACTGATGAAGCCCCCGAGTATTTCCAGCAACTGCTCCTCCGTCAGCCATGGCTCTGTATCAGATTTGTGAGATTACCATTTATTTCACCTGACATCTTTCACGTCTGACAGTACGGATGTGTGATTATCTTCCTCGCTGACGATACACCCAAAACAGACGTGAATGGGGCCTTTGTGTTCAGTGAAAGAACGTGATTGAAGCTTGTTAAAGTGCAGCAGCTCTGAGAGAAAGACTGCTCCATGCTGTGTCTCTCCTCCCTCTCCTGCAGTCTCCATTTTGTGAGCGCCTGCAGCGGGGCGGCCATGTCTGCTGCCGCAGTGACACTGCCACAAAAGCACTCTGCCTGTCCCATTCAGCTGCATGTGGTCAGTGCAGACTCACTGCTGTGTGGATGAAAGTGCTTTTGTTGTTGTTTAGGTCGTGGTTTGTTAAGGAATTAATGGTCAAGACTATTGTCTTCTGGTGAGAAGCATTGCTAGGCTGTAGTGAAGCTCCCAGTGGATCTGTCTCATCAGTTATTTCTGTAGTTTCTCACACATTCAGCAGCAGCTGCTGGTGTGTGTGTGTGTGTGTGTGTGTTAGAGAATGGGAAATGTCTTTCTCAGTCTTCAGGACCTTCCCTCTTTCGCAGTTAATGTGTGTTTGGTGTCTCTGCGGAACAAACCCTCAAGAATAAAAGCAGGAAGTCAGCACAATGACATGCCTCAGAGCTGCAGCTTCATTCACACACCACACCCAGTGAAGTGATTTTACAGTCAACAGTGAGGTCCAGTGTACTTTATTTTTGTTAGTTGTGATAGGATTTGGTAGACACGGGTATTAGCAGCGACCTGGCGATATGGTCTTAGTTTCTTGACTGCTCTACATCATGTGTGTTATAATTTTGGTTTTAGTATTTCGATTTTATTTAGACAAGATGATGTAGGAATGTAGTGTGTGTGTGTGTTAATATATAAAAAAAGCCATAGAAACCAAAGCAGCAGGTTTTCTTAGGCTGCTGTCTCCAAGATCTCATGCATTTTGATTCTCAATGGTTTACATGCAGTTAATAGCCTGTATACCGACTATGTTTAATATAAACCAACTGTGTTTACTTGGATACTCACCAAGACAGGCATTTTACATCATTTTTGCAAGACTTGAAAGCATATGCAAATGATGCATTCCGTCATCTGTCTGGTGCAGTAATTTCCCGGATATAATCATGGAACCTGCCAAATGAGTAGAATTGCGCACAAATGTCCTGCTCTGTTAATTACCTGACCGTGAATGATGTGAGTGGCATCACTTTGATGTCACTGAGAAGTTGCAGTCGTGGCAGGGAGGATTTTTGTTGTGGCGGCCAAGTTCGATTCACTTTCAACCGTTTTTCTCAGAAATCTATGTTGGCCGAGAGAGAGCTCAATGCGCTGCAACTTAAGAAAACACATGCAAATAGAGAAACACAAGTGCTGCCAATCTGCACAGCACATGCAAATAAGAAAAAAATATTGCGCGGACCACAACTGAACTATTTCAGGGGGAACCAAAAAAGTGATGGGCCCGCTAAGATTTGCATTATTCTGCTATTTATTTTGACAATTAATGAAGCACTACTGATTTATTTTGACTAACCTTGAAATTGTATTTAGTTAGGGCTATTAAATTAAGCCTATAAATTAGCTTAATAGCCAAAAGACAAAGAACTTATTCAAGCAGGGTGTTAAAATAAACACACAAAAAAACTTGCTTTTCAGTTCACCAACAACTCCACTGACCCAAATTACTTATTTCTAAAAATATAAGTACAGTTATGTTATCCAATAATAAAATACACATGCAGAATTTCATCAGTTTGACAGGTACAATCTTTCTTTGAGAGGTTTCTTATTTGCACGTGTTGTGAGCTTGGCAGCACTTGTGTTGTCAGCTTGATGAAAATTATTCTTAATGTGCTGCCGTATTCTCTATTTGCATATGTTTTCTTAAGTTGTAGCGCGTTGAGCTCTCTCAGCCACCGTAGAAATCACTTACCGCACGTTAAAACCAGGCATAGTAGCAGCAATCTGTCTGATATTGCTACTCTAGCATAATTTTGGGTTATAGTAAAGTGTGTCCGCTCTGCTGGGATGTTTATCTGTTTTAGTGTGCATGAAAAAGATGCTGACAGTCAGAATGCAAATTGAAGTCACTGGTTAGGCTAATGTTTCTTCTTGGGGAAAACGCTGTTCAAAATAACTTTGGTTGCTGAATATTTGGTATTTTTATGTCTTTTTGTTGTCGAGGTCAAAAACTGGATTTGTACATTATTACTTGTACTTAATCTGGGTCTGTCAGCAATTCAGATTTAGGAGACTTTATAGGACATACTGAGAGGTTGTACTGCATTTGAACTTTTCCCGGTGCTGTGCTGAATTATTGTTTAGCACACTGTGATGAAGGAAGATTATAGCAAGCCCAGCGTTCAGGGTTAATCCTGTAGACTTCCCATCAGTGGAGAAAGATCCCTGAAGATTAAGGGCTTCTCACATCCCCTGGGTCAGTCATCTGCTGTTTGAAGCACCTTATCTCATTAGTGTGCAGTTAAAGCCTTATGCTTTAAACGGTGTGCTGTGTCTGATTTAGCCGTGACACAGAGGGATTGCTACAGACAGTGTGCCTTTATTGTTACATAATGCAGTTAAACACTTGAATGTTATTGCATTCGATGTAAAAAACCAAATGGCATTTGCAAACAAAAAATTCTTCATTACATTTTTTTAAAATTAAGTTCACTTTGAGCCAAATACCTTCAAACATTCCTTTCTTCTGGTCCTTATGTTGTGGTTAAATCAGTATGTCCCTGAAACAGTAGCTGAGCTGCTGCTTCCATCAAGATGGAATGCACACTTTATATCCAAGGAAGTCAAGGAAAAAGCTGTGGGACAATAAAACAGCTGATGTCATAGATAGATGTATGTGGATTGTATTCATGAGGTCACACTAGGCTGAGAGTGCAATATTAGCCAGCTTTTGTCATTAATAAACCCATGTGGTTTTCAAACCTGTAAAAGCTTTGTTTGTCTTTGGAACACAATTTATGATATTGTTATGATATTGACTGCCAAGTAAATGGCACTGTCAAGCCCTGTTCACACCAAGCACGATAATGATAAAGATACAGTTCTAAAAATCATTCTCAGTGTTAAAGAATAGCAGGGTCCACACCACAACTATAACGATAAAGGCACGGAGAAGTAATTTTCAGAATGATTGGCATTGACAGCCAATCAGAATCAATCCTGCTATCACACGCTTGAGAATTTAAAGCGGCAGATGCGCTTGAGCTTAAAATGAAAATATTGCTCGCTGGTGTGGACGTTATCTTTATAGTTATCATTGTTGGAGTGAACGGGCCTTTAAAGTCTAGAAAGGCAAGTATGAAAGGCATGGTCAGAATACTCCATCTGCCAACAGTGGTTCAACCGTAACGTTATGAAAACCTAGCGAAATATCTTAACGGGTTTGGAACGACTTGAGGGTTAGGGATTAATGACAAAATTTGGGGTTGGAGTAAACCTTTAATAATTAATTTAATAATGGATTACATTAATAACAATAATACCATAATGTTGTTAAAATGTAGTACATTTCCACAACACCGGAAAGCATAAAACTTTGTGTGGTTCCTTGACATTCACACAGCATAAAGACCTGCAATACATTTAAAATTGGTTATGTCTTGTAATGGACATATTAAACGGGTTATTATAGTAAAAAATGTAAAAATTAAAGTACGTAATAAAATTATTTTATTTCAGCTGATTGTCAAAACAATGAGATTCATTTTGATTTAGTTGAACTTTCTTTCAATTTAAAACCGAAATAAAGATTATATGGACATAGGAAAAAAACCTAATAAAACTATTTGTAAAAAAACCTATAAAATGATAAATATGCACAACAAAATTGAATACAATACAATACAAATTTAAAAAAGAAAATGAATATAGAAAACACTTGGGGTGGGATGAGACACTTATCCCACAAGACGAGATGAGGCGAGACACTCGGTTCACGAGATCGAGACGAGATTTTTAGACTTTTTAAAAATAAATCCTTTATGATAAAATATACAGGGAAAATATATATATATTTTTTTTTTTCAAAAAATGTAGGTGCATTTTGTGATCAATTTTGTTAAATTAAACTATTTTAATAAATTGCATGCAGTAATAAAAAACATCTGAACACTGCGAAATATTTTGCCACAAACTGACAGACAAGTAATTAACAATAAATAACAAAATAATAATTTATAAAATAATAATAATAATAAAATTTTAAAAAAGCCGGGCCGAATACCTAAACAAACTTGCCTACAGCAAACACCGTGCCAGCGTAAAGGCCAACGTATACACCCCTAGAAAACACAAAACAAAAACAAAGTAATAATATATATTTTTAAATACTGTAGTAGTATCTATGGTAGGCTCTTTTAATGTTTTTCTTGTGCAGTATTAGACATAAAGAAACTCTTCACGTCAACCACCTCTTTCATTTGAACTCCTGCTAGTTCCTATTTTCAGCTTATTCTCACGTCCCGTCGGGTCGGTGTTTCTTTCTGTGGGCCTCACATTACGATTCTTCAAATGTCTCTGAGCTCAGCCGACATCCCCTCACCTGACATTCCTCTCCCGCAGGTGAATGGCCTCTTTGTAGCAAACATCTCATCGTGTCGATGACTTGTCTCAACAAAGCCCTTTTGTTAAAACTGTACTCGGCTGGTTATGTGCAGACTAAGACCTTTACTTCGTCACATTCCGTATGTTCTGTATGCTCCAGGCTCTTTCCCATGGACAAGACCGAGGGTCCTGAAATATGTGAGATTCAAGAAGAGCAGATGGAATTACAGGCTGTGGTGAACAAATCAACAGAAAACTCAAGCTGCTGACTTACACAGATCTGGTGTCTGTAATGTGTTTTGTCATGTAATGTAATTCTCCAGCTCTGTAAGGCAAAAAAAGTGTCCACTTATCCAGTCACTCGGATCATGAGATTGGATGAAAATAGTGCTTTATGCAACTGCACATTTTTACATGTATAACCTCAAAATGACACACTGCCATTATTTTGTTTTCTTCGCGCCACAGAACAGATGGCAATTTTAGTAGTCAAGAAAATGAGCGTGATTTATATGCCACTTGCTGATTTCAAATCTGGTTTTTAAAACACCCATAATTCTTTTCTTTATTTTGTCGATTAATGGTGTGCTTACAAATGACAAGAGATCTGTAGCTTACATCACAGTCGAGGAAAACAGAAAAGCCTTAATGTGATCACAGGACTTTGAAGAAATCCTCATTTCTCCCCTGGGACATCAGTTTCTACATCTTAGCATGTCATTTCACCCTCTTTTTCTGCCCTGTGTCACATTAAGAGGCCATCAGTTTAGCCTGTTCACCAGTCTCCCATCACCCTCCATTGATTTACTGTTAATAGAGTTTCTGCCCTTGACCAAATAGAGGTAGAGTCGTTCAGCTAATGCCTTCACATTTTGAATGTGGCTGCAGTGTTTAGATCATTTCAATGTACATACTGATGCTTTTATTCCTTGGTGAAAAATGTATGTTTTTAAAAGCCAACAATATTGCTTGTTTTAGGATTATTCTAAAAAAAATATTATTTTTATAAACAGTAGGAGAATGCATGCATGAAGAAGCAATTAATGATACTATATAGAGTTAAGTTCAGAAATAGTGTTGTCAAAAGACCCAGTACTTCCAAGTCGGTACTATCTTGGAATCCAGTTTAAAAACGGAATGTAGCCTACAGTTTGCTATATGAAGTAGTATCTGTAAATATTAAGTCTCTGTGTTAACAAATGAATGCCGTGGTTTTGTTTACTACAAGCGTGACGCTCGCTGTAATTTCAGCATCTGCCATCTCAATGAGGACTATAAATACATTAATACATCAACAACATCTCCAGAACTGCTCTGAGAGTCACATCACATGCAATGTATTGTTTCACTTGAGTAAACCAGCATATCATCTACACACAGAAATGTAACAGTATTTACGGCAACCCGTCAAAATAAAAGTTTGGTTTAGTCACTGTGCCAGAAATATATTACTATTATTTAGAATAATGCATGTGATAGGCTACTACTACCACTGATGTTAAGAATTAATACAAGTTTATTAAAAAAATAATCCGGCAGTATTTATCTTTTTAATAGTAAATCCTCTTAATTTAGCAAAAAATAAAATGTGCTTAAATGTCATTAATTAAAAGACAAATTAAATGTATTCATTTGTTAATACAAAAAATAAAAAGACTTGTTTTCTGTTTTTCATACTTTTACTATTTTGTGGCATTGATTTTTTGACATTTTATTTTAGTTTAACTAAAAACCTTTGTGTTTTGCTTTGGTACCGAGAACTGGAGATTTTCACTGCTATCGGTACTGAATACAGAAATGTTGGTACTGTGACAGCACTATGCAGAAATATAGTAGTTTCTTTTGTAAGGGATAGGGTTGGGTATCGTTCAGGATTTTTTCGGTTCCGGTACCTGAATCAATACTTAAAAAATAAAAATAGTAACACTTTATAATAACTGAACACTATGAATCATTAGTTAAGCAATAAACAGTCAGTTCATCCTTTAGAAAGCATTGCTCCAACATTGATAGTCATTAGTAAGCAGTTTATAAATGCCTTGTTCTTGATTTATAATCAAATCTATTACAAAGGAGATTTAAAGGCTCATTATCATCCAAACAGAACAAATAAAAACAACACCGAGGGATACAGAACTATTCATTTCAAGATGCAAATAAATATGAAACTGTACAACTGTTCACTTGAATTATTTATCATAAAATTGCATGACAGGTTAAAAACGTCTATTCATAAAGTATCTGAAAAAGATCTACCCTATGAACAGTACATTCAATTACGTTAAATAAAGACAAAATCAATAATGAATAAATAAACTAAGCTTATGAAACAATAACTAACATATAATCCAATGCCATGTCTCAAGTCAAGTGAATGAATCATCTTATAACAGGCATCTGATACTGACTTGGAAAAGGGGAATAACCAATGACATTTGAGATTACAACACAGCAAGCCCCGCCCCACGACTGACAAAAATAAACACGTTCGCTCGAGCAGGTGACTTGAAATGAGCTCACGGGCTCCCGTTTCTTCACATGTACCGGGTTTCAGTACCAAATCCTTGTATTGGACAATAAATAAATGTCATAATAAACAACAAAATCTAAACTACAGTAGTCAGCATTTGAAGTGGATAAGTTTATCAAAGTTGTCCTTAAGACAAGAATGGACTTTGGTTGGTGACATAACCAAAATTTCACGATATGAGTCATTTATTTATTTCACAATATAGGCCAATATCACAACACGTTTATTTATTTTTTATTATCCAGTTAAATAATCCAGTTAAAAAGTACTTTATTTGGAGTATTTTGTCTTTGTTTAGTAACATGCAGTTTTAAAATTTAGTGTCATTATACCTTAAAAATATTAGTGCCAAAATTAGTGTTAATGTTGTTTTTGTTTTACATTTAACTGATATATTAAACTTGTTGCAGAATCATAAAAATCCGTTATTTGCTTGCCTATTTATTTATTCCCTGTTTATTTATTTTGCATTTCAAATGCTTTTACGTCCAGATTTAAATTAAAATCCCAGATTTGGAATGTTTTAGACTTTTAGACCCCAGTTTATATTATTTATAGTATATATTGCCTATACTTTTGCATTTGGGCCATTTTAGTCCAGCTAACTCCTTCTCATGCAGCGCAGATTTGATGTACAGCTGTATAATGTTTAAATTTCATGGACATGCTGTGAAAAGCATTAAAAAAGCCGGCGTCCTTGAGCAATCCACCTCCTCAAACACTCTAGTTAGAGTGAATGGTTTGTCCTGAGCGACTGAATGAACTTCTCCCTCTGGGTGCATTGAATTACATTTAAGTTGACTGTAAGTGGATGTTATTTAATTAAAAAGCCTCCGCATGCAATCTTAAAGTAATTCTTTCTGTATCGGTCAATATTTGTGAAAGCACACCTAATGTCTCTCACATGCGTGTCGTTTGTGGATGGTGGATTAATAGCTCTGTCTGTGTGTGTGTGTGTGTGCACGTGTAGTAGTTGCCAGGGATGTGAACATGCTCCACGCATGCGTCTGTTGCTTTTACTGTAAAGCACTTAACATGCATGACATGTATTCCAGAAGGCAGGCGTTACCATGGCAACACTTGTAGGTCATAAGCTGCAGGTTTGATTTGATTGGCTGAATGAAGCGAGTGCACACGGGAGAGATCAGTCAGCGTGCAGGACTGTTTATCTACAGGATGTCCTTTTGGATCTGTTCTACCAATCTGATTTCGCTCTTCAGCTATTTTATCTTTAGAAGCACTAAGAATTGCTCTGGCTTTCCGTATTTTTAACATGCTTCACATTCAGTTTGAGGACTGGGATTGGCTCTGATGTGGCTGAACTTTGGTACTGGACGGTGTTTGCGTAAAGTCATATAAAATCATAATCTGTTTCATTTGTCTGTGACTTCCGTTTTTCATCTTGACATGTGCGGAATCATTATATGAGTCATTAATTTCACAGTAACAGTATAGGCCAATTTATTTGTTTATCTCAGTTAATTAAATATAGTTGAATCTGTTTTATTTTGTGTACTTTCTATGCATGTTTTAAATATTCATAACATCAGTGAGATTTGTTTGTTAATACTTTTATTTAACAAGGACATAGTTCACCCAAAAATGAAAATTCTGCAATCATTTTCTCACCCTGGAGTAGTTCCAAATCTGTATGAATTTCTTTGTTCTGCCGAACACAAAGGAAGATTTTTTGAAAAAAGTGTGTAACCAGACTAACAAGTTACCAAACATTATAAACATATTACGTGCAAAGTCCTGCATGAATTCAAAATAAAACAGCAGCTGAGTTATTTATTCATTCTATATTGTTTACCATATAATTCATTCTTTCAAGCAGAATTTTGTTTTATATACATAAATGTATATTAATCTACTAAGTACTACGTGATTCAGTCACTGAGTGCCCCTGACAGTAAATTTTACTTTTGTTGCTTGATCGAGCTTGATTGAGATTTTTTTTTACGTTTTATGAGACGTGCAGCAAGTATATAGCTTATAAATACAGTTCATGTAACCACGCAGCACATTCGTTTTGAAATAATCTCTTTCTAATGGCCCCTTCATAACATTTTCGTCTCGTTTTTATTTGTTGACCAAAATGTCAATAGATTTCCGCCACAGTTTTCGTCATTTCAAATTGCTCGTTATCGTTTCGTTTTCGTCTGTGAAAATTATTCAAGAAAATACTCTAAAGGGTCAGTTTACCCAAAAATGAAAATTCTATCATTAATTACTCACCTTCTTGTCATTCTAGGGCCGGGAGCGATTTAATCGTCGATTTAGTTAGCCGGTTCTTTGATTAGCGGTAAATCTCAATCAGCTGTTTTTAAAATGAGCGGCAGTTGATACTCAGAGCCGTAGATCACTGACGAGCTATGCAATATCTTGTTCAAAATCGTAAATGAATCGCTTTCGATTTTGAATGCGATATTGCGTAGCTCCTCAGTGATCACCCAGCCTTATGTCATTCAGAACTTCTTCGGAACACAAATGAAGATATTTTTCAGAGAGCCATCCAATCCTCCATAGACAGCAACACAATTGAAATTAAAAACATCGTAAAACAGTCCATGTGACTTGAGTGGCTCAACCTTATTTTTGGAATGCTACGAGAACACTTTTTTGTGCCATGCTCAGTGCACCGTATACGCAAGCTTTAACAGATTTGACGTCTTTTTTACATCCGGGTAAAAGCACACACATGTGCGTAGTCTGTGGCTGCTTGCACCTTGAGAAAAGCGTATGCTTACGCAGTAGTGTTCTGTAAAATTGCAGATGTTAATCATAGGAGAAAAATGGTTGAGTAAATGATGTATTTTTGTTTTCTTTGCGCTAAAAAAAAAAAGGGTTTAAAGTAATAGTTTACCCAGAAATGAAAGTCAAAGCATATTTTCTTACTCACAAGCCATCGTTGGTGTGTATGACTTTCTTCTTTCAGACGAACACAGTCCAAGTTTTTTTTTGTTAATTATCCTGGCTCTTCCAAGCTTGGTAATGCTGGTGGATAGTGGCCATTATTTTGAAGCTCTGTAAATCGGATATATCCGCAAGTACTGCGTCGTATATAACTAGCCTTTACGTCCTTCATAAAAATAATTTTAAAGGATCATGTAATTCTGGAGTAAAGGCTAGTAAAAATCCATGCTTTCCCATCACAAGAATAAATTACATTTTAAAATACATTTAGAAAACGGATGTTTTAATAATAGTTATAGTAAAAGTACTTTTTTTTTTCCAAACTTTTTGTTTGTGGTCAGTGGCACCAAGAATATTGTTACCAATCCCTAATTGTATATATAATCAACAGACTTGCAGATACACAACTGTTCTTGTTTTATGCATGCAGCTCGCAAGGACAACTCTAATTTCACATTCAATATTTTCAAACTTAAATATGATGAAATACGACTTCTTTTGCTGTAGTGCTATATATTTAGCAGCCGCAGCACAGAACTTTGCTGCAGGAAATGCTTGTAATGATTGAGTTGATAGTAAAAGCCTTGTAAAATGAGTATTAGGTAAGAAAACCTCATATCAGGTGAGTCGTTTGAACCATTAATGCAGCAAGTTGTGACGTTGCTTGGCAGCTGTAAACTACTAACATATTCACAACAGACACCCATTGTTTATAACAGTAGACCAGATGACACATTTCTACTGTTGCATGGCACACGTTTCCACCCACTTAATGTTTTTTATATCACAGTATGAAAATGGAAAATTGATGTCATGCAAGATTTTGTTGAAAATTACAATAAAAGAATGTCTCTCCTTGATGGAAATGTCTTTTGTAAATCTGCAGATAAATGGGACACGATCTCAGCCTGTGATTCACTTAAATTATTACAGTCACAGTTTCATTTTCCTTCTTGGTCTACTGAATGACTACTCTCTCTCAGCCTCAAAACATCTCTGCAAATAACTCATGCCTGCTTTTGAGTGACTTTTCAGTATGTCTGTGTGTGTGTGTACAGTATATATATAAATTTCAGCGTTGAGTTTTCTGAATTTCTATGTATCTTGTTAATGGCTTGAGCTGAACTCTGGCAATGATAAATGTCCCATATGTCATTATAAGTGCTGCTTGACTTTTCGCAGCTGGAAGGTTTCTGTTAATGAAACAAGTGTGTCTTGGAAAGAACATATACTGGAATAGCTTGTGGAAATTCAGCATCTATGAACAGTGATCATGTTCAACCCCCCTAATTTAAGACCTTTAAGAATGCACTGCTGTTAGTGGTGACACATGATGCCATAGTCTTTGTTAACCATCTTAGTACTTCACACATTTATTTATTATTTATTGTTGATTTATTTTTTTGTAACGTTTGACTTTTAGAAGCTCATCTCATTCAAGCTAAATTCCAAGCTAATCATGTGTCCATTTATTATTTCTTTTATTATTATTATCCAGTGGAGAAAGTCATCAGGAGACGAAGGCGATTTTAGTTTAGTCCTGATGTGTTTCGGCTTTGTTTTCTGCCATCTGCAGGTTAGACAGACATGTCCAAGAGATCCATTTCCTAGATTCTCTAGAGCCGTTCTCAGGTTGTTCTGCTTTACTGAGGCCCTGTTCCTGAGCAAGCAGCCTAATAGAGAGGTTGTTACATTCAGAACTCGCTGTGTTTTATTTTGCTCAGTGTCTCTTTGGAGGCTTGTTTTGGGTCAGTACATTTCTTACAGGCTATTATGGATTAAAATGCAGCTGATGGTCAATAATATTGTCTCGGCTCCGCTTGGCAGCCATCCTAGGTTGGCAGCCGGTGACTGAAGAGCAAACAGTAACATGCTGCAAAACTCTGAAATAATTTATTTGCATCCCTTTGAGAATGTTGTGCAATTTCTGCTCTGCCCTTTAACCACCAGTGTAATTTAATAATAACATGAGTGAGTAATAAAGCTATTATGATGTGCCCTGGCTTGACTTCCTTAGTAATTAATGTGCTAACAGATCAAAAATAGCTCAGATAAGTGCATAAAACTCTTCGCTGCAAACAGGATTTGTAAAAAAAAAAAAAAAAAAAAAAAAAAAAAAAAAAATATATATATATATATATATATATATTTTTTTTTTTTTTATGTTTTTGCATTATTCTGGACAGTCATGACAGGAAACAGGAAAAGTAGGAAATAGAGGGGCGAGGGATTTGGAAATGTCCACCACCCGGGATTCATACTTAGGGCGTCTGTAGCACAGTGGCACTATATACTGTACATGTATATGCATGACGCCAACAAGGCTATTGACACTGACTAAACAAGAATTAATTTGTTAGTGTTTTGTTCCACTAAAATATTTTTCCTAATTCACAACATACATTTACTTGAGAAGTGTTTTAGATAATAGGATTGCTTTGCAGTAGTGCTGCACGATTAATCATATCGCAATCACGATGTCAACCCATGCAATTACATTACAGCAAATGTTGCGATTATATTTAGATAAACAAATGCATTTGTGGACGTTACAAGACAGTAATTCTTGTGTTCACACCAGACGCGAATGAAGCGTTAAGCGCGAGTGATTTTTGCTGTGTGAAAGTTCTCATTCGTTAACATGGGCGACGGAAAAAAGATGATTTGTGCAGTATGAAACCGGAGTAAACTCGACATGTTCAAGCGTCCAACTACACGCGGATAGCGAGATATATTCGCCCAAGTCACCTCAGGTGTGAACGCACTTTATCAAAGAGGGATTCGAGAAAATGATTGGCACACTGGACAAGAGATACAAAAAGAAATATACTAAGTATATGTTACATCCTGCTAAAATGTTTTGGGACAACATGTACAAATATAAAAATGGGGAATCATTTTATTTATCAGTACTTTTGACTTTAAAATTTTTTATTTTAAAGTTAATTTAATGTAATTTAATTCAGTAATGTAAAGAAGTTACTGTTATTTAATTTTGTACAATTTAGTTTGAATTTGAAAGCATTGTTAATTTCTAGTTGTTGCTAGATTGCACTGTATACTGTATCTCAGTTGAGAAATACAGTTTTCAGCATTATTAGTAATCTGTGTGTGCATTTTCCTTGATAACAAGCAAGTTGAGTCATACCATTTGTTTATCGTATTGCAATCGCAAATCACAATTTTGACCTTAATAATGGCAATGTGACATTTTTCCCAAATCATGCAGCCCTAGTATGCAGTAAATATAACTTAAAATAAATGTATTTTTCTTAACTCATGGACCCTGGGTTAACGTCTGTAGAGTAACTACAACGAAAATGGTGTTGCCATTTTCTGTTAAATGAATAAATGCATACATACATAAATAAATAAACTGATCACGTTGGTCAGTAGAGAAAAAGATATCAAATTTGTTGTCACTACCTTAGTATTTAAGACATTTCAGTTAACAAGTTTCATGGTGTTGTTAACTATGTTCATGGTGTCAAGTGTACATGGAAAAAAATCTGTAAAATTTATGGTAAAAACTGGCAGCTGTGCATTTTCACAATTTTTACCATTAAAATGATGATCATTTTTTACAGAGTAGCGATCCACGCAGCTTTCTGTTGGTCAACATGGCCAAACCCAACTAAATCTATGTGGGAAATTTCAGATTTTCATGCGAAACTCCAGATTGAAGATTCATAATGAAGTCAAAAATTACCTGATACAATACAAATCTTACAAATCTGGTGTAACTTTAAACACAGACCTTGAGCCAAAAACACATGACCAAACAGCATTAATAGAACGGTATAGACAAAAAAAAAGTTGGTATTTCCATCTCTTTTGCAACAGTTTTGGAGGTGTCTGAAATGACTGTACCCATACATACAAGTTTGGTGATTTTTTGTTGTAGGTCTGCTTTTAAAGTTGCAGCAGAGGGATTCAGCTGGGATTAGGACTTGGCTTTCTGCGGACCAGTTGAGTTCTTCCACATTGACTGAATCGATCTTTTTATTAAAAACATTGCCTTATACACAGAGGCTTTGTCATGTTAGAATAGATATGGGTCCTCCCAAGACCTTTGCAACTCATATCTTGTACCATGTATTGGCACTAGAAGGTTGCTATGAAATTAGAAGCACACAGTCCCCCAGAATATCATTAAATTCATCAATAATTAAATGATTTGTATTGATAGTGACTACTAAAGTAGTTTTTTAAACCTGTTAATTAGAAGGGGTCTCTCAATGCCTTTGGCAAAGTAGTGTATGTGGAATATACCTTGAATAAAGCAGTAAAAAAATATGGTTTTGCCAAGACTGTGATGGAGGTGCATATTTGTGGTTAATTCACAATGTTTGTATATATTCTTACCATGCCCATACCCAAACTTGGGTCTGTTTCATCTAAGATTGCAGCTTGAGTTTAAAACTCTTCTAAACTAACGGTGTGGAAGGTTTTAAAAAATGCACTTTATGGTTTATTAGGTTGAGGGAGGAAGAGAAGGTCCGTGAGAGCTATGAAACAGAGGTGATTATATCAGAGAAGACAGATCTCTCAAAAAAAAGAGGCACTATTTTTCCCCACAGTAGTGCTCATTAATCATATCTCCACATGACTTGAGAATAAGAGAGAGAGAAATATAAAGTCAAACTGCTTTACCTGCTAAATCCATTTTGTTTCTTTATTTCTGGAATACAAAATGACTCGAGCACTCATTCACAAATAATTCAATAAGGACTAGTGTTACATGGTACCAAAATGTCTGCGTTCTGCATATTTCTGGCACTATGCCTAAACTGAACTTTTATTTTGACGGGTTTCCGTGAATACCTTTACATTTCTGTGTGTAGATGATATGACGCTGGTTTTACTCTGACTCTCAGTGACTCTCAGAGCAGTTCTCGAGATGTTGTTTAGGTATTTATTTCCTTATTGAGATGGCAGATGCGTCACAAGCTTGAGCGTTACAGGAAATGGTGCTGTACGCATCAAGAACCAGACACCAAGAACCAAGAACCTGGCACGTAAAGTTTTTTTAGTCTTTTGACAACACTAATAAAGACACTATATGTTTATTCAAGAGTGAGTATCCCTTTAATAGAGGCATTGTTTATATATTGTTCATTTAGAGAGTTTTTTTCTAAAACCATTTTCCTCCTTTTTCTGTTTTTGCTATGGCAATAGGAAGCAATTTTGTTATGCCCATGAAGCACTTGAGAGAGAGCGAGTGAAGGTCTGTGTTCATTAGCCCGTTTCAATGCACCTCTGATTCTGGTGAACATGAGGAGCAGATGAAGGTTGTCTATTTACGCCCACACTCTTAATGTAACTTCTTGTTAAGTGTTTTCTTGTTCCTTTAAAAATGGTCATGGTGTAGGCGTGCAGATTTTATTGTAATGCAAACTCTCCTGCAGCCTCTCACTTTAGATGTTGTTATTAAATATGTATTTGTAGGATTGGGTGATGTGTATTGATTCATGTTTTCTCTGAATGAGGCAGACTGTGAATTCAAACAGCAAATCAATAAAACACAGCCAGAGACTCACTGAATCACTTCCAGAAACAACATAAACAAGCTCTCCGACACCTTTATTTAGACATTGATCACTCATCCCTCCCCACAGAGGACTCAAACCAAAGCCACGATCTGGAAAATAGCTGCTTTGACCCGATGGATCCACATTGCGTCTGGCTGATGCTTCACTTTTTTTGCTTAATTTTTTGAACATACAATATGCTAAAAAAAATTGTGTTCTGTGAAAACAACCCCCAAGAATTCATTCTGAACATGAAAGAAGATATTTGGAGAAATTCATTATGTAACTAAATAGGCCCAGTGTTGTTTGGTTCCCCACATTTCTTTTTTTCCACTGAAGAAAGTCTTAACAGGTTTGGTTTGACAAGTGGGGCGAGTAATTGATGAGCAAAGTTTCATTTTCAGGTGTACTGTCCCTTTAAGTGAAAACATTTATACGTGTGCTCTCACATTAATTATGTTAAATAACTCTTAACAACTTAATTTTAAGTTGTTAAAATAACGTTTAACAATTTGTGATCCTCTTAATATTTTAAACTTTTGTTAGGTAAAGGTCCATTATAAGATTTAGATGTAGATTATCATTATGAAAAATCATTATGTAGATTTTTCTCTGGATGTAAACACTTTTATTTTTTATGCTGATTGCTTATTTAGTATGAGTGTTTCTCAACGTGCTTTGACCTCAAGATTACATTTTTCCTACGTTTCTCTCTAATTACTGTTTTTGTTATACTTAAAGCTCCTTTAAAGGGATAGATAGTTCAACCTAACATTTAAATAATTTACTCCCCTTCAAGCCATTCTAGGTGACTTTCTTCTTTCAGATGAATATTATCAGAGTTATACTAAATAATGTCCTTGCTCTTCTAAGTTTTATGATTGCAGTGAATAGTGATCCAGATTTGAGGCACAATAAAGTGCACCCATCCATTATAAAAAATACTCAACAAAGCTCTGGGGGTGAATAAAGGTCTCTTAAGGCAAGGCGATGCATCTGTATAAGACATATATATATATCTACATTTACAATTGGTTGGATGACGTGGGAGGTAGGCATGGCAACTTGTGCATGGCCAACCCTAATGAGTTTTTAAGATTAAATACTTCATGCCTCAAAACACCTGTATGTCATTGAGTTGTGCTCCATCCTGCTGGTTCTCAATGGAAAAATACTTCTTGTTGTGTCTTGTTCTATAGCTGAAATCTATTCCATAACTAAAACTAATTTAGTTGTTACTGGATTTCGATCAGACAAAATGTCAAGCGAATTAAAGTGCTTGCATAATCAGTTGTTGTTTTGCTACTAAAACTATAACTAGACTGGCATTGACTTAAATTTTATTCAATCTTTTAAATGTTGCATAACAGAGCAAGTAAGCATACACTATCGGTCAAGTTTGTGTATGTTTTTTTAAAGAATTCTTTCAGCACATCAAGTCTGCAATAATTTGATCCAAAATACAGCCAAAGAATTAATATTGTGCAGTAATAATATTTAAAATAACTATAATTTACAATTAAAATAATTTATACAATTATACAATAATATATACAATTAATATATATAAATATTATTATTATTTTATATTTTTTTTTAATGAAAGAAATTATAGAAAAAATACTTTTATTTAGCAAGCATGTTATAAATTGTTCAGAAGTGCTGATATAGACATTTATAAGGTTCCAAAAGGTTTTTCAGATAAATGCTGTTATTCTCAGGATTATTTCTTTGGAAATATGTTGCATTTATTGAACAGAACAGTAAATTCTCCTTAAAACAGATTAAGACAGATAAAACATTCTACATTTTAAACATAATTAACAATAAAATGTCCAGAGTATTTATCATTTTCCTGAATCCTTCGTTCTCAACCGTGCACATGTAGTTGGCTAAAAAGTATGCAAGTATTATTTTTTTTTACCAAGTTGCACTGAAGAGCGTGTTGTTCATCATTCTTTCTCATATGTCGGTCTGTGTTTAAATTTGAAATGGTTAAAAAGATTTGTGGTGTTACCAACCGGTGCCGGCACAACTGCGTAGCAAATCTTGCACCTAATATGTTTTTGATCCAGCCCTTAATCAGAATGTTAAAATGACGTCTAAAGGATCATGTGACTGGAGTAGTGATGCTCAGAATTCAGCTTTGAAGTCACAGGAATAAATGATACTTTTGAATATGTTCAAATAGAAAGCAGTTATTTTAAATAAGTAAATGCAGGCTTGGTGAGCCTCCATCTCTGTTTGGTTTCAGCCCTGCATGTGTTCTTGTTTTGTCAGAAGTGTTTTCAGTGCAGTGGTGGTGTCAGCGAGGTGTGATGTTGTCGTGTGCTGGTTGTAAGCATTTAGCAGCAGTGGGGGTGGGGAGGTCATATTTAGAGCGCTCTCATGTGTGTGAACCACGACGCTGAGGACGAGGTTACAGGGTCACATTCGAACCACTCAGCTTTCCTGCATCCTGCTTGCTTCTTGTTAAAGCGACTTAAAGCGTCTCTGCACAGGAGTTTTTGCCCATGTGTCCCAACAGTGACTCACTGCACAGACTCACACCTGTGAAATCGAGTCCTCCAGGACACCTACAGCGTACAGCCATCTAGTGGCAGTCTAAAGAGGATAATCTTCACCTCACCTTTACACCACAGAAATCTGTCAAACACTCACTTCTCCTCCTGTAGGGCACGTTTCATTTAATTCACCAAACAGTGATGGTCTTAAATTATTTTTTTTATTTATGCAAGCACACTTTCTTTTTGACATCTTATCTTTCATGCTTCTGTTGGCATGGCCTGGTTTTTCTTGTGCATCTCTGTTCTCTGCATTGAACGAAGAGTGATGGAAACACAGCAAAAGAAAGCGAGTGTGTGGTGTGATTCAACTCGTGTACACTTCGCTATCTAAGTATTAGCTGAGAGGAACATTTTAATGAAAACTTTCATAGCCTGCCCCCTACTGTTGCCCAAGAAGTGCTTTACATCCTCTGGAGTTCAGCATTGTGTTTTTGGGTGAAAATTCACTCAGAAAGTCTGTTTATGATCCGTATCGTCTCTTAGAGCCAAACGGACATTATTTTAAGATTTTTATAAGTTTGAAAATTATGCAGAAACACATTTTGTTCTGCTATCAAAGAGTCATTAAAGGTCAAGTACTTTATGGTTCACACTGCCCCTAGTGGTGATAGTTAACTTCAGTCAGAACAACATAATTAAAGAAAAAGGATTGTTTTTCAAATGAAAGGCGTAATATTTTAGCCTCCTTGTTGTAATTAACAATCAAACAGGCCCTTTTTGATTCTGTTGGTCTTCTGTTGTGTTGAGAGATGAAAGCTTATTGCTAAATAACTTTTAGTTAGATTAATGAACTTTTGGCTGGTCGGTGATGGGTTGATTTTATATTTTACCTAATGTTAAGTAAAATGCTTATTTTATGAACAGGACAAATGTTTATCTAGATGTAAAGAAATACACTTTAAGAAATGTTTTACTCAGTGATTTTGAGATGGATTAAATTCGATTGTTTTATGAAACAATAGCTCATCCTGGTGTGTAGATCTGTGGCGCTTCTGTCTATGATTATGTAGATTGACGTCTGTTAATGATGCACTGATGCAGTTCATCAAATGACCAGTTGGTGTCTCTGTTTAGCCTTTTAAACTTTACTTGGGATCCGTATTACAGTGTTAAAGAAGGTGTGTGGTTTGTCAATGAGCTCAGCATCTGTTGATGCTTGGTCTTGTTAGTCTCAGTGGTGTAGTGCAGGATTGATATGCGGCGCATACCCACTTCTTTATCGGTGAGCTTTGCGTACCCACTCAGTAGTAGTTGAGTAGCTAATCAAATCACTTTCTGATGCAAAAACCGCATAAACACATAGACAGCGATGCGGTCAGGACGGCTGCTGAACAATACGTCAAGTTTATGGCTTTGGCTTCAGAAATGCAATCTTTACAATAGTTAAAAATCTGCAATTTATCACTCATTTTTTTAAATGAGAAATATTTGCATTGTTTGAAGTAATTAATTATGAAACCTAAGGCTTGTCTGTGAAATAATATAGCATATACAGAGCATGTTTTTCAAGTCTTCTTCTGCACAAACAAATGTTTGAGGTATTTCTTCCATCTGTCTCTTGCAGGCTCAGAGTCGCAGTGTTAAAACTGTGATCAGCACCTGAAGCACACTGAAAGAGCACCACACACAGCAGAGCTGTAACACACCGGCATCATGATCACGTCAGAGCTGCCAGTGCTACAGTGAGTCCACTCACACACACTGCACCTCAACTGCATGCTCTTACTGTTAACTACAACTAAACGCATATTAGAAGAAAAACCTTCAGCTTTAAACACTCGAAACAAGTTAAAGTACTAACATTTCGCACGTATTTTTTCGTATTCTGCCATTCGAAAGTTTGGAATCAGTAAGATTCTTCACTCTTTTTGCTTCTCATGGTCATTTATCCAGAAAGAACACCTTAAATTGAGAAAGAAAAAGCAGCACTGTTTCAACACTGATAATAAATCTGTATATTTTCATATGTGACCCTGGACCACAAAACCAGTCATAAGGTAAGGTTTTAAGTATAAAATAGTATACATCATATGAAAGCTCAATAAATAAGCTTTCTATTGATACATGGTTTGTTAGGATAGGACAATATTTGGAGATACATCTATTTGAAAATCTGGAATCGGAAAGTATTGTCCAAATTCTTATCAATGCATTTTACTAATCAAAAATGACATTTTGAAATGTTTACAGTAGGAATTTTACAAAAAATCATCATGGAACATGATCTTTACTTAATTTCCTAATGATTTTTGTCATAAAAAAAAAAAATCTATAATTTTGACCCATGCAATGTATTTTTGGATATTGCTACAAATAAACCCCAGCGACTTAAGTTTTGTGGTTCAGGGTCACTGAAGATTCGTGTGACACTGAAGACTTGAGTGATTGCTGATGAGAACTGCATCACAAAAATAAATTATATTTTTTAATTATATTTTAAGTATATTAAAATAGGAAATCCTAGTAAATAAATGTATATA
Source organism: Enteromius afrohamiltoni (assembly GCA_034779775.1). Taxonomy (NCBI): domain Eukaryota; kingdom Metazoa; phylum Chordata; class Actinopteri; order Cypriniformes; family Cyprinidae; genus Enteromius; species Enteromius afrohamiltoni. The sequence continues at coordinate 8,736,859 of JAUYWG010000032.1, forward strand.
TTTCACATTCAGAAAAAAATCTAAATTCAGTGTGACAAACAATTTCTTCAGTTGTTAATAAATTGCTCTAAAAATACTAGAGCACAAACACAATGAGAGCAGTGGTGTTTTTTGTTGTTGTTTGTTTAAGAAGATACGTAGATTTTTTTTTTAGCATAAAACTAAATACTTAACGAAATATGTTTAGATATTGTTATGAATAATGTTTATTATATAATTATATAAATGTGATCAGAAATATTCACATTTTCTGATTGGCTAAACAGACATTAAAAGTGGTGCATACACTTAATATCTAATTGATATTTATTTTAATGATTAGAATTAAGCTTACAAAAAACTAAGGCCCTGTTTACACCTGGTATTAAGATGCATTTTCGTTGATCCAATCACAAGTGGACAAAGGAGACACATTACCTTTCACACCTGCTGTTTAAATGAGTCTCGTTTGACCACTTTAGACCACTTCTGTCCTGATTGCATCGAGGGGTGGGTTCCTCTTCTTTCCTCTGGTTAAGTGCACGGTTACATGTGGATGCGCAGTAAAGTTATGTCAGGGTCCAGCAGTTTGTGTTGTTATTAAATGAAGATGCTCCACATCGTGCCGTGCATGTATATGTATAGGCTCTTTCAGTTATTTCAGTGCAGTGAAAGAAATAAGCTCACAAAACGCATATTTTGGCCTTAAAGGAATAGTTCACCCAAAAATGATAATTCTTTCATCATTTACTCACCCTCAAGTAGTTTCAAATCTGTATGAATTTTGGAATTACTCAAGGGTGAGTAAATAATGACAGTATTTTCATTTTTGGTTGAACTATTCCTTTAATAGCAGTAGTTAAGATGAGGACTCAGTTAAGAGGACTCAGATGTTCTTGCCTGTTGCAGAGTTGATGAGTGTTTTCCTCACAGGGACTCGGGTGAGTCGGGACAGGACACAGTGAGTCTCAGTATGAGTATGAGCGAGCTGGACGACCCTGGAGATGGAAAGAGCAAGAAGAAGAGAGGCCGGCCTGGCAGACCACCTGTATGCCTCACGTGACAACTATTTCCTTGACTTAACACAAAAACAGATTATGTATGATTTAGCTCAACGTTTCTATTACCCCTGACTCCAGGCAGCCAACAAGAAGCCTCGGAAGTCCCCTTTAGAAAAGTGTCCGATGGGAGTCCAGCGGGGGAGGAAGGCCAATGGAATGGCCCAGCAGAACGGAGAGGGCGATCCTGTCACTCTGTTTGAAGTGGTCAAACAGGGAAAGAGCGCCATGCAGGTATAACACACAGATAAAATCAGAAGAGAAAACTGATCAGCATATGCAGCAGCAGTAGTGTAAACCTTAACATATTCATTTTTAACAGCCCTAATGGTAAAATGTGAGTGAAATGTGTATCTGGTGTCCAGCTGTTTCAGATCAGGAGTTGAATATGTAACAGCTGGAGGTGTGCAGTTCTTACAACCACCGTGTCAGACTTAATAACTCTCGAAGCCAGATTGTTCTGCTAAAGGAGAGTGTTGAGCGCAGTGATTATGTAAATAGTGACACAGTTGTCCATGACTCTTTCAGTCGGTGGTTGATGATTGGATCGAGTCGTACAAGCAAGACAGAGATTTAGCACTTCTGGACCTCATCAACTTCTTCATCCAGTGCTCTGGCTGTAAAGGTACAAATACCTCATGCTCGTGAATATTAGCAATGAATAATAGTGCATTATTCATAATAGCCGTGATTACTGACCGTCCTTTATTTCAGGCACCGTAAGAATCGAAATGTTTCGCAACATGCAGAATGCTGAAATTATCCGCAAAATGACAGAAGAGTTCGACGAGGTACCCTTTCTGATGAATTTACAGAACTGACATTTGAACTCTTGTCCGAGTTTTGATTCCTGTCATTTCTTTTGTGTTTTAATGCAGGACAGTGGCGATTACCCCTTGACCATTTCTGGTCCGTTGTGGAAGAAGTTTCGCTACAACTTCTGTGAGTTCATCTGCGTCCTGATCCGCCAGTGCCAGTACAGCATCATCTACGATGAGTACATGATGGACACGGTCATCTCTCTGCTGACGGGTCTGTCAGACTCACAGGTTCGAGCCTTCAGACACACCAGCACTCTAGCAGGTAAACCTACGTCTGTAAGAAATGACATTTATAAATCTGTTGCCTGCAAAAAAGTCTCCCTGTGTGTTTCTGACACAATAGAAGTTCTGTGGATTCATGTTTAAAAGCAAAGAGTTGGCCATCAGTATTAGTATTGTATAATTTTTGTGTACAATTTTTTATTATTATTTAAAAAAAACAATAATAATACAAATTATTATTATGAAGTGCTTGTTTTTAACGTTACAGATTACCAATATTTATACTACTGCTATATATTTATTTATTGGTTTGTTAAAATTTTTTAATTAAATCAGTGTTGTCAAACAATTAATTGCATCCCAGACAGTTTACATAATCCAATCCAGTGTTTTCGTTTACATAATATATGTGTGTGTACTATGTATATTAATTATGTGTATATAAATACACGCATGCATGTATTTATTTAAGAAATTTTTTTTTATATATATTAAATATGTTTATACATGATTTAATTTATATGAATATAAACATATGCACATAAATATTTTCAAAACATATGCTGCATTTGTCTTTATATATAAATAATAAATATACTCAGTACACACACAAACAAAAACGTTTATTTTAAATGCTATAGATTTAATTACATACACATTTTTTATAATAATACAAGTAACAATAAAAGGATTATGATTATTCAGTACTTTTTTGCAGTTAAATAGATATTAATACTATAGTTTATCAGTTTCTTTATTGGTTTAATGTAAACAGATAAAATAAAATAATTAATAATGTTATTGTACAGGATTTCATAAAAACAAAGTGCATGTGACCTGAGACTGAAGAGAGCTTTTCAGATTCTGTTAGAAATAACAGTTAGTTTGGATCCCTATTCTTTGTTGTTTTGCCCTCAGCCATGAAACTCATGACAGCTCTGGTGAACGTGGCTCTGAATCTGAGCATAAACCAGGACAACACACAGAGACAGTATGAAGCCGAACGCAACAAAATGGTGGGCAAGAGAGCCAATGAGAAGCTAGAACTCCTACTTCAAAGAAGGAAAGAGGTATCAATTGCCAAGCACTCTTATCTAACTCCATGTACAATTAATTTCTACATTAAAAACTGCGCAGAACTTCACAAATCTGCAGATTAAACATGGTAACTTAAAGGTGCTCTATGCGATGTTGCAGGATTTTAGCTCGATTTCATTTTTATCTCAAACCGTATGCATCACCCCT
>JAUYWG010000032.1:8740283-8752748 GCA_034779775.1 Enteromius afrohamiltoni
GTTTGCGTGCGTTAAACCCCACCTCTTCTTGCCGATTGGTTGGCCGAAGTTTGTTTTTGTTTGGTGTACATCCTGCATCCATAGTGTTTTCTAAGATCGCATAGAGCACCTTTAAGAAAGTCTTACAAATATGCGACTTTGCAGAAAATGTAAAACAAATCTGCAGATTGTATCAACATACTGTCATCCTGTTGCTGATCATATACTCATAAACAAACTCTCTCACCAGCTTCAAGAAAACCAAGATGAAATTGAAAACATGATGAACTCCATCTTCAAAGGCATCTTTGTTCATCGTTATAGGTGATCAGAGTCGTACAACGTCACAATAATAGCGCAATAGTAGCTGTGCATGTCTGATCTCGTATTCTGTGTTACCACCAGGGATGCAATAGCTGAAATCCGAGCGATTTGTATAGAGGAGATCGGCGTGTGGATGAAAATGTACAGCGACGCCTTCCTAAACGACAGCTACCTGAAGTACGTTGGCTGGACCTTACATGATCGGGTACGCCATCTCCAAATAGGGGAAGTCTTCTGCCTAATATTTAATTTATTTTCAGTTTATTAATATCAGCATCCTCCATCTCCAGCAAGGTGAAGTGCGCTTGAAGTGTTTGAAAGCCTTACAAAACCTCTACACAAACCGCGAGCTATTTCCAAAGCTCGAGCTCTTCACAAACCGGTTCAAGGTAAGAACGCAGTTTAAAAGAGGTATCGCAAGTCTGAACGCGCTCCCCATGTAGATGATGATAAAATCTCCTCACAGGATCGTATCGTGTCTATGACGCTGGATAAAGAGTATGATGTGGCTGTGGAGGCCATCAGACTGGTCACGCTGATCCTTCAGTGAGTGAAGCTCAGATGCTATCAGATGCTGAATGTAACTACAGTCTGAATCCTTTCCTCCATCAAATGTTTTTGTTTGTTTAGGGGTAGTGAGGACGCTCTGTCTAATGAGGACTGTGAGAATGTCTATCATCTGGTGTACTCCGCTCACAGACCTGTAGCAGTGGCTGCTGGGGAGTTTCTACATCGAAAGTGAGCCAGCTAACATCCTTTCTCTGTCACATATATATGGCAGCAAATCTATACCATTAATAAGCGAGCGCACCACTGATGCTGGCGCGCGGTGAATCATTTCCGCGGATACTGGACCATATGTTATTGTTTTGCTTATTAATGGCATAGATTTGCCGCCATATACATATAGTTTTTGAATAATTATCTTTGTGACTTTGTCTCATTTTATTTTATTCATTTTATTTTATTTGAAAAAATGTTGTCCATTTTCTACTGTTTTCTGTAGGTTGTTTAGCAGACATGATCCTCAGGCAGAGGAAGCTCTGGCCAAACGCAGAGGCAGGAGCAGCCCAAACGGAAACCTTATTCGCATGCTGGTGCTCTTCTTTTTGGAGAGCGAGGTAATGCCTCAAGTGACGATCAGGCACTAGAGAATTATGAGTGAGAAAGGAGAATTATGATTAACTCAATATTTGTCTCCTGCGGTGGTATCAGAATCCAGCTTAGTGTGTGTTTGTGTTTCCAGCTGCATGAACATGCTGCCTATCTAGTGGATAGTTTGTGGGAGAGCTCTCAGGAGCTGCTGAAGGACTGGGAGTGCATGACCGAGCTGCTGCTGGAAGAGGCAGTGCAGGGCGAGGAGGGTACGGCATCCACAGTGGGCTTTTTACTGCTGACCATAGTAGATCATAATAGATAGAAATCATACTGGGGCTAGTTTACACAAAAGGCTTTATATCAAAACTGTCTGTTTTATGTTCCAAAATTGGTTTCTTTCAATGTAGCTGTACAGCAGAACTCTTCGTCTCCATTCGTAGAGGGCCAGTGTCTTGCAACTCTAACCAAACACACCTTAAGAAGCTAATCAAGGTGTTCAAAATTGCTTGCCAATTATAGACAGATGGGTTAAATCCCCAGATTTTTGAATGTTGTATGAATTAAAATATGATTTCGAAAAAAATCAGCTCACTAACCCTGTGAAATATGAAGCAAAAGGTGCCCCGTCTCCTCTGTGATCTCCTCTATCTGTGAGCTATTTTGGGTCAGAAGAGTGTCACACATCTACCCTCATCATGTCCTTTATGACTATATATGTATGTATCTACAACATAAGCACATGTCTTTCTCTGTGACTTTGTCCTCAGTGTTGTCAGACAGGCAGGAGAGTGCTCTGATTGAGCTGACCGTCTGTACCATTCGTCAAGCTGCTGAGGCCCATCCGCCTGTGGGGAGAGGGACTGGGAAAAGGGTACGGCCTTTACTTGACAAGCTACAGTATATGGCTAAAAATATCTGCCATTTTATTCCAAAACATTTTTTTGTACATCAATACTTAGTTTAGTCTATCTTGTTGTACAGGTCTTGACTGCAAAGGAAAGGAAGACGCAGATCGATGACAAAAACAAATTAACAGAGCACTTCATCATGGCTCTTCCCATGCTACTCTCAAAAGTAAGATGATGAGTATTGTTTTTCTAAGCTTGCAAATATAACAACTAGGTCAGTCTTATGCTAATGAACCTGTTTTCCGCCCACAGTATCAGACAGATGCAGAGAAAGTAGCCAACCTCCTACAGATCCCGCAGTACTTTGACCTGGATGTGTACAGTGCTGGAAGGATGGAGAAGGTAGGCAGTTTCTCCAGATGGATCTCTATAACCGCAGATTGTTAGCTGATGGACTGAATTTAAACGTTCCAGCACTTGGACGCGTTGCTCAAGCAGATCAAGTTTGTGGTGGAGAAGCACACAGACACGGAGGTGCTGGAGGCCTGCAGTAAGACTTACAGCATCCTGTGCAGCGAAGAGTACACCATCATGAACCGTGTGGACGTCGGCCGCAGTCAGCTCATCGATGAACTAGCTGACCGCTTCAACCACTCAGTGGAGGAGCTGCTGCAGGCGGTGAGGGCTCTGTGGAGGTGACGGACAGATTTAGAGAGATTGTTTGTTTCAGTAGCACATTCATTACTTAAGAGATTCAGAAACCGTTAGCAATGAGCAGATAGATTTTTAAATAGGTCTGAAATGGATGCTTTACCCCCAAAATGAATGAAAGCTTTTTTTTTTGCTACTGAATAAAAAATTATAAAAAGGGTTATTGCATCTTTTTATTTCCCAATTCTGACTTTTTTCCAATAATTGCATGATACAGATTTGCAATTATTTTGTCCAGTTTTGAGGAGCAACTTTACATTTCAGAATTCTGACTTTATCGTTTACAAATGTGAGTTTATTTCGCAGAATTGCAATTTTATGTCATGCCGTTCTGACTGTTTTAACTCGCAGTGTCTCACAGTTCTGATGAAAAAAAAAAAAAAGTCAGACTTGTGGAATAAAGTTTTTTTTTTTTATTATTATTATTATGTTTTATTTAGTGGCAGTAACGGGCTTCTATCTCCAAAAATGCTATTAGTCATATAAGCCTTTATGCTATTTAGTTTTTTCAGTTATTAAAGTTATTTAAATTGTCTTTGCAACATTGCATTTCCTTTCCAGAGTTCACATTGACCACAGCTGTTAAGGTCCCCCAAAAAAAGTCCATACCTCTTTGTATTTCAAATATCGTCAATGAAAGGTTGATTCTTAAATTTATTTTTATTGAGTTATTTTTATAGATAGTGAGTCAAATTTAACAGCTAGATCAGTGAATTAATTGTGTGTTTTAGATGATTCTTCTCAGTAGATTATTGATTCAATTTACAGATTGTACTAAATGGTTCATTATATTTAATTATTGTTTAATAATAAAAAACATAAAAAATTACATTTGTATAAACAATTCAAACAAAACATATTCATAATAATTTTCTCAGTATAGATTGGGTCTTTAAACATGAACATAAATAGATGTCCTTTTTTAAATATGGGTGCTTCATACAAGGATGATTATATATGGGGGTCTGTGAAATAAAAGATTAAAAACAGTCGATAATATAAACCTCTTTCTTTCTTTTTGTTGCTCAACAGTTGTCGTCAGAACATTTTAGTGCTTAGACATTTCAGAGATTTTTTCACTGTTCCCTCTGCTCTAAGTCTGTTATTAGCTGAAGTAGAGATTGTGAACAGTTATGTATGATTCATGGTTTATGCCGATAAAAGATTTCTGAATGTCTGCCTCATGAACAGGGGGAAGAGGCGGATGATGACGACATCTATAACGTTCTCTCCACTCTCAAGAGACTCAAAGCCTTTCACAAGTATGCCGCTGTCTTGTTGAATCAAGTTGTTTCTGACCACTTGGAGTCAGTGACTGAACAAGCAATGTTTCTGTCTCTCCTCTTCATTAGTGCTCATGACTTGACCAGATGGGATTTGTTTGGGAACTGCTACAGGTTGTTAAGGACGGGAATAGAGCAGGGCTCTATGCCAGAGCAGGTGAGTCTGTTTCAGATTTGAAGTAAACATGCCCAGGAACGAAATAAGAAATGAAGATATGAATGGAAATTATGTTTTTTGTATTCCAACATTGTTGACAGTTATCAGTACTGTAAAACTAGAAAAAAGCAGTAGTGTTCCAATAAAAATGTGGCGCTATAAAAATACTATGAAAAGAGCAATATTGTGAATATTATGTGTGTGTGTGTGTGTGTGTGTTTATGTTACATTGACTAAATGTCCCCACAAAGGTAGTAAAACCTGAAATGTTTAACATTGAGGGGAAAAATAATTAAAAATAATAAATTGTGTTTATTTTTCAGTGTAACAATGCAAACAGGATTTCTGTAAGGAGTAGGTTTAGGTCTAGGGGATAGAAAATAGGGCTGGGCGATATAGCTGAAAACATATCGGTCGATATCGATCATTATTAAGGGTGTCAAAATTAATCGTTTCTACGATGCATCGCGATACAGATGAGGACGATTCGGTATCGGTTCAGCAAGTCTATTTTTTTCTGGGCCGCTTATACTCTGAACTCAAGTGACAGTGCGTTGTTCTTGATCTAAAAGATGTAGTGCTTGTGACAGATAATGCGTCGAAGATGATCGCTGCAGCTCAATTCGGAACATTCCCTTAAGTTAAATGCTTCGTGCATACAGTGAGTCTCGCATCGCAGCGCACGCTTAAAGTGGCCGCGCTCTCCCGGCTCTTGGCCAAAATCTGCCGATTATCAACATTCCTCAGGCTCCATCGCAGCACCACAGCCACTGTCTAAAAGTCAAAGAGCAATGTCTTGGCTTGAGAAAGCTGATAACTGATCCGACAGTGTCTCCCATTGCTCCTCTAAATGCTATTTTTGTTAATAAATTATTATTTCATGTTTATACATTTGTTCAAGAAGTGTGTTTTCACTGAGAAGGTAAAATTAAAGTTTTAGTTGATATATCTGACTGTTAGTGTTTATTAAAAAAAGTATAACATGTGAATTAAAATTGAAAATTGAGTATGCAGTGCATCGTCAATGCTTCATGATGCATCAAGATATTGTATTGAACCGAATCGATGACATGATAATCGTAATCGAACCGAACCGAACCGAGAGACCAGTGTAGGTTCACACCCCTAATATTTATTGATATTTTTATGACCCATTTAAAATAAGGACCAGGAGAAAAATATGTTACATTTCTAACATTTTTATTTCTAATATTTCAAACTTAACCTTCCTCTGATCATAATCCCCTCAGTTATTAAGACAGAAATGTCAACAACCATAATGCCACTGCCTCCGTTATATCTTTGTACCGTAGTACCGAGTACCTCTCCACGGTGGTCTACAACGCGCGACAACGATATGGCGCAACCAAACTTGATACTGTTACATGATTGGGTGTTAGCGTATCACTCCCTATGTTGATAGGTTACCAGAGAGTGAGTGCCTTTGTAAATGCGACCAAACTAGCTTCTCAACCTGTTTTCTAATAAAAAATATTGTTTTATCGAACACATCTTTTATTGATATGGATCACATGCCTATCGTGATACATATTGTTTTATCGCCCAGCCCTAATAGAAAATATTGATCTAATTTGGTCTAATGAAAATCCCCACTATTCACAGAAACAAATTGTGTGTGTGTGTATGTGTGTAATTTATCCTCCTAATATGCCGATTTGGTGCTCAAGAAATTATTAAAGAGAAAAAAATTATTATACAGTTTTGCAGCATTTAAATGTTAGTATCATTTTGTAACGTTTGACAAAAATATTTCACTGAAAAATGCTGTGATTGACCAATCTGAATCAAATATTCCAGACAAAGCAACACTTTTTTCCCAATTTTAATACAATTTTGCACTCATGGTATAGACGTACCTGTGAGATTAACCCAGTTTTTGAAGATGGTTTCAGGTGACGTGGCAACATTGATTTCATGTAGATGCTAAGTGTGTTTGATTGTGTTTCTAGATAGCAGTACAGGCTCTTCAGTGCTCTCATTACTCCATACTGTGGCAGCTTGTGAAGATCACAGAAGGAGCTCCATCCAAGGTATGCATGGATTTGATGCAAAGCAACTTGAAATTCACTGCAAACTTTTGTTTCATCAACCCACTCAAAATACATTCGTCCTATATCGAATGTGACTAGGCTGAACAAGTATAAAATCTTTGCTCGTTAATTGATTATTGCAATTTTCAACCAAAAGCATAAATATTTTCTTTAATTTCAGGATGACCTCCTCGCACTTCGCCGGGTTGTCAAGTCTTTTCTTGCTGTGTGCCAGCAGTGTTTATCAAACGTCAACACGCCGGTTAAAGAGCAGGTGAGCTCCTTCATTCGGTGAAGATGTGCCTGTGCGGTAGCCATTCATTCTACAATCGTTTCACTTTACCATCTCTTCCTCCAGGCGTTCATGCTGCTATGCGACCTGCTGATGATCTTCAGTCACCAGCTCACCACAGGGTCCAGGGAGGGTCTGCAACCTCTGGTCTTCAACCCAGACAGCAGCCTACAGAACGAGCTGCTCAACTTCATCCTAGACCATGTGTTTATAGACCAGGATGATGAGAATCAGAGCCTAGGTGAGCCTACAGATGACATTAAAGATATGAAATATCATAACAAATGTATCTGTACTGTGCATATTTATTATGTGTATACAAATATACACACATGCATGTATATATTTAAGAAAAATGTATATGTTATATTTGTATAATGCGAAATGTTAAATCACTGTTTTAAATGTTTTGACATGTTAAAGTTAATGTTTTTATGTTTGTTACTCAGAGGGTGATGAGGAGGATGAAGCTAACAAGATCGAGGCCTTACACAAGAGGAGAAACCTACTAGCTGCCTTCAGCAAGCTCATCATTTATGATATAGTAGACATGCCAGCCGCTGCAGACATTTTCAAACACTACATGAAGGTAAAATAACCAGCCATCACCTCTTCTGCTAGAAACTAATCTTTGGCTGTATTCAAACTGCATTTGAAATCAGGCAATGGGATTTAAGCAGAAACTCTGGCAAACATCAACGCTGTAGCCAAATTGATTACTCGCTTTTATTATTTGCATTTCTTAGCCATTTCATGCTCTCGCTGCTTGTTCTGTTTCACAATCGCTCACACAAACACGCCTCATCTTGCTCGCTCAGTGCCAGTGGATATACACTGCATACTGTACTGCTATCTACGTTCATTCTCACATTTTTATCACACTGCTGAACTTTTTGTCAACTGTGTAGTACTACAACGATTACGGAGACATCATCAAGGAGACTCTAAGCAAGACCAGACAGACCGACAAGATACTTTGTGCCAAGACCCTCATCCTGAGCTTACAGCAGGTGAGATGACAGCATAAAATTCACATGATATCTGCATTATTATTATTTAAGATCTTGATAATTCTACTAATCCTTTTGAGTTTCTGTTCTTCAGCTCTTTAACGAGCTGATCCAGGATCAGGGGCCTAACTTGGACAGGACCTCATCTCATGTAAGTGGCATTAAGGAATTGGCTCGTCGTTTTGCCCTCACCTTTGGCTTGGACCAGATCAAGACCAGAGAGGCCGTGGCCACACTGCACAAGTAAATTCTCTTTCATATTTGAGTTATTACTCATCAAGCACCAAATGGACATTGTCTTCATTCTATCCCTCACAAATATTTTTGCTGTATACAGAGATGGTATTGAGTTCGCCTTCAAGTATCAGAATCCTAAAGGACCAGAGTATCCTCCTCCAAATCTGGCCTTCCTAGAGGTTCTCTGTGAATTTTCCTCAAAGCTTCTTCGTCAAGACAAGAAAACAGTGTAAGTTAGTCTGAGGAGCACTTTGTTTTTATTTAGCAAAGGTTAAGGCTCATGGGCTTAAGCTTTGACTTGATTTAGTAAAAAGAAACACTGTAGACCAGTGCCTAGACCAGCATAAATGTTTCTCATATTGATTATAAATCAGCATTAGAAGGATTTCTGAAGGATCAAGCGACGCTGAAGTAAAGTCTGAAGTAATGATGCTAAGATTTCAGCTTTGCTTCACAGGAATTATATTTTAAAGAATAATAAAATGGAAAACTTATTTTACTTAGTTGTGTTTTTGATCAAATAAATAGAGTCTTGTTTTGCACAGCAGTGTTGTTTGAATTTTTAGGAATTCTATTAATAGAATTCTGCTGTTAAATAAAAATAAAGTTTGTATTTTTGTGTTCTCCCCTTGGCTCTCTCAGGCACTCGTATCTGGAAAAGTTCATGACTGAGCAGATGATGGAGAGGAGGGAAGACATCTGGCTGCCGCTCATCTCTTACAGGAACTCGCTGCTGACGGGTGGCGATGAAGACCGCATGTCCATTACCAGTGGCAGCAGCAGCAGCAAAGCTGGATCTATACGAAGCAAGAAGGGCCGTCCACCCATGCACAAGAAACGCATCGAGGGTGAGGATGCCGGTAGATGTAATCGTACTGATATGAGTCAGGAGGCCTGTGGGTTGCTTCAGTTGACCGAGATGCCTAAAAGTAAGCAGTCATGGGCTGTTTTGTGTGTGGTGTCGTGGTTCTACAGAGGAGAGTTTGGAGAGCTCGTGGATGATGAGGAACGACGCCCTGCAGACGCCTCAGCTCACCTCCACCGTGCTCCGAGAAAACCCTCGGCAAGCTGCTGAGCACCTCCCAGAGCAGAACTCTGAACCCGGCTCTGAATCCGACTATGTTCATAAGTAAGTGAACTTAGAAACATGAGGTATGCAAAAGTTTGTGAACACTTGGAGACGGACCTGCTTGATATGTCCAATTGAAATTATGTCAATATAAAACAATGCTTCATTTATTAACATCCTTTTGGTTTTAGTTAACAGTAAGAACACTGGTTGCAGCTTTTTTTTTTTCTCTTGGTCAGTCCTCAGATGCAAATGTCCTGGCTCGGCCAGCAGAAGATGGAAGAGATGAACAGGAAAGAGCGCACAGGCATGAACTACATGAAGGCCCGTAGCGGAGGCGTACGACAGACTGTGTATGTGGAGAAAGAAATATGGGATGATTGACACGAGGAACGGGCCGCAGTTAATGTTACTGTGATGTCTCTAATCTAGACGGGGTCTCATGGAGGACGACGCAGAGCCCATCTTTGAAGATGTCATGATGTCGTCGCGAGGGCAGCTGGAGGACATGAGTGAGGAATTCGAGGACACCATGGTCATTGATCTGGTAATCAGATGATGCTAGCAAATAAGAGTGCTTATGTAATTACATATACTGTTGATAGAAAGTCCAAATCACATGATCTTAAATCCTCTGCAGCCTCCATCCAGGAACAGACGGGAGAGAGCAGAGCTAAGACCGGACTTCTTTGACTCTGCAGCCATGATTGAGGATGAGTCGGTAAGAATGAATCGTCAAGGCTTTAGCTTATTATATTATTACACTGGCCTGCATCATAACTGCTGAATGAAATCCAATACTGGTTTCTTATTCTGATTTTAAAAATAGTGTCCTAAGCACATCACACTTATTCTTTTTGTAGCATTTTTGCCTGAGATAGCCATTTGTAAGGAGAAGAAGTCTTGTGTTACACCAGAAAAACTGGCTCAAAGCTTACAGCATCGCTTTTAAGATTGTAATTATGATACGTGACAGAAGAAAAGCAAACATAACCTAGCAACATACAAGCTACATCCAAATGGTGACAGAAAAGGACATTTTATGGAAAAAAAGCTAATTAAAAAAATAATTTCACATTTTAATACATTAATACTCCCTTGCGGTTTAAAAAGTTAATATTTGCAGTGTAAAAACTACTTTTTGTCATCAAAACTTTTGACAAACGCGTTAAAGCTGATCCTTATCATTTGTAAAACCTTGTGTGTGTAGAAAAATTGTTCTAAAAGGTTTTTATTGATATTTTATTTTTTAACCCAGAGAATTTGGTAATATGAGGTGTTTTTCTCAAACTGAGGCAAGATGCAAATCTGTGTTGTCAGTAGGCCTGCATGATTATTTAAAATAAATTCAATATGAACTCTGTGATTATCAATAAATATATGCGATACACTTTTTAGATGCACTTTGTTCTTTGTTCATAATCCAGTATTCTCAGTGTTTGAGGCAAATGCTGCTTTGCATCAAGTGCCATAATTTTGGGTTGCTTTGAAAATGCAAATCATCGTCCAAGATTAATGAATTAAATTATTTTCCCATACATATCATTTAATTATTAATTAAATTAAATTACTATTATTGTGTAGTAATATTGATACATAATCAAACAAATGCCGCACTACATAAACATCAAACCTTATTAAATCACAATTAGACTTTCCTCCCAAATCCTGCAGCCTAATCATCAACAAATGATCACCTGTTATTTTTTCCCCAGGGTTTCACAATGCCCATGTTCTGAGGTGCCACAACAGAAGGAAAAAAAGAGTATTTGAAGTGATTAAAGGGCTGAAGAGACATTCACATAAGAGTGGAAGCACTGGTGTCCAGGTTCAGAGGTTCTGAAGCAAACCCTCAACCATCTTCTTTTATCAAACGCCACATCAGAGGAGCTTTTATTCATCCAGAGATTATTTTAACAGACGCAGTCCAGTCACATAAGGTGAATCTTTCTGTCGAACAAGTTTTGTCAGCTCATTTGAATAGCACTGGATGAGATTTACATCGTGGTACAAATTTATCATGTAAGAATGTACGGTCCTATATGTTCAAGATGTACATATTTGTGTTTATCCATCCTACTATGTATATGCCCTGTACAGTTAGATTATGAAGTTGCTTTTACTATCAGGTCAATGAACGGATTCCTTCTACCAAATCAAGCAGTCGTACATGTTGGTTAATCTTTAATCGATCTATAACAACACTCAGTAGTCATAATTATGGTAAATGATGAAGGAAGGTGGGAAACGTTTGGTCAGTGTTAAAAATGCAGTTATTATTGTCAGAAAGCCAAAAATCTCTGTGGCAGTTGTCCTGAAGGGGCAATACACTACATATTGTGTATTTTAGCTTGCAGAAACATTTGAATGGTCAGTATTTTATTTCCAGTAGATTTAGCTCTAATGAGGTGAGGTTTATTTGTGTGAAATGTCTATACGGCAGGGTTTTTGTCAGTTGCTCTTGTCCGGGTCAAACAGCTGAGGCTGCTGTGCCGTGTGTTGAGTCAGGCCCATTCGAGTATTGCCTCCGTTTAAGTGCTTTATGGTCCTGTGCTATCAAAAAGTGAAATGTTATACTGTCAACAAGAGTTTCCCCATGATCATCATTATTATTCCCCAACCTGAGCCCTGGTTAGTTTTTACTAGTGTACCTGTAAATTGTACATTTTCAATCTAAAATGGTTTTCTTTTGTACAACCTAGAAATTATGTACCACTTTCCCTTTTAATGGAAAACTGTTCTAAAACTTTTCTTCAGTGAACTTATGGAAAATTCACTTTTTCAGAAAAAAAAAAAAAAAATTAAATCTGTAATCATGAACAGTGGGAGTGTTTTATTGAGTGGCGTAATGCGTATGAGTGGGGATAAGGCACAACGGGGAAAAACGTGATATTCTCTCCAGTCTAATCACAGATGTCGTCATGAAGTGCTATAAAATTAGTGTTGAGATGAGATTCATAAGGGAATGTTAGCATGTTTTTTCCAGGGGTTGGTCTGTTTCTTGCTGGCGAGCACCTCGAGGTCTCGACAGATCCTCTTGCGTGTGGTCGAGGGCTGAATGATGTCATCCACAAAGCCTGTGAAATACGTGAATTATTATTTAGCAGTAGTACACAAACAGCAGCAGAAGAGAGGTAAACATGTTGAGCAAGCGCTGTGAAGATAAATGTGTTTTGTGTCTGGTGATGCACCTCTGACAGCAGCGGGGAAGGGATTGGCAAACTTCTCCACATATTCAGCTTCAGCCTCGGCTTGATTCTCCTTACCTCTGAAGATGATTTGAACAGCACCCTAAAAAAATTTAAACACGCATTGCTATAATGAACACTCTTCGGGCAATCGATTTCCATGGAGAATTTTTTTTTTCATTATTGTATTTAAAATCAAACTATTAAGAGAAAGTGTA
>JAUYWG010000032.1:8766824-8778657 GCA_034779775.1 Enteromius afrohamiltoni
TAATTGTGTAATAAAGTGTACCCGCTGAGCCACTGCGGCGGCCAGGTTTCCTCCAGCGCTGTCTCCACACACTGCCACTCGCTCTGGATCGACGGAATACTTCTCCAGCACTTCTGGCCTCAGGAAATGCTTAGCGGCCCTCACACACTCGTCATACTGCACTGGGAAGTGCACATCAGGAGCCATGCGGTAGCTGCACAAAAACAACCTCAGCAAGGCATCAGATGATCTAAACCACACATGAGTTTTCTTTTCCCATTCAAATGAAACTAATACTCACTCCACAGTCACAACCACTGCATCCAGATCAGCTGCCATCTGTCTGCAGAGACTGTCATATGACCCCAACTCTGAGGGCAGATAGAGCAGTCACATGAAAACACAACTCGCTTATAATCCAGCAGGTTTCATTAAGAAACGTATATAATTATTCATAAGGAAACTCATTGCACATACTTGGAGCGCCCAAGGCCCATCCACCTCCATGGATGAACATAACTGATCTCCTCAACCTTCCGTCCTTTCTAGGAGGCTGATATACACGTACATGGACTCCATCAAACAGGATATCTTCAGTCTGAATCTCTTGGTTCGTGATTGGCACCAGACTCTCAAAATTTACTATGGCAGAGTTGATAAAGTGGACTCTGTGGCTCAGACCCAGTGAGTGAGCAACATCTCCCTACAAAACAACAGGGTCAGTCAACTGAACTGACCGTTCCCCTCATTATGATTTTGAAATGCACTTCGGATGATATTTCTGGTGCATTCACAAGGAGAACAAATGCCAAGGCGTTGAAAAAGAGAGTGAAGTTCATGAAGGCAGAAAACAGGCAGGGTATTATTTATTGACGTCTAATCAAAGTTAATCGGAACAGGCAAATCAAGGTCATTCTTTAACATGTTTCTTCAAAACAGATGGTAATGGATGCTGTCTGTCAGGTTTTATATAATGTCATTTTATTAGATTTGCAACAATAAGTTAAGTTTCACTTGGGTTTATAACAAATATAAACAAATATTACTGTTATTTAGATTAAAAAAACATATTACCTCCACATAGCCTGCTATTTCAGTTTAAAAATGGAACGGAAAAACTTTCCAGTCATTTCAAATGACCCTTTCTTCTGCTACTTACCATCATCACAACTCCCCTGAACGTGGCATCCAACACCATCAGTTTCCATGGTTCTGAGATTGTCCTAGGCAATGGGATGTAGATGTAAAAGCCAACAGCTATTGCTAATAACAAGGTAATACCGCCAAGCAACTTCATCATGAAGTGATGTCTCTCTTCTTTTCTCTCTGAAGCTATCAAGGGGTTAGACAATATGACATTGAGCAACTCTAAAAATATTGAAGTTACTGTTACTTCCTGTGAATTGTCTAATAGCACTCTGGGAAATGTAGTTTTTTATTCTTTACTGTTTGCACAGAGTGACTGCAACGACTGCCTACAAAGAGTACAGTATAAGTGTAACACCTTATTTAATGCACATTCATTCTCGCTAATGACGTCATTTTAGTTCATTTCGTTTAACTGACGAGCAAAGAATTTTGCTAAAATCTGCACTATTACATAATTTCATGCTCCAACACAAACGCTGTATTTTCTAAACGATCAGAAATCTTGTTAAAACTACATTTTAGTGTAAATGAGAAGCATGACCTTTTCCAGTGCTATTAGATGATTAGTTTTACTCCTTAACCTCAATAGTCATGTCAAATGTTCACCGCTAGGGGTCATTGTTGTTATGAGAAAAATCCTCATTTGACCTCTTACGTCTGAAGATAGAACATTTGTTCGGTTAAATATAAATAAGCGTTAAAAGTACAAGCAGATAGAAAAGAAATATCTATTTCTCGGATCGACTCGGTGGGAAAAGTTAAGGTAAAAGCCTGTGAAAGTGATGTTATCCCTCTTTTGGATAGCCTACCATGCACTTAGCCTACAGAACGAGCTAGGGCACGTTATATAAAATTATATATCGTCATAAATAAACACACACACACACACACACAAGACCAACTGAATCTACGATCAAGACAATTCATTTTAATTGTATTACAACGTGCTCTCAGAAGCGCATCCGATGTTGCATTTCGTTACAGCTGACGAAATGGATTGTGTCACAAAAATGACATATTTAGCGTATGCCAAGTGAGTAAAGTCTGTGTTGAGCTGAAAACCAGACAGGTTTTAATGATAGGTTTGAGTTTACCATAATCTCTCCTCACCACAGTCCATGCAGTGCTTGTGCACTGAGCTCTTCTGTCCAAAACCATCCCTAGCCATTCAGGATTTTGTTACTTCTGTGCAGTGATTACTGTAATTGGAAAAAGACTGTGGCTAGCTCAGCGAGGACTGCCAAGTCAGGAGAAAAGAGCAGCAAGGGTTTCTGCCATACACTGGCCTCTTTGGTCTGCATAACTGTTGTTTCTGCGTTATCTATCATCCCTCCCCTCTTATTATGAGACAATTGAGGCTTGCAACTGTTTGCTTTCCTCAAACGACTTCGGTCAGAAATATCTGCTGAAGAGACTTTTCGAGAGAGAGAAGCCATTTCAAAATAAATTCCAAAAAGCTCTTAGAAATCTACACGTAGCGCTTTATGAGAATCATTTTCTTCAGAATAGCTAGCATATGGCTAGCGCTGACAGAAGATATTAGCCTGTGGCCCATATTTCCACGCTAAATCAAACATTTTCTAAATGAAACCATTTGTGGTGTGAAAATAATTCTAACGAGACCAAAAGTATTGTGACTACAGGATTATAGGAGTAAAGGACTAAAAACAGAATGATGCTAAACACATGCTCGCCGAGTTTGAATGGACTTCACACATATAAAAACATTCACTGCTATCTTTCCTTCTCAGAGACATCGTGTCATGCCAGTAATCCTTCCTAAATCAGATGTCTAAAGACAAGCAAGATTAGTTAAAAACTTAAAGGAGCAGTGTGCTTACCTCACCTCTCAAACACAAAATGAGACAATTCGGCTGTTACACCTGGACCTATTTCTTGTTTGAGGCAAATGATGTTAAAGAGACGTCATATCCCCCACAAATGATCATGGGAGTCACTTCTCTGAAGGTGTGGACACATACCAACGACTAACGAGAGATTTACCCTGCTAGAAAAACCAGGTTAACGTGGTCAAGCTAGTTTTGAACATGGAAACTGGTTAGACCAAGGGGTCTCGTCAGCTTTGCCAAAATGATCTAGCTCGGTTACACCAGTTAATTTTAATAAATAACCAACTAGAAGTGAAAACGTGCAGTGGATTGTGCACTATTTCTACCTGACCCAACCCTAAAAAACAGGTTTTGGTGACATAGCCTAACTGACATTTTCAGTCAATTTGATTAAAGTGGTGTCCAAAAATTTGAAACCTGAAAAAAATATGTAAAATCAATAAGGGATATTTCAGATAAAGATTTTAAGCAGTGTTGCCAAGTCCGCAGTTTTACCGCGCAATTGGGCTACTTGAACGCTCTTTTTCTGCGGGGTGTTTTTTATGTACACAAGGTGAAGTGACCTTATTAACAGGGGTGTTTATCCACTGAAATTAGACTTTAATCGTGGGAACCCTGCTAAAAATGGTAATTTTACCCTCCTGAAAGTGATTGAGCTAGTTTTGGACTATAGTCTTGAGTTGCAATTGCTGTGAGAACCTGATTTAAGGCTGTGACACTGATGTGACTCTGTATGAGATTGTTTTCCTTTTGTGAAACCTTAAGCTCTTTAGATCATTTTAAATCATGCAGGAAAACATAATCATCGGGTCTGACACAAACTCATGTGGCTGAGGAAAATCAGATACTGAGACTTTCAAAAAATTGAAATTGAAATTGAAAAAAACTTTTCAGTTAAACATTTCAATAAAATGATGCTGATAATACAGTTTTCAATTTTCAATTAAAATATTTACTAGTAGTCTAAGATTTGTGGAACCCACTGTATTTTTCAAATTCAATTTTAGTTTAGGTTACCTGACAACAGGCTGTAATGTTTCACTTCCTCCTCTTAAAAGGTAATTTCCTCTCTTCACAAATAATGGTTAATGTATTATTTTCAGATACTATTTAAGTGAAAACTGACATGATATGAGTCAAGTAAACGTAGAGATTATTTTGAATAGAGAGATTAGATTCGATAAAAATAGAGATTGTTTTGAAGCAAATCTCCTCAGTGTTATAGAGCTTTTGGGTGGACGTGAGGCTCCTCTGTTTGGACATCAGTTATGAGCACTGAGACCAGCAGTAGAGCTGGTGGTCTGGATGTTTTATGTACCTGGTTCATGCCGTTCCTGTCCTGATCTCAGACAGGGTTGCAGGGTTCTCACTTGTGAAAGGTACAGCAAGGGGCTGACCCTTTCAGACTCTTCTTTGGCTCCAAAATATGCTCAGTGTTGACAGGTTGACGGATCTGAATCTTGTGCTGTAGAGACACTGCAGGTTTCGAGAGGTTAGTGTTGGGATGGCGTAGACTAGAATAAGGAGAGGACAAGACCTCTTAATACACCGATAACGCACAATAAAACTTCCAGTAAAGTTACTGATAAGATTCAAACTAATAAAATCCCATTCAGAGGTTTGGATAAGATCTAGAATAATTTTTATTTCATTTGTTACTTTCATTTTCTCACCAAAAAAACACATTTGTTTTTTTATACCTGCTGGATCACAATACACTGATGTATGATCAAATTTCAAAGGGTGTTACACCCTTTTAGGGAGCAACACACCCCACATCACATCAATGGAAAGAAACAACTGTAAAAAGACTCACACTTGCTTTATAAGCTTTGATAATGGATATTGGCAAAGCCATGGAAGGCAAATCCAGGGAAACACCCATGAGAAGAGAAAAAAAACACGCCATAATTCCCTTCACATGGCGTTACTTGGATCAGTAACACTTGGCTCTCTGAACAGCTTGTTAAAAAACAGGAGGCTTATTTCTCCATATGGGGCATCTTTTATACACCCTGAACGAGAGACGCAGATTGTTTTACTCACAATGACATCATCTCTCATCATGTTCCTCTGGGCTGGAGTTTGCACTGCTGGCCCCAATCAGCAAAGAAACATCGGCCAACCTTCATTCACTGTAGCTCCATCTGAGAGAAGGACAGATGAAGTCACAGAAAGTCCTTAAAAGTCAAAAGACTCCTTTGTCCAGGCCCTTACTGTGCTAATCCAAAGCAGAGCGACTTTAATGAGTTTTTGAGATTAAAGTTCTTTGATACCCCTATCGGCAGCTTTGACCGAGAGTCACTGAGCTCTCGTGTCCCGAGAGAAATGAAATGTAGAATCTGAGCACAGATGATTGCTCCTTTAAGCCCCACTAAAGAAACAAATGACCCCTTAAATTCAAATTCTGTTATCGTTTACTTACTCTATGTCATCGCAAACCTTCTTCTGTGAAAATCCAAACAAGACGTTTTGCAGGATGTCTGAGCTGCTCTCTTGTTAAAGTGACTGGAGACCAGCTGTCATGCTCCAAAAAGGTCAACATAAGATGTGTTAACAAGGTTACTATGGAAATGTAAGAGGTTACAGAATACAAAAGCAGCGTAACTATTCAGCTACTTTATTAATGTAAATAATTACGTTTGATTACTTTTCTAAATTTAAAGCAAGGTTTACCTTACAGTATTATTTAACACTGATACTGTCAGACATTCAAAATCTGTCATCACTCGAATTAAGAGTATAATCATTTAATTTTACAGCAAAACTAGCACAAAATCAGACTTTAGCACTTGTTTTGAGATCATTTTGAGGTTAAATACAGATTTAAAATATATA
Organism: Enteromius afrohamiltoni; assembly: GCA_034779775.1. Classification (NCBI taxonomy): domain Eukaryota; kingdom Metazoa; phylum Chordata; class Actinopteri; order Cypriniformes; family Cyprinidae; genus Enteromius; species Enteromius afrohamiltoni. The sequence goes on from JAUYWG010000032.1 coordinate 8,772,641, forward strand.
TATTATTTAATAGGTATGATAATGTTTTTGATCAAATCTAATCATCTAATGCATTAGAAAAAAACTATAAAAAACAAAGCATATATACATATATCTGAATACTTTTCATACCCACTGTATATTACCCAAATAAAAAATAACACCGATATTGAATAAGCATGTGTCCTATTTGTGTCCAAAACACCAGAAATAAAGTGTGTAAAAAACTATATAGAGAGTTAACATTTTCATAAGTAACTCTAATATTACACAGTTTACATAATTTTCTGATAAATTATTTTGTTTATTTTGTAATTAAATTGCAGAACTATATTACATTTAACTAGTTACTCCCCAAAACTGAACATAAGAGTATCAATAAAAATATTTTTTCAATTATTTTTTCACATTTTCCACATAATGAACAGACCAATATTTTAGTCATTGTTCTTGTATGGAAACAAGCAGCTTGGATATTCTGCTAAACGTCTTCTTTTTGGAGTTCCACTGACCAAAAAGTGCTGCCAGTTCTAAAAAAATATTAATTGGATGGATAAATGACGGCAATAATTTTAGCTAAACGTGTATTGTGGCTTTTGTTTCAGACAGTACAGCGTTGATATCCAGATGGGCAGTTTTTTGGTCACTACACGCCGAGGCTAGTTTCCATAGCAGCAGAGTACACTGGATTCTGGTAATAATGTGCAGAAACGAAGGGATCATGGAGTATTCGACTTAAAATGGATTAGAGCTGTAAATGAATTCTGAAAATGAATTGCAAATCTTAAAATACCATGTTATGGTTATGATTATGGATACCTTGCTCATTAAGGATGTGCAAAATCAATGTAGCCTACCTGCAACCTTCATTTAGCAGCTTCAATTACAAATCTCTATAAATATAAACATATAAAAGAAGGAACAGGGCGCAGAGCATCAGTAATCCAAGCATGACAGCGTCTTGCAAATTCTAAAAACGTAGAAATAACCCTCAGGCATCCCAGCGAAGCCACGCTAACCTGCACCTGTCTTCTCATTCATGTGTCGTGATGAACTTGTACGAACAGGCAGAGTTGATGTATCCCATTCAAACAAGCTCAAATAAAAAGCCCTAAATATGCATAACAACACTGAGACGCATTCATATTTTTAATGAATATGTTTCACATATATACAAGTATACACCTGTCTGTAGTATGTTTTTAACACACATTTATGATTTAGTATGCCGAAATGTACACTTTTATTGCCGAGAGATTTGGATGAGCAGATCCACGACAAAGAAGACACCACTCGCCTTAGCTATAAATAAAAAGTTAACGGGGACCAAACGCTTACTGGATCCTCTGACTTTCACTGTATGAACAAAAAACACAGAAACATAAAAAATAAATAAAGAGATGTCAACCCTCTCAGAAGACTCAACCCTCAGACAGAATACAGAATTACCAAATTTAATAAGTTAAATATATTAACATTATTAACAATATATTAACATATTATATAAGCACATTGTACAAACTTAATAACCTGTAAAGCTGCATTGCAACGATTTGTACGATAAAAAGCGCTATATAAATAAACTTGAATTGAATTTAATAGAAATATGTCTTCAGTTGTTTTGTTTTTTTTTACAAAAGGTTAGTGAAGAAAGGCACACAGGTTTGGGGCGTTTTTTATTTTATATCTTGAAAACCTTTATCCGTTTTTTGCAGGGAGTCTGCAAACTCAAGCAGCTTTCCTAAATGTCCTTTCCTTTGTTTTTGTTTTCTACCACCGCTTTCCCAATTCAGTCGGAAAAAACAGTAAGTCATGCAGAAAAGTTTCTTTCTTCTTATGTTATACCAAGGAAACTTTCAAATTGTGCACACAATAGAAGCTTTCCCGTGCACATCTGCTTCCACTTTACCAGAGAAGGTGCTCCACTGTCCCTACTACGAAGAACACACACGTTTTGCTTTTGTTTTTCATCTCTGGCAAATAAAGAGGTGTGCAGCCTGACGTTCCCGTCTCCGAAATCAACACGAGAAGAGTTACAACTTGCAGCTGTCGTCAAAAATGTCTTACGTACACACACATACATACTAGTTAAATGTTTACAGCAAATACAGTGTCTGTTTATTTCTTTGAATTTAACAGGACTTGTGCCAGACTTTATGTTTAGGTTCTGGCAGGTTGTTAAAATCATGTAATTTCCATCAGTCTGTTTTGCAAGTCAGAGAGGGTTAAGTGACAGGGCATGCGGAGTTTGGACCGAGTACACAATGCTCTTCCTCGCTCTTGGTCCTGTGCCAAACGGTGCCACAGTTGAAGGAGTTGCACACAAAGGATTGCTTCATGGAAGTGAAGGTACGCTTGTACAGTCATCCAGATCAGATTCCTGCAAATTCCACACTGACACTCCCCTCGGCAAGCTGCCCTTATTCCGCTCCAGATCTCTGTGTTATCAAAGGGCTGATGGAAGAAGATACAGCGTACAACAGAGAAGATCTTTCACTTCAAAGCTGTTTTTGATGTCTTCTTGTTAAACATGGCATATTGATGAAACGCTTCATCCAAATACGACCTATCTGGGGTTAGACATTTCACCATGGGTACACAGTAACTGATTAGCATTAGAATTATGTGCCAGTTAATGCTATTAAAACATCTTGACAGTTGTGTTGTTCATAAATGAACGGCTGTCGCAGGCTCTGACAGGATTCTAGCAGTTCTTTCTCTGCTATTGTTGTTATCTCCGAAGCAGGATCAGAGAGATAGAGGCGAGAGGAAAGAGTGATATTAAAGGGAGAGGACAGTGATAGTGGAAGTTGATGGTAATGATAGTGTGGGCTGATAAAAATCAGACAGGAATTGTGAGAGAAATGGGCCACCCGCCGGGAGTGTTATGGTTTGATCCATACTGTTGGTGCTTCGGAAGTCAGGTGCTGTGATCCCTTAAGACATTCTCATTTTCAGTTTGCCTGTGGGATCATAGTAGTAGCGCTAACCTTCACTTTAACAACTAATAACTTGCTTTGAAACATTACATGACAATTATTCCATTGTGATAGGTCCTTGCTCTTCTGGAGGGGAGAGGAGTGATGCAACAGTGTTGCATTTTCTAGGCAGAATGGTGGCGCTGGTGGTGATGAACAGGCAGCCTGCATGATATTTATGGGTGCTGGAGCAAAAAGCAGTCTGGCTCAGAGCCCCGCACACATCACTGCAGACATTCATCAACAGCCGAGAGAACGTTGCACCCATCCTTCAGCTGACAACCTTCAGCAATGCTAGATCTCAGCGTCTCACTTTGCCTTTTATTCTGTTATTCCCGTTTTCAGCCCATGGTCAATCTTCATTCAACTCTCTGTTTGCTTTCAACTGCAATTTCTTTAGGTTTTCCTACAGGTTTTTTTAAGGGTATGTTCGAATACATATCCAGTCCAAAGGGTGCTTCAAAAGAAAAAGCTATATATCACTTCACTTCAACGGAAGTTACCTGAATGAGAACAAAGGCAGTATGCAAATATGTGACCCTTGACCCTGCAGTCTAAAGTCGCTGGGGTATATTTGTAGCAATAGCAGAAAATGCATTGTATGGGTCAAAACAATAGATTTTTCTAAAATCATTAGGGCATTAGGTAAAGATCATGTGATATATTGTACATTTCATACCATAAATATATAAAACCTTGCAAAATGTGCATTGCTTATTTCATTTGGACAACTTCAAAGGCGATTTTCTCAATGTTTTAACTTTTTTTACTCTCAGATTCCAGATTTTCAAATAGATGTATCTTGGCCAAAAATGTTCTATGTAATTATATAATTTACATGTATGACTTATTTTGGGGTGCTGGGTCACGTGTAATATTTGTTTTCTTTACTTACACAAACGCATGTTTCATTTGAGGTTTTGACAAGCTTAACTTATTGACTAGCTTATTGGCTAGCTGCTTATAGTTGCTATTAGTAGCATATAGGTTGTTTATTAGGACCGTTTATGCACAAATTTTGCATGAACATATTCTTACTAATAATTAATGAGCAGCAAATTAGTAGTTTACTGAGGCAAAAGGCATAGTTAATAATGAGAATTGGACCTTAAAATAAGGTGTGACCTAAACAAAAGCCCTTTACAACAAGAATGTCTACTAGAACGGTAACAGAGTGTTATGTCATCTCTTACTATAAATGCTAGAGCTCTTAAACTGTGATTGGCTATTTTTTTGTTTTAGCATTTTGTTTACTCGATCAGTTACCTCTTCTTACGCCATTGATTATCACTTTACGATATCATAAAACATCTCTAAGATACTCAACCGTTAAAAAAGATTTGTTTTCTGAAATTTCTGATGCCGCCATTTCCTCTTGAGAAAACTTTCTTAGTATTAGTCTTGACTGTCTCGTGGGATTTATTTAGTTAGCAGCTTATTTAACGGCTCGCAGAAATACAAGGAGATGTGATTCATCAGTTGTAAGCGATCCCTTTGAGGTTTGTTGGCTGAAGTATTGTCTGAGTTGCCAGTCCTCCTCTTTAGAGCGGCAGCCCAAAACCGTAAGATTTATGTGTTTGTATTCCAGTCCATAGTTCGGCTGCAATGCACTTTATTTCAAACAGGTGTTTTAAAGACTCACAGAAAAGAGGTTTGCATGTCTGTCTGTGGTCATTAAACAGCAGCCCAAAGCCATTTTAGGTAAACCAAAAAAGAGTCATGCTGATGTCACATAACCCACTTCCTGAAACAAGCCTGCTTTTCAGTTCGCTTGTGGGAAAAAACACTGCATAAGCTTACTCAGAAAAGCCATCAGTCAAACTAGGAAAGGTGTGAAGTGAGAGAGTGTAGACAGCTAGTGTTGATACAGTATGTGCTTTAGTTGTTGATGCTATTTTCGAACATGTTATTGTAGGACCCTTACATTTTGAGAAATAATTGGTATTTTCGGCTTGCGATTCCATATATAGTGCCATAGCAATTATGTATTATATAAATGCCATTTGAAAAGGTCAAATAATAAAAACCATAACCACAGAAAGAATGTCTGTGCTCAGCTAAAGGGGCTTTCACACCAAAACTGGCACTGCATCAGCATGATAGAATGAACACATCGGCCCGTGCCATTTCATGTCCAGCAGTGTTGGTGCCATTAGTCTCGACAGTAGTGCTTCTATTTCAGCCTCATGTTAACACATCGGCTCATCAGCTCATGTTGTGTAAGTATAGGATACTCTCCACCTACGTGACTGCCCAGACTTTCCAGTGTACCTCATAAGGCTGATTCTGTCATTCCAGAGGTTGAGAAAAATGTTTGAATTAATGTCAGTGTTTCATTAATGATATTCCAAGCCAGACTGTGGTAATGCAAGAGAGAGCAATACTGAAATTTAAACACTGGTACTTCGCTCAACATAAATTATCATATGGAAAAACTGTGTGTGTTGTGTGTGTCTAAGTTTCTGGTTGGTCTACTGTGGCTGTGGCTTTCAAGGCCACCAAAGCATTGGATCAAGAGCCTTTGATTAGGACTGTACTTTCTGGACTGAGCAGCTGGAAATACAGGCCTCTGTCATCCTGCAGACTACTAAAGCAGACACTTAATAAGTTATTCTGTATCCAGTAGGCTTAAGTCACTGTTATTCTTGCCTCCGACAGAATGAGGTGTAACATAGACCCTCTATGAACTCCCATTGTCTTTAATCACCATTTTCTTTTCTTTTTTTTAAAAAAAGAAAAGATTTTAGAAACAAATGGAGTGAGAAATTATGTATCCGAAACAGGTACATGAAATAAGTTGTGATGCGCACTGATCTATCTATATTGATATAACTACTAACGTCAAGATGATCTGTAGTACCCGGATGAGCCTGTGTTATTCGTTTTACCGGTTGTTATCTGTGAGTAACAAACCTTGGAATGTGGCGACTGACCAATTAAAAGTATTCCACAAATCTGTGTAATAAAAACATATTAACATATTCAACTCCAAATCTAAAATTCATACATGCCTTGTATCACGTCCCTCTACTACACCTCTACTAGATGTTGATTGGGTCT
>JAUYWG010000032.1:8784148-8800280 GCA_034779775.1 Enteromius afrohamiltoni
ATCTATCTATCTATCTATCTATCTATCTATCTATCTGTCTATCTGTCTATCTGTCTGTCTGTCTGTCTGTCTGTCATTCTAGCTTTCTCTTAGGTAACCTGTTTGTGGTAAGCGTGTCTGTATATTCCCGCCCAGCGTGTTTGTGAGGAGCTGCCCTGTCCGCGCGCGCCGTGGCTCTGCTCATTCTGCACTGGCTGCTGTCAGCACGCAGAGTCTGAACGGCGAGGCGTAACACGGTTACTCCACAAAACCGTGTGTTGACACGCCACACACGAAACTATCGCTTTGGATATCGGACTGTCCGAAAAGCTCAGATGACAAGCCTTAACGCGGAGCGAAACGGTATGTGTTTGCCGATCCATCGAGTGTTTTATCGCTCACGAATTCTTCCCCTGTACATTGAAGTAGAAGTTACGCGTGCTTGTCAAATAAAATGTCTTCGTGACTTAAAGGGAAGGGCTGAAGTTCAAATAGACTTCATAATCGAAGTTGGGCGTTGAGGAAAGTCACGGTCGGTTGTCTCTGCCACGATATCAGACAGCGGTTTGAGTTTGATACATGTGTTGTGATTGTGGAGTGATTTTTACCGCATCGCCTGTGTATTAAACTCACGCTCGCAGTAAACTGACCGATTGCTGTACACGCCTGCTTTTGTTTGTACTCAACAGTCAAGTTAAATTACGACTGTTTGTAGGTTTAATTTTGTACTATGTGATGTCTGTCACTCTCACTTGACTAATGTGTTAATAATTTACCAGAATGACTGAATTGTTTTAGCTTCCTTGTTACATTTCTCAGAGTTACAAGAACTGGAAGATGAAGGTGTAGCATTCGTTTCCCCCTCAAGCTACATAAACTGAAATACAAGTTATGAACAGTTTCTAGTTTGCTGATGGCAGATAGGGATAAGAGTTTGCTTTTTCACCTAAATGCTTAGTTTGGCTGAGGTGCTGTTAACTCATTCTTGAGCAGTAGGAACTGGCACAGCGCTTATGTCCTGTGCATCTTGGAAAGATCAGATCTCTGTCATGCTGTCTTTATAAATATCCCGGTGGGGTCTCTCTGCTGTGGGTGTAATTGGGCATCCTGCCTGCACTAAATGCATGCCTGTCCTGCTCAAGTGCAACCTTGAGCTGTGCTCTGTTCTTTGTCACTAGCCTGATAACTTGACAGATACTGAGACGGCTGGGCAGTCTCGGGATCGTTTCCTCTCTAATTAGCCCAAAATAGCTCTGAATCACAGCTATGCGCTCCCTTGCATTAATCACTTCCTAAGTGCCGGAATTAATCGTTCTGGGTCAATTGTAGCCTGTTGTCCTAACACAATATTTTTTCCTCCTTCAAAAGACTTAGAGTTATTCAGCGGAACAATATGCAGAAAATACACTTCCTAAATGGCGTCCTGAGAGTGAAGTCATTTGGCAGCTGATTTGATTCCTCTCCACACATCTAGCCGCTCCGGGACTGCACGGGTATGGTTGGCTGCCAACGAGCCACAGCGGAGTGCATTGGTGAGGTTTCGGTCAGCTGTGGTTTTCTGCTCTTCCCATTGTATCCCATCCCCACTTGCTATTGACCAAAGCTCATTAAACTCCACATGAAGGCCAGAGCTGAACCACTGACCCCTACAACGACGCTTTTTTGGGCACCTCCTACATTTTATGTGTGTGGTCCTGCACAGAAGACTGTCCTTAGTCCCACAAGGCTGCTTGTATATAGACAAATACAATCTGAAGTGATAATTGATCATAATTGATCACGTGGGATTTGATTTTAAATATACTGGTCAAATATTTGAAATATATATATATTTTTCGGTTTTAAAAGATGCAAGCTGTATTTATTTGATTGAAAATATGGTAAAAGTAATACTGTTTACAACTGTTTTAACCTATTTAATATATTTAAAATTTTTTTTTTTTTTTTTACAGAGAATACATTTTCAAATGCTATTACTCCAGTCACATGATCTATCAGGATTTATTTATTTATTTAGTAAAGTATGCTACAGGCAATTTAGTCTTTATTTGAGAAGCAGATCATGTGTCGTGGCAAAAGATCTTTAAAACATGGTTCAAAGGGTTTGAAATGGACTCGGTTGGTGATCTTTTGCAGTGCATGCATGGAGAATTGCACTTACTCGCAAAGGCTTGCACGTAGCAATTTTCGAGGCATGCAATTATCTTGCTTGCATGGTCAATCTGCTTCCTCTAGTTTTTGTTTTCAGTAAAGCAAAGCAAACCTCGTAATTTTTAGACGCATTTGCTGGGTCGTGCAGTCTATTTCTGGATTTACTACTTGCATTTATGCGCTTTGTTTAAGAGCTCAAATTAGGCAAGGTTTTATGTAGAGGGAGTTCAGTGCTGTTAGATCTCTGAAGGCCTTTTTGGATGTAAACCGCTTCGGTCACAGAGTGCCTCGGAAGTAAACTGTCACAGACGGAGAGCTCTGCTACATGCTTGCGTGCTGTGGGTATAAATGGTTGTCCCATCGTGTAAGACAGGAAGTGACAGCTGGACCTAAGTGACTTTCATGGAGGCCACACCTGGACAAGATCCTCAGGACGAACAGACAGCACTGACCATCCCATCGACTTCCAGCAGGGCCATAGTCTGTTTGCTCTTGCCACACAAGGAGAGTACCAAAAATTAAACAGGGGCGAAATTATTTTGCATGTCTGTTTTTAATGTTTTGTTGTTGTAATAGCAGTATTTAGATGAGATAATATTTTGATGCATTGTTTGAGATATTTTTCCGTTGTGTGACATTGCTCATATTGCTCATTCATTTTTGTTTCCACCGGCTCTCATAAACCTCATGCCCACTCTATTATGAGCATGACATCAGTAATGACATGTTAGGATTACAACACAGCTTGTGTTTATAAACCAAAATGGCTTGGTAAGCACAGCAGGTTCATCTCTGCTGTGAACTTCTCTCAGCATAAACCCCTCATTGTATGTGCATCGTATGCTAATTAAAATGGATCACCTCTGGAAGGATTTATCTCGATAATGGCCCCAATCTCAAGTGCAGCATTAAGAAAACCCAGAGGCAACTAGTCAAGTCTCAATCAAGACTCTTCATTTGTGCTCTTCACCTGTTTACGTCCATTCCGAGTGTGCTAGTATTTCCATGCCACAGCCATTAGAGACTGTATTCAGAAAGTGAGCGTTCCTCCAGGGGACGGCTTCCCAAGGAAGCTCTCGATTCTGAATATAGTTCAATTTAGATGCAAAAAAGCTCTAGTTGTGTGAGGCCCTGCTCCTTTTGCTATTATTTCCATACAGCACAGACAAAACACTGCTGTCTGTGCCCTGAATAAAACTAGCAGCTCACGACTCGAGTGTGTGCGAGGCACAGACTCGCTGCTATTGGAGATCTGAAGCTCGCAGAATAAGATGTGACAGTTTTCTGGTTATGCCCTGCGGAATTGTGGGGTTAGGATCAAAATCTTTCGGAAACCATAACAACTGATTTTAGCAAGGCTCAAACATTATTGCAGTTTCTGTTAAGATCTGGCCATTTGTAGTGTGGAATCTAGGTAGAGCGTGGCAGACTGGGATTTGGGAATGTATTCCCTTGTGTAAAGGGAGTGTTTGTCAGGGTCAAGGTCCTTTTCCCACAGTTCTTTATAGACTTGTGTCTTTTCACAGATGTATGTGGCGCCATGCAGAAGAGAGAAAAATGCTGGTTAAGTTTGTGTACCGGTTGGTCAGAGGGCAGAGTATTTAGATTGGAGTTTTTCCATCATTCTGGCTTCTGCAAGGGAGGATGAGAGGCCTGCTCGAGAGAATGCACAGTTCAGTGTGATCGTCGATTAATCGTGTTCTGCACACGTTGTTTGATTGGAGCCACACAGTACAGAAGTAAACAAAACATTTAGCAATTTTTTGTGCACTCTTTAATATTCACTCCTAAATATTAGCCAAAGCTCAAGTTGTGTAACAGCAATATGATCTATTAATTTAGTTTTTTGGCACATGCACATTTCTTAGCTGCTTTTGCGGGATGTGGAAACTCCCGCTCATTGGGCCTTATCTCTTCGATCTGGTGTGGTTTGGAAAGTGTGAGAGCAGAGTTTCACTGCAAGCGTTCAGATTGCATGGCAGGTGAGGGAAAAATCTGAAAACTGCTCCCTGCAACTTATTTAAAACTCAGGCATTGCCATAGTAACTGCTTATCTGTTCTAACCCAGCGAACATTTATAAGTGGAGAGCGGTTTTCCTGTGATTCACACGATCCTTTTGAGGTAATGCAGGATGCTCAAGAGGCGTGAGGAACCTGAAATGCAAACGCGCATGCCGCAGGTTCACGTGCAGCTAATGAGGAGGTGAGTCTGTCATACTAAAAGGAGGCTTTCATGACCCGTAATGGATATAATCTGAGCTGGTGAATGATGGACATCTATTTGGTGCTGCAGAATTTTATGACTAATGACAGTCTGTCTAGATTACTAGTTAGCTTGATTACTGTTATGTACAAATCGGTACAAGGCTAAGCTCCCGCCTCTTGGGAACATTTTGGCTGGGTTAGGAAGTTGCTGACATATCTAATTATTTTAGCTCTGCTGCAAAACGAAGCCATCATGGGCGCACACCTGACTTAAAGCCTGTGCCAAAAGTAGGGCTCATAAAATATCTTTGGACCAAGTTTTGAGGCTTCATTGCATATATCCTTCACAAAGATGACATGGAGTACAAAATAAAGACTGCATCTAAAATCGCTTACAAGAAAAAAGAGTAGCACATCCAGTTTCTCAATATTCGTGAAAAATAAAGCTACGTACAGTACCTGATTTTGGCAGGTCACATGAATTATGTGGCAAATGTAGTACACCCTGATTAAATGTATGCTAAGCACCTTCAAACCGTAGACTGCAACATACTTTTTAATGGTTGTGAGATACTTAACTATTTAAAAAGAGGACTTCTTAAAGATGATGGAATTTTGGACCAGCCGTTTGTAGTGGTGTCTGAAACTGTAGTGGAACTTCAATCCCATAATGTACCGCAAAAACAAGAATATGACTGATATACCTGCCTATAGAATGAATGAATTCCTGCATCCCAGCAAAATAGATTATCCGCAGGCCTTCTGCTACACTGCGTGGCACTGCATTATTTTAAGTGTATCACAGCATGTTAGTGGAGTAATGTAGGAGAGATTTCTGATACATAATGTAACCGGCATTGTCTTATCTTGTCTTTTGCGATGGTACAGATTTACTCAATCGTCAATCAGACAGTGGCGATCATTTTTTTGTCAGTGTAGCTGAATTATCCCTCATGCACTGTGAGGTGGGTGGCCGTTTCCACAAGGCCATGCCACTAACTCGTGTTTGATGCAAATGATAAAACTGTCCTTTGAAACTCAGAAAAGTGTATTCCTTTCATTGACTTCCACAGTAATCTAATCCTCAGCCTAGTTTCGTTTTAAAACAATACCAAACTAGGGCTTGTGGCATGTTTACAGGGTTCCCAGCGACAGGTCTTTCTCATAAAGGCTACATTATGCACATTTCTGGAGCGGAGCCCATTGCCTGAGCTCCTTCACGCTCACAGAGGGACGTGTTTCCTCGGAGCAGCTCTGGTGTCATTGCACAGGCCTTTAACATGTGGAATGCAGCAGGATGAGTAAATGTCTGTGTGCCGAGCGGCCAATCACTGTCCGCCGCTCTAACACTGTGCTCATTTGTGTGTTGTACTCCGGCATGGAGGCAAAGACATTCTTCCAGTGCCAGGAGCGCTGCCAAGAGTTCCACAGGAAAATTAGAAAGGAAGGAGGGCAAAACTGAGAGAGAACGAGAACAAAGCTATTGTGTGGCTTTAGTTACATGCCTCTCTTATTGCTCTACTTGAATGGCCGAGAACCTTGTAGTTTTTTATTTATAAGGCTGTGTTAAAATTTTTATGGAAGGCGTTGGCTGTAACAGTGGGAATCATTCTTCTCTGGCACAATCCTGTTGTGGGTAGGATGCTAAATTGGGATTTTTGAACTTTACGTTTAGTATGAGAACTGATAGAATGCCAGTAAAAGTTTCGTTCTTTTTATACTATGGAAAAAGCTGCACTAGGGTGAGTCCATGTGAACAGCAAGCATGTGGAATAGTAATATCAGAGGGTTGCCGCCCCATTTCCTTGTTTATTTTCTTTCCGAGCGTCACCACCAGTGAAGAACACAATGACCGGTGGATACTAAGCTATTCAGCACATGCAAGAGGTTGCAGGGTTATTGGGTAACTGTAAATAAAACATTACAATTTCATTTTGAAATAATATTGACATAAAATATTACAAAATGAAACTTTATTTGAAATTTTATTTCAGGTAGGTGTCAAGATAACATTTCTTGTTTACGTTTAGTTTAACTAAAGCCTTCTGGACACTGCACGATTTTAGCAATCCTATAATAAGATTATTGGATATCACACTGCATACATGCATGCAGACTGTATGGTGATATACCTATTGACTTGTACACTATGAGGCATGTTACTATAGAAGAATAAAACGTCATTAGCATGCGGTAATGGTAAACGAAAAGAGCATGAGGATTCATACTTTGGCAGTTGGAGCTTTTGTGTGTGCTGGGAAAAAAGTGTAAGCGCTGAAAGAGGAAGGGTTAAGAGCTTAAGGTTTTATGGTTTAGCACCATGTTGTGTTGATTCCATGTGGCTAGTTGGTAAACACCATGCATTGATCATGCTGAATTTCTGACACTGTCCGAAAATGATCGTAGGCTATCTTTGGTCACAAGGGTTATAACAAAATAACACCAGGGGTTTGTTTGCTGCTTCTGTAGAGTATGACCTTCTTCTATCATCTTGTTGGCCACAAGATCATGCTTGGACTGAAAGGAAACAAGTCCTGATAGCATTCCAAAATCATTTGTTGTTTTGTCTGTCCATCTCCATACAGCCTCATTGGTTTGCCAGGAAATCAGTGAAAACATGTGAAAGTGTTGTTGTTTAGAGCCTTCCAGCAGCTGCAGAAAGGACAGGGGTCGTAACAGTCACCCCTCCTTATCTTGTCAATGGGAAAGTGCTCTCCATGCATTCGTTTGCTCTTTTTTTTTTTTTCACCCTAATGGCTCGGCTGCTCTGTGGGGGAACAGAAATCATAAATCAGATCAGTCCCTAGGGGAAAGTGAGAGGACAGAAAACAAGCATGAAAACTTTTATCACGTTCCATAAATGCAGGTCATGGTGGCTTGTGATGTTGTTTATGAACGCTACCTCCCTCAGACACCGATGGGCCTGATATCGGGATGGCTTTTAGTCATTTGTGGTTTATTGATTTGCTGGATAAGAGTGGATGTTAGCTCTCAGACTGAGGCCAATGCTGAGGTGCTCCGTGGGCGTCGAGATGGAGCTCAGGGTGGCTGTTATCTGTTCTGCCTTGCAGGCTGGTACGCACAATTCCTGTACATGTACAAACTGTAATGACACCCCTGTGGACCATAGAAGAGCCACATAGACGGATGGGTGAAATGAGGAAAATAATAAGCCCTTGAAGCCTAGCTTTGACATTTCAGTCTCAGAAGCTGGTATGTTGTTGGAAAAAATTATCAAGGTTAAACACTACAAATGTCAGTGCTGTTGGAGTTACAAATGTTAATTTGGCTGCTATTTTTTATTTTTTTAGTCTGGCTGAAGGCCCTTATGGATACTTTATCAAATGGATCAAATTAATATATAGCTTAATACGGAAGACAAGTTCTAATTTTTTCTCAAAACAGCAATTTATAAAAATCACAGCACTGCTGGCTGAATGTTAATGTGCTTTTTTGTAAAAGTTGACACTTAAGACATTATTGGTTATTGTTTATGTAAAAGGAAAAGGTTTGCATTTAACCCATGCAGGGCACACACACAGCAGTTAGAAGTGAACAACCACACACACACATACCCAGAGCAGTGGGCAGCCATTGCTGCGGCTCCCGGGGAGCAGTTGGGGGAACGGTGGTATTGAAGATGTAGAGAGCACTGGTTATTCACTAAGCCCACCCACAATCCCTGCCGGACCTGGGGCTCGAACCCACGACCTTTGGGTTACAGGTCCAACTCTATCCATTAGGATTAGGCCACGACTGCCCCAGACTAACAGACTAACAATAATACTAGTAGTATAATACGAATAGTTCTGATTTGGCTTATTAATATTAATCATTTTGCCTGCGTTCTGATTTGCTGATATCAAAAGTTGGACAAAGACTGGTGAGCGTCCCCTTGTGAAGTTCTGCCCACTACTGAATTTATTCTCCTAGAAAGGCTAAATAATAAAGAGCTTGGTCATTTTGACAGGTAACATCACAAAAACATCACATTTATGTGATTTAAATATCAATTCTACATGATGCAAGTTGATTTGCATATTATTTTGTGTTTTGTTTATTTAGATGCATGTGGTTTAAAATGTAAGATGAAAGACTTGACGCCGAAGGCTACTTTCTCAGATGAATATCTAGCTTTATATGGAAGAGAAGTTTACATTTTTGCCCATAACTGCTATTTATAAAAGTCATCGGGGATCAGCTATACCCAGAGGACTGCTGTCGAATGCTGATGCGTTTCCTGTGAAAGTCAATGCTATGTTTTCTTGAAATGTAAATGCAAAATACAACCTCATTATTGTGAGACAAGTAGGGAAGGAGCTGATGTTTGTTTGTCTGCAGGCAATTAACTTTGTGCTCAGGCTTATTTTTTTGGAAAGATCTTAATAATTGTTTCTTGGAAAACGCCCTGATAGTGGGTGGGGTCCTGAGTAAGAAACGCACTGTTACATAGTAAAGGTTGTAACATGTCGACATGACTCTAATATCAATGCTTGGCTGCTAATGAGGGGAAAGTGCAATGGTAAAACATGCCTGATTTTATATATAAGGTCATGTTTATGATACCTTGGGCTATCAAAGCCTATAGGGCTTTTGTGCAAATAAATATGTGCATTATTAAAAAGACCTTGGGGCTACATGTGGCCAAACCTGATTAGTATTTAGCTGCTTGTGTTGTTATTTTTACCCTATTTATTTTGGTGCATTGCTAAAACACAATGACACACTTCCTTCAGGCTGCGTTTAAGTAGTTTCCATGGCTACAAACGCTCTTGCAGCTGGATGGGCAGAATGAGCAGAGAGCATGGACGTTAATGTACTCCCAAACACCCCTCCTTCACTCTTTCTCCTCTCTCTCCCTAAAGGTCTTGTTTTGGCACTGCAGGGAGGGATTTTTGGGAGTTTTTTACGCTGCATTTAAGAGTAGAGGAAGTTTGATTACACAGATGTTGCACCCCAGCACAGGTGTGGCCTAACTAGAGCGCTCTGGAGGAGCTGAATTAAAGAGATAAACAGATAGAAACACATCTAGAGCACTGGGAACGATCGAGAACCAGGCAGAGATGTTAGGTTACTGAGAACATCTAAGATGGGAGAGTCCCAGGTGAAGTTGTGGTCGGAAAGCCTTTGGTAAATACATCAAGAGCCTGTCAGGTTCGTTTGACAAGGTGCGTTCGCTTTACTTTATATCTTACACCAAAGAATTGTCATGAAACTACAGAGATGTTCTTTTGGATGCAGTTAATAAAAACGTTTGAGGATGAGGTTTGGATGTGAAGAGAGAAGAACAAAGTAACAACAGAAAGCTTGGATTCACTTTGGAGTGAAATGTGAAGCTTTAATAACTAAAAAGATAAAGAAAGATTGATCTACTGTATCCTTTTAGCAGACATTTTAAACTGAAAGTTTTGTCCTATTTTACCTTTTATATTGTTCTAAGCCTATTATTTCTTATGTAACAGACAAAAAAGGATATTTTAATATCCTTTTTTAATATTTTAATAAAGATATTTTAATAGAATCGTTATAGGAATTTCTGAGCTCTGGATTTCTGTTATTTCATACAATGAAGGCCTTATGTGACCATCAAGGATCCCACAATGATAGAAAACCGGAAGGAAAAAAAAGGAGATTTAATTTTTTTTTTTCTTTGGTTACATTTTTCTTCATGTTTTTTCTTTAGGCCTGGAAAGGACTTGGAAAAGAGCAAAACTGTAAAGTTATGTTTGTAAACTACATTTTTACATTTATTCAAAAGATTGGTGCCTCGCATAAAAATTAAAATCAGCCCAGGCCAGCAATATCTCTAAATGCGAAAAATCCTTATCTAGTAGTTCATGGAAAAAATTATTTAAACATCATTAATATTCATTTGTTAAAAAGAGTAAAAATCCAAAAAGTATCATGTTGGAATATTAAAAGAGTCAACGTGACTCATTCTGTTATGTGTCTGATGCTGCAATACCTAAAGGGCTTATTTGAATTCAGACGTCTGAATATGCAGCGCTTGTGATGAATTCACACCCAATCTTTAAACTTAACGATACAGTCAGTCCTCATGCGGTTCCTCCCTGGGTGGGTCACTAATGGCTGTAAATTGTAATTGCTTTGTAACTATATTTTCAGAATGTAAAAGGAGCTTTCCTGTGAGAGCTTGTGATGAAGGGTGTAAACGGGATTGGACCTCGTTATTTATGAAAAAACAAAAACAAACCAAAAAACAAATCATTATTTTATCATCACATGTATCTGCCAAACTAGGTCCTATCACACAGAGTTTAAAATTGGAAAGGGTTATATTTGCATGTTTACCTTGAGGTCAGGTCAACACTGAGCTCATCTAAAGGTTTCCAAAAATACAGACCTGAAATAGGCCTAACCTCTCTGGGGCTACAAGTTCCGTAGCTGCTATTACAAATTGTTTATCACAAATGTTTTAGTAAACATTTATGTAAATCTTCTGAAAACTGTGAAGGTGTATGGGTTATATTTTACCCACAAATCAAAGAAAATTAAAAGAGAAGATTAAGCGTATTTTCAGAAGCTGGGTGTACAGTAGGTGAACATTTTTATTCAAAAACGTTAGCTGTAAACATCACAATAACAAAGAAATAACACGTAACAAATTGAATTAAGGACATTTTTTTAACAGTGTAGTGTTGGTATTTCTTGATTTTTTTTATTTATTTTTATTTATTTTTTAATTAATATTAATATTTAATATTATTTAATTTCCATGTGTGAAGTGTGAAATAAACCTGAAATTATTTATAATGCATCATCATTCATTGTTTTACCGTACATATTTGTATTTAAATAAACAATGTATTACAGAAATGTTTATCATGAACTTTATTCTACAGTGCAACATGTACCTTTTAAAATTGTAGGGGTACGTGTAAGCCTGGTCAGTCTGTTTAAAGAAATAAACAAACAAAAGGGCTAAAAGCCAAGAAAAATAATCCTTCAAACTTCTGGGATCTACGCCCCTGACAAGAAGAAAATATATTGTGGGTTTGCACCTACTCAATCATGATGTTTTTTTTCCTCTTTGTGACTCTGAGTCAGGGCGCGAGCTGTGCTCTCTGTGGTTTTGCATACGTTTGTACGTTGAAACTTACTCATACTGAAGCATGCTAAGTTTGTGAAGTCAGTATATGCAAACAGCTAAATATATCAACAAGGCATAAGCAAGCGCTTATATGTCACTCTGGGTATGGAGTTCTTCCACACCATTGATTGCTTTTTTTTTAGTCTATTTTTGTAAGCATATCCACCCAGTCTGGGTGCGCAGAAAGAATGAATCAGCAATTAGGATGTCTTAATGATGTTATGAATCATTTTGTGAAGTGATTTACCCTTCAATGCTGCAGTGAAGCTCTGTAATGACGGAAACGGTCATGGCAGAACCTGAGTTGGACGTTGCTTGGCGTTTACGACTCCTCAGCTGATAGCATCTGAAATTGCTTTTTAATTACCTGCCTGTTCGAGGTCACATTATTTGCTGAGTAAGACAGGCCGGTATATGATCAGATTTAAAGGGAACTCTAACACAGGAATGGGTCTAAACCATTTTTCCATCATGTTAGAATTGTTTTGGTTTAAAGTAGGCCACTAGTCTAGTGAGTTAATTGCAGACTGGTTCCAGTGATTCACTTCATGCAATCTCGTGGTTAGTGTTCTGCTGTTTCATGGTGTCATGTAACACTGCATTGTGGGTTGAATTAGTCATTTTCAAGGGAAAAGCAATGTTCACACAGACTTAAGTGTACAATTTGATTAGTTTTCACAAAAAGGTGCAGACAGACAGTGGAGGGGAAAGCGATGCACATTTAAACAAAAAGCCTTTTTCCTCATTTGAAAATGTCAACGTTGGGTTGAATATTAACAGCATCCGTTGAACTGAATCAGTTTTTTTCTCTCTTTTCCACAGGTATGACTGCAAATTCTCTCTGGACTGCAAGAGCTGTGCTGTGCTAGAGCTGGACTCTAAATAAACAGGTAGCTAAAACTAAACCCATGTGATTGTTGACAGATGGTGCTTGTTTGTTTCTCTGCCCAGTGTAACTTAGAGGTATGTGGTAGTTCTGCAAATGTAATGCCTGGAAAAAGTGTAGCTATTACCTCTGCTCCACTGAGCCCCAAAGGCACCATACCAACCACCTGTGTGTCTGCTCAGACAGAGTAATCATGTTTTCTTTTCCCCTGTTTTAAAAGTTTGTGAGTGTAATATTTCTGACAGGGGGCCTTTTACATGCCATTGAGTGAACTAAAACATGGCAGTAATGACCCAGACTATAGCTCTCATTCCATGAAGCGTCAGATGAAGAAAAAAAAAACTGTCCAAAGATGTTGAATCCCAGCCATAACCTGTAAATCAAGCCGACTTTGTAGAAAGCTCTGCGTAGTCCACTTCAGTGTAGACCATTGCTCAGAAACGCACATGAGTCACACTTATTGCGGCGGTAAAACAACCTCACAATCTGGCCTCGGTCTCACGGGACATTCTTAAGGAGTGAAGTAAGACCGACCCAGGAAACCTCCCAGCATTTTATTCTTTGGATTATTTCTCTTTATGGGAAAATGCTGTCACCACTCCCTCTTAGTGTTGTTCCCTTTAAAAGAAAAGAGCCAGACAAAGCACTGGATCAAATTTAGACTAATGTGTCTGCACACGATTCCTGAACAGATTAATAGAGAGAGACTGAGATGGATAGATATAGAGATGGATAGCAATAGATATCTAGATAAAGACAGAAATGGATATCTTTAAATAATAGTTAAATAGTTTGATAGAAATAGATACCTACAGATGAGATAGGGGTGGATATCTAGACAGCTAGATAGTGATTGATTGATTGATTGATAGATGAAGACAGACAAACAGATATGGATATAGATAGATAGATAGAGGAGTTGTCATTTTTGTGATGAACAGGAAGGACCTTGGGCTTGATGACATTATTTATATATTTCCAATGTGTGATTCAATGTGGAAGTGTCTTTCCTCAGCATTTTTGCATGAGTCAGTTGGCATGAGGAAGCTTTATTATATGGTAAACAAGTACTTATTAAGCAATGAAATCCACTTACTAGCTTTCTTATCAGACGTATTCTGCTTTAACTGACTTTTTAGGATTTATGTTGCATATAAATGATCTGCTCTTGTATAAGAATTGTGACTTCTTGTATCTCCCAATTATCTGTTTTCCTGTAATGACAACCTTTATATCTAACAAAAAATGGTTTTAAATTGTATCCCACAATTTTGAACTCCATTATGAACCGTAAACGTCTATAATCATCCGTTATTTGGTAGAATATGTCCCTTTGCTGGCTGAATTACTTTGCCAATTTAATGGATTGATTTTATTACAATATGCAAATCATTTGTCATGAATCAAGGTTGGCCGCCTTTGCCACGTGTGGAGTTGTGTTTGGTACAGCACTTTGAGCTTTCCTCTGATCGTCTAAATCACAGGTTTGCAGCAGTGCTTGCTTTATTCATTGGGTATAGACACTTGTTGAAATATTCATAACATGGATCATGTGTAAACAGTGCCATCTAAAAGACCAAACCTTCTGTTATTTTATAGAAGTCTCTGACTTGCAGCCATAGAGCCATTTCTTAGAAGAAAAAAAATCCAGGTGTTTTCACTCAGACCTTTCTAGACCTCAATGCATGTTTTTTTTAACAAATGTAAGTCCCGAGGTCTTTGCTCTGTGTGGCTGCCTAATATATTGCACAATCATGCGTGATGGGAGTAAACCCAATGTAAGGATTGAGTTTGTGAAGCTTGAGTGAAAACACAAGCATGTGGTTGGAGACATTGTGTCTGTCATCTCTGATTGAGTCGAGGTTGAGCAGCCTGCAGTGATGTGCTTGAGGCATGTCTCCATGCGGCCTCATGAGTTTTTGTGGTACAGCAGTGGTAATATTTCTCCCTGAAACATAGTTGGCACACTACATTGTTCTCTGTCTGTCAGTCACTACAAGTTATGTCGTGACGACAGACTGGGGTCTTTCCTAGAGCCCTGATTCACTCTGTTTAAGAGAAAACAAAGGTTTAACAATCCTGAGCCACTCCCCTTCATCCAGTTATAAAGAGTGGGTGCAACCACTCATCAGATTCGGAGTCATGAGACTGATGCTCCGCTTCCTCACTCTTGCCCACAGCGCCCCCTTTCACAAGTGGTGAAGAGACACATTTAGGGGTTTCAAAGCTTCCCCACGTGTCTCTGGCCAGTTCCTCATGGGATCCAGACAGTCTGATGGTGGACAACCAGAATGCTATGCTTTCTGTACCTCTCAGTTCAACTGTTCATCGCTGCACACCCCTTGGCACACCGGTGACTCCGATGATGCCACTCGCGCCGTGTCTGGATGCGTGGATGTCGCTACCCAGCCCGTCGCAATAGCTTATTTGGATGAAGTTTCGTTCTCATAACTTCGGTGGCAGTCCGGAAAGCTCCTGTCTTGCTCGAAGAGATTGCTGTCCTCCTGGCAAAGTATGCAATAGAGCCAGTCCCTCCAGCCCAGGTGGAGGTGGGGTTTTACAGCCCAAGAATGGTGGTGGCCTTTGACCAATCATGGACTTGCGCATTTTGAATTGGGCCCTGCACAAGCTTTCATTCAAAATGCTCAATTCAAAACGCATTGTCAAGTGTGTTTAGCCTCAGTATTGGTTTGCAGCAATCGACCTGAAGGATGCATACTTCCATGTGTCAATTCTTCCAAGACACAGGTTTGTGTTCGAGGGGTCTAAACAAGTATGCATTTCCCCCCGTGAACCTGCTCACACAGATCCTGTGCAAGGTCAGGGAGGACGAGGAACAGGTCTTGCTAGTTGCGCCTTACTGCCAACCTGAACCTGGTTTTCGGAACTCGCGACAGCCCCTCCCTAGCGCATACCTCTAAGGGAGGTCCTCCTCTCTCAGGGGCTCGGCACCCGCGTCCAGATCTATGGAACCTCCACGTGTGGCTCTTGGATGAGACGAGGCAGACTTTAATGTGTGCAATCAGTTTATTTATTTTAAAAGAGAAATGCCTTTTACATTTTTTTGTAGTGTAGCTAACTTCTTTTTCAACAGTTTAGCTTTATTGCTTTTAAACTGTTGCATGCAAATTGTAGGATCAAAAGCTAAGGGTACTCATTATTTAAAACACCAACACCAGTCATGTGAAGCTACTCCAGCCGTGCAGAATTGTAATGACACTAACTTACCAGTTCTTCGTTTGAGGTTTGAGAAGCGCCAGTGCTTGGATTTACTGAAGGCAAACCACACTTCTCTGTTACAAAGTGCATTTTAAGACCGAGCTGTCTTCTCCAATAGTGGCTTGTGACGTTAGTGAAGTGGAGCCACCCTGTCTCTGTCAGACAGCTGAGGATGGATGTGTGAAGCCTGTGCACTCTCTCCTGTAACAGAACAAATAGCAAAACTATTGCACATAATTCTCAGATCTATTTTGATATATTCATAGCTATTAGACTGTCAATCGCGTTTGAATGAATCACTAAAGTAACGTTGTGTTTAAACTTTGTTGGTTATGGCAAAACTTAATGCAAGCGTGCAGCGCTCGAGCTAAACAAACCCTGGCATATTGAGCAGAATCTGACTTAAAAGAGAATCTGATGGACCATTGCACTCAGTGAACATATTTGTGATTTTTTTTTTTTTCAGAAAGCAAAGTGGGAGAAAGTACTGCAGAGAATTTATCATCTCTCTCTCTCTCTCTCTCTCTCTCTCTCTCTCTCTCTCTCTCTCTCTCTCTCTCTCTCTCTCTCTCTCTGTCTGT
>JAUYWG010000032.1:8813935-8829706 GCA_034779775.1 Enteromius afrohamiltoni
GCATTTATTCCGTTTTCCGAGTCCTGCATGTCCTGAAAGGAAGCGAGAGCGCGAGCTCTACAGCGCATTCGTTACAGCTGTACTATCAGTTTTATAAAAAAGGATTTATTCGGGCTTAAAAATTTGGCTTAAATTTAAATGATTGTAGTCCTAAAAAATTATTTACCTTTGAGATTATGGTCTCATTATTCCCTATTCCCACATTCAATCTCAGTCTCGTAGTCAGGTATTTCATCTCATCATCATTTATTCATTCGATTTTGAAATTCTGTAGCTTTTGGAGAGTAGAACTGATCCAACAGTGTTTCAGCAACTGATCCGTTATACATCATAGACTTTCTAAAGCATAGCATTCATCTGTATGACCTCTGGCTAAAGCTTAGCCATGCTGTAAACAGTGAGAAGTTTCTCAAACGTCAATGAATGTGAAAACTTCTGTTCCTTTAGACTATAGATCAGAAAGTGGTGTTATAGATCATAGTGCTTCACTGAGCTTGGCTTAGTGTCCAAAGTGTCTTTTATAAAAGAGAGATTTAGTTTCACATGCGATTTGACCAACAATCATTTAGGGTTTTACTCTACTTTAATGTTTTTGGTAATGTTTTATGACACTTTTTGACCACAGAGAGTATTTTTTTCTGGAGCTGGAATCTGACAGCTGCGATTATTAGTGCCTTTCTTAGACTTAATGTTTGAATACTGTTTTTATAAATTATTTTGGTCATACTTGAGGTAACAGTTGTGAGTTTACTGGTTTATGGTGGAATTGAAGTATTAACTAAGTATTTTTAAGTAAGTGTGATCATGTTTACTACTGTTCTGCAAATTTTCACAGGTTGTCATTTCAGGAAAACATGCAATCAGGAATTTGAAATAAAGGCGAGTGATTTGCCCATACAGATTTTGCAACAGATTCAAGCTGCTTATTTTGAAAGTGTCTTCTCTGTGAGCTGTGCTTTACACATCACTATGCTATTGACAATGGACTTATTTCACCATAATAAGTGGACCATTAGTGTCCATATGCTTTTATGTTCCCGCACAGATCATCTTAATGAAAAATGTCAACCCAATGCTCAACCAGTAACTGAGTTCGGGGGCAGGACTGCCTGTTTGACTGGAAATAGATTTTATGACATATGAGCTGGCGTATGCCTGTTTTGTTTCCTGACTGTTGGCGACTGCTCATTTACCTTCAGTCACTATGTTTTACCTTTCTGGAAATTCAATGATGACATTTTAGGGACTTTTAAAATACATTCCCTGTAATAAAGAAAAACAAAAAAGGTACTGTAAAAGCACAGTGCCATTATGGGGAGAGTTTGGCCGTCCTGCACAAATTAAACATAAATCATGAATTCTCGTTGACAGTGTATTATCTCTGGTTTGGTCGGAGTACGTAATTGTGATCAATGAGCACTCTATGTCTTTTGTGTAATAAAGAAAGTGGTTTCGTGGAACAGATATTTATGAGGCACTATACTTATTCTGTTTTTTTTTTTTAACCATATGAAACCACATGATACAGAAGAACTTTTTCCAAAGCTTGAAGTTTCAGGCAGCTTCACCGTTTTTGTTCAGTGGGAAACATACTATTTTTTTTTGGGGGGGGGGGGGCTCTGTTTCTTGTTTTTCCCTACCTGGAGCTGTCATGTTAAACTGGGTCTCTTTTCAGTGTTCATCTCATCTTTGAGATGCTCTTTTAAAATGCTCTAGAAGTTACAAGGAGTGATGTCAGCCACAATGTCTTCCTGTAGGTTATAACTACATGTGGAATAAAAAAAATCATCCTATAAGTTACATTGTTTTTTTGTTTTTTTACCTCTTAAAACTGAAATCTGATAATCAAAATTGGTGAACCGGTGTCTGGAAATGAGCAGTATGTAGAAAATGACATGCGCTGTGCATGCTATGAAGTGGCCCTTTTTCTCATCAGGGCTTGAGTCACCATGAATAATTGTGAAAGTAGTTGGACAGCTGGAGGACTAACACCTGCTCGCAATCACTGCTTCTCACCCTCCAGTCTGTGGGAAACCCAGCAGTGCTCTTCCTTCAGACCCTCATCGCCTGTTTGGTAAAGGGGTGTGGATGTGGTGACCGGCAGAAGGACCCGAAGTGGTATGAGGCTGAGTGTGAGTCAGCATTGCTCTGCGTTCCCGGACCGGACACTGATGTGTCTATCCTGGTGGACTGTGTCATCAGTATGCTGTTCTCCTGTGGCTGTCTATCATCTCTGTTGGATGGCCATACTACACTGTCACCAATGTGGCAAGGCGCTGGGGCACAAGGAGCCAGGCTCGAGTTACTTGCTTCTAGGCGCCAGTCTCCATTAGAGTCCTATTCGTTTGTTTATTAAATATGTAAATACACAGTGTCCCCAGAATGCATTTGAACACTTAGTATCTAAAGAATGTCATGGCAGGAGATACCAAAATATCAAATAAAGGAGCACCATAGAGATTTTTACAAAAACAAACGTTGCTTTCCTAAAATCTAACAAACTTCTTTTTTTTTTTTTGGTGAAACATTCTGCTGGAAATGTGTTCTTGCGCCGTCTTAAAATAAATGCTATTTGGTTTGATATTTTGCAATACAGTGACGATGCATTGACCTTCATGCCGTTTCATGTGTTCAAATACTTTTTGGGGCCACTGTGTACAAGTACTGCAGAGCTCCAAATGAGAATGCAGGAATGAGCTGGTCATGTGTTAAAACTGTCTAGACATAAAATAGCCTCAAAATCATTCATGCACCTTATGCAGTTTATTGATAGATGGCGTCTGATGGAGCTTTGTGAGCGCTAACTATAGAGATTTACTTCATTTGCAGTCCTCTAACGTAGTAAATGTGGAGATATATCAGCACTAGTTTTGAGTTCATAAGCTCTGAAGGCTTTTTACATTTAGAATGTGCTCACCGGGGCTCAGAGGTGAAGAACCTTTGATCCTCACACTTGAATTAATATGTGCTGGACTCTACTAGAGAAACCATAGCTATAACTAATGCCTGCTTAGTGTTAGTGTCTTCTGGGTACGGTTTTTGTTTCCTAAAAAGACATGATTAAAGGATTAGTGGACTACCAGAATGAAAATTCTGTCATCATTTACTCACCCTCCACTTGAAAAAATGTTGGAATCTGAAAAGCTGATGATCACCATTGACTTCCATAGTAGGAAAGAATACTATCGAGTCAATGGTGGTATTTTAGCAGTCATTACTCCAGTCATCAGTGTTTTGCAATTTGTTTTCAGAAATCATTCTAATTTGCAGATTTTTTTTCTGTTATTTTAGTTTTTTCTGAATATTGTTTCTTTGAAAAATTCACCCAAAACATTTGAGCCCCAGCGCTCAAATGCTCAAAAACAACACATGAATAGAAACCAAGCAGCCAACAAGAAGTCCTGGTATTTCTTGTCAAGTCCTGACTAGTTAGAGTTGTGGAAAGTGCATTTTTTTACTCTTCTGCCACTGACTTGTTTGGTAGGGACCTCTCTCTCGTATGTCTCCTCTCAGTACCAACTGTCCAATTCTAGGGAGAACAAACTAATAAAACATTTGCTTTAAATTCACTAAAAGGTCTTACACATGCTTAACGTAAATGTCTGCAGTGGGTCAGTGGCTCAGTTCACATGCTGTCTGTCTGCCCTGTAAAGAGCTTCTGCTCTCCATATCTAAATCCTTTTTGAGGCCCCAGGGAGGTTGAGTGAAGGAAAAGTGTGGAAAAAGGAGGAAAGGAATACAATAAAAAGATGACCAAGCGATATGATCCATCTGCTGTGTAGAGTGAGATCAGGGTCATCTGGGGCTCTTACTTGGAAATGAAATGCATCATGGAGTTTTTCTGTTTGCACGAAATGCACAGCATGTACTACTGTATATCTCCTTTCCTTTTGACTTTTCTTTCTCTTTCGTAACCTGCAATCAGTTTGATAAGAAAGCAATGCACAATGGAGGCAGTCATTACGGTTAGTGCAGCAGCTGTTGCACCAAAGCATAATTATCAGTGCAGAGCACTTTTTTTTCCCGGGGATGCTTTGCTGTTGCAGAGGGCCTTTGCTGATTAGCTTGTTTCTGTCTGTAAGGCATTCATGCTGCTCTGACGTCTTACGAGTGTGAATGGTTACGACCATCGCTTCATTGTTCCGTCTGACTGATGCAATTTCAAAACAATAGACACTAATTAAGATTTAATTGCTAACTGCTGGTTTCCTCCTGCTGCAGCAAGAAAATCTACTATATCTCTACCCCTCTTTTGGGGTGTAATTTATTCTCCCAAAGAGTGTTTAAAAGCCTTGGAAAACATTTTGGAAGACAAACTGCATTATAGAATTAGGTCAGTGGTTGTTTCTTTTAGGCTATGAAATCAGATCAACAGAAAAATGTTGTGTTAACGATTATGAAATGTGGCTTTTTTAAACTGCCAAGTAGGATGTGGTCTATTGTTCAGTCTGTCTACACTACTGTTTAAATATTTGGTTTTAGGATTTTTTTTTTATTTAGTTTCATTTTTGGAAAGAATTTAGGAGTATATCCATGACACTACTCCTAAATTTAATGAAATGTACATTTTCTGGGAAGCTGCTTTGCAACTAGGGCTGCACGATCTGGGAAAAATATCACATTGCGATTATTAAGGTCTAAATTGCGATTGCGATACAATAAACAAGTGATATGACTCAACTTGCTTGTTTTGAAGGAAAATACAGATTACTAATAATGCTGTATTTCTCAACTGAGATACAGTATACAGTGCAATCTAGCAACAACTACAATGAACAATGTTTTGAAATTAAAACTAAATTGTACAAAATTAAACAACAGTACCATCTTTACATTAATAAATTAAATTACATTAAATTAACTTTAAAATAAAAATTTAAAAGTACAGATAAATAAAATGATTCCCCGTTTTTATATTTGTACATGTTGTCCCAAAACATTTTAGCAGGATGTAACATATACTTAGTATATTTCTTTTGATATCTCTTGTCCAGTGTGCCAGTCGTTTTGTCGAATCCCTCTTTGCTAAAAATAAAATGCACAAAAATACGTACGTTTTTGCCCAAACCTCAAATGTCTATTAAAGGGGTCATACAAAAGTGTTCTACCCCCAAGGGTTCCACCTTCTAGGGCTTTGCGTTTGCTGACATCCCGGCTCGCTCTCCGGACAGCACGCCAAATATGCTAATTATGATCATAAGGAAGGTATATGTTTTGATCTGTTTTTTTAATTACAGCGTTTTAATAAAAGTCAATGACTGGGAGACTTGAATGTTTTATTGAAAATTTGTAATTTACATTTGAATAACAGCAACGGGTACAATTTACGCCGTGGCGGTTCTAGTGTTAAAATTTGAGGGAAATAGTAGGTTGATAAGAATGTCTGATAAGAACTAACTGTAAAATCTTATTGTTGACAAGTATGTGACTTCTTAATTGGTACAATCATAGATCAAAGCATATTTGCTTTGTTGCTTGGACTGCTTTTTATAGTTTTTTATGATTCACTTTAATGTACATTTATCGGTGGAGTTGTTTCAAAAGAAAACAGGCAATTATTATAGCAGTCATTGTGCTAATGAAATCGATTCAGGCTGTGCTCTCTTTGATAATTGTATTCTGTACTCCATTTCATCCCCAATCTCTCACTCTGAATAATAATTAAGCACTTCATGCCACATTTTGCAACATTTCACTGAACTGCTATCCTGTTTTTTTGAAACATCCATATTTCCCCTCGTTCAGTGACGTCCTTCTCACTTCCTGCCTGCGGCTGAGAAGGGTTAAGTGTGCACCCTGGTGAAGGAGTTAGTAGCCAGGGAGTGCGTAATCCTTCTTTTATTAAGGTATTGTTGTCACGGGGGTCAGGTTCTCTCTTGCAGCGACAGCTTTTGAATGTCATTACTCAAGTGGAGACAAACAAAGCTAACGGCAGGCCCCCCCTTCGACAGCATGTGCGCAGTAACAAGACCAGGCCTGACCTCTAACAAGGGAGGGCTCACACAAAATCCCAATTTACCATCCGAAGGGAAATCTTTCCCATTGCAGTGATTCCTTAATGAGCGCTACTGTATACTATATCAGTTCTTCATCCTTCAACTCTTAATTGGGCCAAATATAAGCAGACCAGTGTGTCGTGATTTATTGCTCTACCTGGCAGAAATAACGAGATCTATTTTCTTGTTGAGTATAGCATCTTGAGGGTGTTATTTCGAGGAAGATGCTCTGAAGCTGGCAACATCGTACAGCCTAGAATCTCGAAACTGAAAAGCGTTGGCAGATGTGACAGGACATGGGTGCGACTTCTCAGCGTGTGACTGCTATGGTGTAATTAAACATGGAACAAATATACGACAGGATTAGAAAGATAATGAGGCCGCTGCATCCTCGTGCCTGACGCTCTTGCCAGTAGACAGAATCTCAAACTGTGGGTGGATGTTGTCTTGCTTTCCAAACAGTGTGTTTGCGTTTCATGCACTGCTTTCTTCATAACAATCAGTGCATGCTAATTACAACATTAAGCAGAGATAAAGACTGTTGCCTGACAATTAAAACTTAATCTTCCAGGAACATTCATCTCAATTTTCAAACAGCGCTAGCCATACCAAAGCAGCTACGCCAGCTAACCGGGGAGGTCCTATGCAGTAAGAAGATTCCCATCAGACATATAAGATGTTTGTATGGGCGTCCGCACCCACTGAGTGATGTGAAGGTGTGAAGGCTTCTGCTTTAGCCCCTCACCGTCCTGGAAATAGACACGACAGGCAAAGGAGAGAGTGCAGGATCATGTGTTGATCAGCCCATTAAATAGTCATTAAAAAGCCGTTGCTTTGCTACGGTCCACACTCCTACTGTCATATTGAGTTCAGCCCGACTTGACAACTAGCTACGTCAAAGCCCACTTTGAAAGCACACTATGTTATTGAGAGGCTCTGCTTGAGGACACTGGAGCTGAAGAGTGTTATCCTCTATGATAAACAAGTTCTTCAGTGTGTCTGTACTGAACCTTGGCCATGGGAAAGTCAAAGCTGTCCATGGTAAACAGAAAAAAGCACAGTGTCATTATATTTCCTCTAACCGTTGTTCAGAACAATGACACAAAACTTTCAATTGGTTATATTAAACTGTGACTGTAAATAGTGTTTAGAATTAGTATGCGTCACATTTCCCATAACTTTAAGGAGACCTTTTTACTGTTATAGACCTGCTGCAGGGAGGCATGAGGATTTCAGAAATAATTGTCATTGTGTAGCAATCTGAGGCATCTTACATTGTAGACAGTGGAAATGGAGGTAGTGTCCGCTTTGATAAATGAAGTTCAACATTTATGCTTTTAGCAGATTGTTTTATATTCATAAATGAGGCTTTGCATAAATGATTAACCTTTTTTTAAAAGAACATCTTTTATTTGAAATTGTTTTGCTTTACTAAAATAAGCCTTTAAAGGAATAGTTGTATAGAATAGTCTGTCATCATGTACTCACCCTCATATAGCTCAAACTTGAATTTCTTTGTTCTGCTGAACACAAGGAGGATTATTTAAGAAAAAAGGTCACCATTGACTTCCATAGTATTTTTTCCCCTTAATATGGAAGTCAGTAGTGACCAAAACAGTCTGGTTGCATTAGTAAACATGAACTGAGAATGAACAATGCATTTTCATTAACTAACATTAACAAAGATTAATAAATAGTGTAATAAATGCGTTGTTCATTGTTTGTTCATGGTAGTTAATACATGAACTAATGTTACCTTATTGTAAAGTGTTACCTTTTATTCTAAATATGTCCTCCGTTGTGTTCAGCAGAACAAAGAAATGTTGCTGTTTAAGCATCATGGGTAAAATGTAATCAAGAATTTGTTCATGATGAGATATTTTAATTTAATTGAGGAATCATAACAGCCCTATTTCAAAGTTTAATGAGACCCCCTGTTGTGCCTCAGCTCCTGGGTTAATATAACTCAATCTGAACAAATCTGAAGTATTAAAGAATTTAGTTTCATGTGACCTGTCGAAGATGTCATTGCTTCTTTTAATTCATACCATGGGAGTTTCTTACAGCAGGAAAGGGGCATTTAGGAAATGTAATTTCCTCTAAAAGACATATTACTGTACAAGTTTCATGACCCCCCAGAAGTAAATCCTAGCATCCTGAAGCTGGCTGCCCGTTAATACATCTGATACTGTGTCTCTTTTTCTTGTTTAAAAGGCGGATGCTGTCATTGTAAGGTTCTCACAGGTGCCACCAGCTTTTAGTGTAACTGGCTGGGCAAGCAGATTATGCAGGGTGTTGGTTGTCCCTGTAAATCTCCCTCTCTGGATGTTTTTTCCAGGTGCCACTTCTCTAGTGCCAGTCTTTAATAAATCCATGCTGAAAAACATTACCCAGAGACCAGAGTCTATATTGTGAATACAGATTATGTTTCTATAATGCTTTCATACATGGCTATAGTCAGAGTTTATATGAGGTAAGCTTGTGGTTGGAATCCTGGAGACTTGTTCTCTGCTGTTGCTCTGCTGAGACACAGAGAAGACAAGGCTTTAATGAGGCCTGCTGTGAGAGAAAGAAAAAATGGAAGAAAAACAATACGGCCAGAAGGAGTGAGAACTAAAAGCAAGAGGGGAAAAAAGAAAATGAACTGGAGAATAAAGGAGCGTGTGCTTTGGCCCGGGAGAACATCTTAGTTTGAGACATACTAATAATGAGCTCATTCCCTTACATATATTGAAATGAATATGTCTCCATCTCACAGTGACTCATCTGTTGACATATTCATCATAAGAGAGAGGGAGAGTGAGCAGTAGAGGCATGAAATAATTATTTATATATGTCGCTGATGACATTTCTCTCTGCACTGAAGAGGTTTTGAGAACTTTCATCTGTAAAGGACATGTTTTACTCCAAACTGAAAAGTGTGATAATTTACTTAACGTCATGTTGTTCCAAACCTAGAAGACCTACGAAAATATTTTGAAGAATGCTTCCTTACATAGTTTTTCTTCATACAATAGAGGTTATTGGGGTCTGAAACCGCACCGAACTCCACATTTACTGAATTGGCAAAAAAATAAATGTATAAATGTTTTTAAAATAACTTCTTTTCAGAATGTCTGAACTGAACTACATTTTGAAGGCATGGTGGAAATTATCAATCTAATGCAATATGATAATTGCGCAAAAGGTTCTATTTACAAAATACAAATGAAGACAAAAAAAGACAAATTTAAATGTTTGTGCAAAAGTTAAAATGTTTGTGTAAATTGCTTTAGTGCAGTTGAGTTATATTTTTAGTAGGACATAGAAGCAGGAAGGTCTTGTGCAAGTTGTTGGTTAGTGCTGGTTTCCAATAACACAGTACAAAATGTGTCATCAGAGCACTATACGGTAGGAAAGAAGATTCCTTGCCTGTGGAATGATTCAGTGTTGAACCTAAAATACAAGTACAACTCTTCAATTATGGCATTTGTGTATTTGAACTGCTCGCTCTTTAATAAATTCACTTTATAGGGAAGAGAGGCAGAGCACAGTGTGTTGTCAAAGAATGCTAATAGTGTGTCTGTGTACTTTCATCACAAGCTCTTTAAGAGCTTCCACTGATGTGGGCCTCTTTGAAGATGGCTTAAGGACTGCATTTGATAACACAGGGGACCTAAGATACCTGAGGGTTTTTTAATTATAACCACATGCCAGCGTTAGACATTAAAGCATGTCATTTTATTTTCTTTTTTTTATTTGTTTGAAAAATAGATTGTGGTTCAGTGTTGGCTTGTAGTAGGTGCTTTTAAGCTTTTCAACTTAAATTTGAACGAGATGATAACCAAAGACTGTCTAAAATCTGCAGTGTTGACTTTTAAAATAAATGGCAATGAAGATATTTCTCACTTGGTTTGTAAAAACCATTGTGCTGTGTATGCAGCACAGTACAGAGGCAAAGGCTTCCTTTAATTGTTTTCCTTGTGTTTCCTGAAGAAGAGCATCATGCATGTAGTACTTGGATGTGCTCTACTTGGATAGAGGCTTTAAATTAAGTGTTGTTCTTGAGGAAGGCACTAGCAAACCTAGGGTCTCAGTCAAGGATGTGTACTGTATTTCAATTGATCTAAAAAAAAGTGCTTAACCCACTTTTGTCTTTTCACTCACAGGTGGCTTTCACATCGGTTTCTTAAACATCTGATTCTGGCTGGGAAAGCAAGATAAAGACACAGAGAGAGGGTTGGACATCTGCTGAACACATTAGCGGAAGGCTGTCACCAGGTGGGCTGTAGGCTGTGGCTTTGGAGACGGAGCCAGAGGACTTCTTTATGCCCACAGGCCCCTGCTGTCCAAAGGGGGGATGATCTGGAGCGCTGCACGCAGGCCTATCATTAGGCCATCGGGGCCCATGCTAAGGAATGGATAGTTTTGCTGCTAAATGTTACAGTGCAACTTCCCTTTAACTATGGATCAGCGGATTGGAATGGAAATGTTTTTTTTCCTTGGAATCAGCTAAAGCAGCAGTTGATGCAAAGCAACTTTTATTTGCTTTTTAGGATTTATATAATTTGCCATTTTTATATGAATGTGTCTACATAGCATTTATTGTTTTTAGGTGGCTAGCATTATATTACAAAGCAGACTTTTGGATTTATGAACAAACAAAGACCATGGCGGCTACCTATCGCATTGTGGTCAGCAGTATTAACTGTTATAACAGTGTTGTGATTGACCGTCGTGTCCAGCACACTGTACACTACTGTAATGGGCCCTGTGGAGCAATAAAACATGGACTGAACTGCACAGTGGCTCACCGCAGCACTTGTGCTGAACTTCTTGATAACGCCATATCTAGAACCTGCTCTGACCGGCCCATCAGCCTTCATGAGGCCAAAACGATGGAGAATAGCCACACCGGACCTGGTGCTTTCTGCGACGACTACCACCAGGTTGTTCCCAGAGTTAAGAAAGGATCTGCCATCCAAAGCTCAGCAAGCCTCAAGGATATTACAGGGGAAGCTATCAACCTGGCCAGTGGAAAAATCAAGGAGTTTTCATTTGAGAAAATCAAATACTCTTCCAGCCACGTGACTTTCAGAAAGGGCCGTAAGGTTCGGCCAGACTCCTTCAGCAGGAGGTCCACTGATCTAGACATCATCTATGGCCAGTTCACAGGTAATGATGAGAACTGTCCTCCATTCAGCCTGTTTCAGAAATCTGTACTCGAGGAGCATAAGCTAAGTCGCAGTGCATCCCTAGAGCAGAACCTAAACAATGTGGCCACGCTCTACCTGAACAGCCTCACCGAGGAGAACCTAATTACCCGCATTCTGGAGAAGACCAAGGCAGACAGCAGTGCCTCAGGAGAAGACATTAAAGCATGTTTGGACATTCTCCTCAAGTGCTCGGAAGATCTGAAGAAGTGCACGGACATCATCAAACAGTGCATCAAAAGGAAGTCGATGGGTGGAAGCAGCGACGACTCTGGGAACCCTGAAGTCATTTATAAAAATGTGATGGCTCGTCTCTCCAACTACCTGAAGAGGCTTCCTCTTGAGCTGGAACAGGGGCAAAGTGTGAGGCAGGAGCACAGCGAGCTTGCCGAACTAGTCAACAGCATACATGGGCTGCAACAAATCCCATTCTCCCCCATCTTTGGCAATGAGCAACCTCCGCGCTATGAGGATGTTGTACAGTCTCCTCCGCCCACAAAGCCTCGGACAAAGCCATCCCAGCCAGAACCTCCAGAAAGCTCTAGGGATCTTACAAGCAATGGGAAACCGATTCAGAGCCCCTCTGGTTTGTCAGCACGTACACCTCCATCAGCGAATGGCTTCCCGCATGGCAGCTCACCTTCGGCCTCCAGTAGCGGTTCAGCGCCTTATATCTGCCACCACACAGTCTCAACAAGCCGAGCTGACACGTTTTCTTCCACAAACTCTCTCTTGTCTAGCAGTAGCGAAAGCCTCTGTAAGGATGCCATGGAGGCTCTATATATTGAGGAGGAAGATTCGGATTTGGGAAGGATGCCAGACAGAGCACTGAAAGGGGATGGGAAACACCCCTGCAGTATTTCAGAGTCCAGGCCATTCTCTAAAAGATCCATTGGCTACTCCGAGCATAGTGGGGGTGTTTCAGATAAACTCCATGAACTAAGCAGAAACGGAACTGTGTTCAAGCCTAAAAACGACTTGATGGTCAACCAGATGTACTTGCCAAAAAGCACAGACTCCAGAATGTTCCCTAGATCAACCTCGCATGTTAATAAAGGAGGATCCGATGACATTGATAAATTGCTGATGGACCTGGAGTGTCTTTCCCAGAACATGCAAAAGGAGCCTCCACTTCCCCCTAAACTTAAAAACTGTGCCCAGCAGACAGGTTCCTCCCAGAATTTGATTAGTAACTCTGTGGCTAAAGATCTACCAGTGGCAGGTTTGTCTGGACCCTCTGTTACTAAGCCCTCTGAGACGGGGGTTGAGGCCACCGAAGAAGATGATGGAGCTCTGCTTCTCAGGATTCTTGAGAGCATTGAGAGCTTTGCTCAGGAGCTGGTGGAGAGTGGGGCTGGAAGAGGAACTCAGACAAAGGAGCGAGAGGTCATGCGACTTCTTCAGGACACGCTGGCCAGCACCAAAGCAGAGGTGACTCCGCTTCCACTGCCTGAACCTCCATCTGAGATTGCATCTACCCCAGCACAAACACCTAAATGCACACCTGCCTTAACACCCTCAAGTGCACCTGCTGCCGTGCAAACCCCAGCTTCTACTGGAAGAGACACCGGCTCAACGCTTCTCATTCAACAGACCCCCGAAGTCATCAGGGTGAGTTCACCTAAACTTTGTCTATGTAAGATTTTCATGTCCTTCCAGTATCTGTGCAATATGTATCATTGATAAAAT
Source organism: Enteromius afrohamiltoni (assembly GCA_034779775.1). Taxonomy (NCBI): domain Eukaryota; kingdom Metazoa; phylum Chordata; class Actinopteri; order Cypriniformes; family Cyprinidae; genus Enteromius; species Enteromius afrohamiltoni. The sequence continues at coordinate 8,826,813 of JAUYWG010000032.1, forward strand.
TATAAAAAAATAGGTAACAAAAACTAAAAGCAAGTCACATTTAATGTACCCTTGTTGTTGTCTACCTGAACATCATTGGCTGCTGCCAGCTGTTTGTGAATATTGCGCAATGTTTCTCAAATGTCCTCAGTGGCAGAACTGGATTTAAGAATCTTTAAAGCTATTCTGGGGATGAAGTCAAATGCAGAGTATGCAATAAAACTAAAGAACTTACAATACATGGAGGGATTTCTTAAGAACAGTGAGCAGCTTAGGGTAAACAAGGGACCAATACACAACTATAACAAAATACTATAGACAGTCATTGATGCTCAAGGAGGCAAAACAAAATATTAAGAACCAATATAATTTGGGGTAAATTCAGTTATTTTGTGTCTGTATTAAGAGTTCATTTGCAAAAACAGATTACTCCATTTTTTAATCTTGATTTTTCATTGTGCATTACAATTAATCTCAATCAAACTGCAGTTGGGTTATTTTGACTAAGTTAAAAGATAACTTTAAAAAACAGCAAACTACGGCAACTAACACAATAAAACAATAAAAACCTTGATAACATACAGAGGGTGTCCGCCTTGATGTTCTTTGACCCTGGCCGGTACGTTATCTGAAACTCGAAACAGGTAAAGAACAGGGACCACCGGGCCTGCCTTGCGTTCAGCCTTTTGGCACTTCGGAGGTACTCCAGGTTGCGATGGTCAGTCAGCACCAGAAAGGGCTCCTGGCTTCCCTCCAGCCAGTGTCGCCACTCCTCAAGGGCGGCCTTGAGCGCTAGGAGCTCTTGATCTCCTACGTCGTAATTTCGCTCCGCCTGAGTAAGCTTGCGAGAGTAAAAGGCGCAGGGCTAGAGCTTGGTCGGGCTCCCCTGGCGTTGTGACAGGATGGCACCAATGCCAGTGTTGGAGGCATCCACTTCAACGATGAACTATCTCTCTGGGTCCGGGTGTCGCAGAATGGGGGCTGTGGTAAATCGAGCCTTTAGGTCCTGGAAGGCTTGTAAGCTCTCTTCAGACCAAGGTAGGCGCCTGTAACCCTTCTTGGTCATGGAAGTCAAAGGGGCTGCCACCTTACTAAAATCCCGGATGAACCGCCGGTAGAAGTTCGCGAACCCTAGGAAACGATGGAGGGCGGCAGGTACCAATGGCAGGGGGTAACGATACTTGACAGTGATCTTGTTCAAGGCCCGGTAATCTATACAGGGTCGCAGACCGCCATCTTTTTTCTTAACAAAGAAAAACCCCGCAGAAGCCGGTGACGTGGAGGGTCTAATGAATCCCTTGGCCAGCTCCTCTTGAATGTATTGCACCATACTCTCAGTTTTGGGTTGCGAGAGGGGAAAGATCCGACCGCGAGGAGATTGGCTGCCTGGAATGAGATCGATGGCACAGTCGGTGGATCTGTGCGGGATTTAGGATTACAAAGTCCTCATCGACAAAGTTACCGGCTGCACCTGAGCCCCGGCGTGTACTTCAGAGTTATTAGCAATGAGACAGACAGCTAACTTTAAAGCTGGGCCAAGAGAGACCGCACTCACCTGATAAGTTCTAGGAAGAGGAGGCCGTGTAGGGCAGTTGGAGTGGATATGTCCAGCGAGGCCGCAGTAGAGGCACAGGTTGAGCTGTAAACGCTGTTCTCGTTCCTCCCGGGAGAGTTGGGTGGAGCCGATCTGCATGGGCTCACACGGCGGTGGGCTAGGCCGGACGGGAGCCTGGGTAACTGTGGGACGGCAGGGCTTGCGTGAGCGCAAGAGCTGGTCGGTCCTGATGGCCAGCTTCATGAATTCAGTGAGTGTCTTGTCCTGGTCCCGGCTGGCCAACTCAGTCTGTAGGACCTCTATGAGGCCGCGCCGGTAAATAGTGAGGAGCGGGTCGGCATCCCATCTTGTCTGAGTGGCGAGCGTGCGGAACGTCATGGTGTATTCCGCCGCGGAGGAAGTGCCTTGTTTGAGCATGAGTATCTGGTCTTTAGCATCTCGGCCGTCCACGGAACGATTGAATACCTCTCTGAACTCCCTGAGGAAGCTGCGGTAAGGCTGGAAGACCATGTTGTGGCCCTTCCACAGTGCTGTTACCCAATCGAGGGCCTTCCCGGTGAGCAGAGAGCAGATTAGAGACACCTTGCTTTCATCTGTAGCAAAACAGTGCGGCTGCTGATTCATATAAATCTCGCACTGGAGAAGAAAACCCTCACACTTGCCTGTAGTGCCGCTGTACTTCTCTGGTAGTGATAGCCGGGCCGGGTTGATGGTTGTAGCGGGGGCGGCCATGGCCGGAAGTGCGGCCGGCGGCGCGGGAGCGGGCGGCGCGGCTTGAGTCAAGGCCGCGGTGGCGGTGGTGAGGGCCTGTATGGAGCGTACCAGCTCATCCATCAGGTTAGTAAGCTTCTCCAGTTGGGTCTGGTGGGAAGATAGCACGGAGGCTTGACGGCCCATCTTTCCCATCATATGGTAAAACGCCGCTGGATCCAGTGGTGGCTAAGTTTTCTGTGAGGAATCACCTGAGGCTGTTGGATCCATGAGCAGATGTTTTAATAGCGTGGTCAAACAGGCGGAAGTCCAAAACACAGGCAAACAATGACAAACAGGGTAATCCAGAATCGTAAACAAAGTCCAGGCAGAAAGTCATGGCAGGCAGCGAGAATCAAAGTCCAAAACACAAAGCAAAGTAAACACGGGTAATACAATGATAAAAAACGCTCGGGATTGACTGCTTGGCAAATCAAAACTTTGCGAGGAAGAAGCGTCCAGTCTCTGTTTATAAAGGCCACAAAATGGCGGGGAAGGGTTAGCTGAAGCGGCCAAGGTACATGGGCAAAAAAGGTCCGGGTGGGAACTCAGTACTCGGGGGAAGGTTCCCGCTGCTGTCGTCCGGAGAGAGCCACAGAGGCGCGACTTG
>JAUYWG010000032.1:8829806-8876304 GCA_034779775.1 Enteromius afrohamiltoni
CCCCAACCCTAAACCTACCCTTACAGTAATGAAGACACATTAAATATTGTTGTTCAGGGTGAGAAAAAAAGAATGCAACGTTGACGTGCGCGGTAAACACGGGTAGGAAAATCTGGCGGGTGGGAAAAAATGTCAGAACACCGGCGAGAGCATCAAAATCCGCCCTGCAAAGCGGCAGACTGCATTCTGACTGATGTGAGCGTTATAGCCCATTGCCATAAAGTTAACCTTGATTTCAACTCTCCTCGACGCTCTCGCCGTCCATAACGCGTCGCGCCGCCCCTCGCCTCCAGCTTACATTTAAAATTAATAATTATTTTTTTGTTCATCGCCATTGTTACTGCAGCCTGCACTAGTCCGCGCTCGCGCCCTCAAATCAAAACACCGCCGTCTCCTTCCACTTCGTGGTGACGTAAGGGTTAGTGCATTGTCACAGTGATGCAAAAATCATGAACTTTAAAATTAATTAATGGAGGCTTCGAGGCAGAGGATTTTTTTTTTAATCGAGTTACTCGAGGAATCGTTTCAGCCCTAATATAATGTAATGCCTGGGTTGGTAAGGTGCCTCTCTAAAATCTCTATGAATGGTTATTATCTGAAGGACTTGAAGGTATGTGGTGCCGTGACCCTAATGTTAGCTAGATACTGTTATTGTCTTCAGAACTTCCTTTGCTTAAAGGTAATGTGCAGGTATTTTTTGTGATTTAAAGACATGAACGTCTGTCCGTCACTCTTTATATGTCTCTCTATCTGTCGCTGACTCTTTTTGTCTGTCGTTCTTTCTCTCTGTTTATCTTTATCTCTCACTTTCTGTCTGGTGCTTTCTCTGTTGTCATTCTCTTTTTCTGTCTACCTGTTACTGACTCTCTTTTTCTGTCTGTCCATTTGACCCATCTATGTTGCCTTCTCCCAAATTCAAAATTCAGATTGCTTTAGAGATTGCATGAGATTTTTTACATATTGCAAGACAAAAACTAAAACTGATTAATAATCAAAAAGCGAAAGAGTAAGTATTTACTCTTTATACATAAGAAATAACATCAGTGACTTCACTCAGTAGTCTCTTTCACACGGTAATACCAATAAAGTGCCATTTAATTACTGTAACAACTTTAGCAGTAAATAAAAAAATAAAATAATGTTCCGTCATTTTACAGATAAAGCATCATACATCCGAAATTGGGTTTTTTAATTATCAGTAAACTCATTAAATAGAAATAATCTTCTAATGCCTGTGACTCTTGATGTTGTGTTTGTGGAGGGTAATACATGGTCAGTGTTCGTTTCAAAGTTTTCATTTTTGGGTTGTGACGGTGAAGAAATTTCCTCACCGGTTAGTGGACACGTGACAACACCATTGAAAGAGTTTCATGTTTTACTTTCGCTTTTAAATTTGCATCAATTCAGCAACAAGCAGTTGTTTGATTTTAGTTTGTTTGAGTTTTCCCTCTTTCCCTCACTTTCCGTTGCTTTCAAATAGCCTATAAAATTTTACTTTCACTTTTACATTAGTGGCAATTTGAAATCTATTGCTTAAATTCAATTCAGGCAACAATAAAATACAACGCAGAACATAGAACTTCATTAACAAAACAAATAAAAGTACACCATGCTATATGCCTAATATAAAATAAAATGACAAAAAACTTACAAAAACTTTTAAATAGGTATACAAAACTAAAAATCAGTAAAGGATGAGGAACAAATAATTCTGAAATGTCTAATATTTATTAGCAAAACAGGTAAGAAAATAAGGAAGCATGGGTGTAAAATTCATACACATTGATGTAAAATAATGGAAATGAATAAAACAAGAATCTCAGAAAACGTGGAACCAGTTAAATGAGAAACGAGTTTACCAGTATTTTTGAAAAGGTAATTTACCAGTAAAGTGTTTGTGAAGGGGCTCGTGTTTCTCAGGCCCTGTTTGCACTAGTGTGTTTCATTTTAAAACGGTGTTAAAATGGCTACACAACCCGAAAACGAATTAGGGATACATTGGGGAATGTAACTATATGTTTCAATGTAAATTAATGAAAGGGACTCAGGGATTGGTTGTTTTTTTCCCTTCTGTGAAGGGGGAAGTCCTGTCTTTAACTGATCTCTCTGTATTTGTCTCTGTCTCTCTCTCTCTCCTGTTGCTCTGTCACTTATTGTCAGTTATAACTCTCTTTATTGTTTCACGTTTCTTAATATGTCACTTTCTGTGTATTGCTCTCTTTATCCATCAATCGCTCTGTCTGTCTAGCTCTGAAATGCAGGTGCAGTGTTTCAGTAAAGATCTAATATAACTGTGCGCCTCCTCTGTGCCCCATCCTCCCCCAGTCTCAGAGGCATGTGCTGCACTTGCTGTGCCATAAATCAAAACACTAAGCATAGCTTTGAAAGCTGAAATTAAACTCTGAATAACTGCTTTCAGGCAGCTTTGCATTTTTTCTCAGTATTTGAAGTGAAGAGGACCCTCCGATTGCTGCAAAGTACTTAGTACCGTCACATCGCTGGGGGCCAGTCGCACATTGTGACAGTATAACGTAAGCTGTGTGCAGGGGAAGAGGGGTGTACTGGACTTCGACTGGCAATGGCATCCAAACACTGCGCAATTGAGACCTGCTGGAAATTGATGGAATGAAAACATTATTATTCCCAGAAACGCAACATATTTAGCCAGATTCTCAAATTGTTAGACTATCTGAGTGTCAGTAAGAGCGATAAACCATGAGTATTTCCAAATCCTAGAAAGCCATTGCTCTTGTAGTGGAAAACTATCTTATAAAGGTTAAAGAGATCGTTTTGATGGGTCATGGCAGTGGATGGATGACACCCGAACAGCACTCTGATAGCTCTGGAATCCCATGGAGCGGAATCGCTGTTAATTGAAGACTCAGCGTGGTGCTGGAGTGTCCGGGATGATGGGAAGGAGACAGGTGTGATGAGCCCAGCTCCTGTCAGTGCAAGAACATACTCAGCACCTGTAGAGCCATCGAGAGGCCCGGGCACTGTTACAGCACGTCCTAGAACAAGCTGGCTGGCATAAGCAGGCAGACAGGTGGGATTCTGCAGCTGAAGGGGAGGGCTGTGTATGAACTCTTCTTGCTCATAGGATTTCCCAGCGTTGCATAGCTCTGCTGGTCTCAGCGAATCCACTCATATGCTAGCATTGACAAGCCCATCTCTCCTTTAGCACCCAGAAACGGTTTCATAATCCAGCCCCACTAAATACCTCTAAAGATAGGCCATGACTATTTAACTACAGTAAATATTTACCTGTTATGTGTCATAATTTATTTCTATTTTTATATTATGATTTATTTATATTAGTTATATTTTAAGTAAAATTAGATATGATTAATATAAATATTGATATTTGTATTTATTTTATTTGAATTGTTTACAATTAGTACAATGTATTGTTAAATGATTAAAAAGTAATAGACTTGTATTGTTAAAATACTTCATGATACTTCAAATAAAAGCTGTCTTTTGATCTTTCTAAAAGCCCTGAAAAAAATTTTTGCATAAATATATTTAGCAGACTAATCGCACGTTTATTAATAAACCATTTAAATCGTTATACCAAGCCTTTAATTGCCTTCATTGCATAATAAGCATTTAAACATATGCATAAAGTTTGCAACAGGACACCGGTAGACATAATGATTGATTGTGTCATTGGAAAAACAGTAAGAAGACTGCAATAACATTTAACAATTCATTGATTTACTTGCTAAAAAGAAACTAAACTAAATAACTTAAACTGCTCCCTACCATTCATAAAACAGTCTGGCCGTTTTGGGTGAACTAGTTATATAATCAACATGAATCTTAATGAAAACATCTAAAGGGCAAAAACAAGGCTGATTTTCCCACATTTATTTGTTTAAGGTGTAACTATGAGTACTTACACAGGTTGGTTGTAGAAGTATCTGAGGTAGTCACAAAGTAAAACAGGTAGGTCTCTAATGAGTGTGCAGTTTTGTCAAATCTGGGTTCTAGAAGTAAAAAAAGATACATGTAAGTTTTAAAACTTACAAAATTAAAGTTAAAAAACGTAAAAATACATCACAAATATGAGTCAAAGTTCCAATTAAGAAGTCATTGTTTATTTTACAATATTCAATACAAGTAGCAACTAGGGGTGGCACGGTTCATGCAAAAAAAACAAACCGTTCGGTGCGCTTGTCTCGGTTCGGTGCATGCACGTGTCGCACGGTTTGACGGTTCATGACTTGTGCAATGTAGCCTCGTGCCCCGTATGTGACGTCAGTGTGTTTCCCTTTTGCGCAAAAGAATTGAGTTGTCTACGGTGTTCAGTGCACACAATACTGTACGTGTAGAAATGGCAAGTGGAAGAGAAAAGGAAGGCTGCCCGGAGTTGGAGGATGCGCCAGCGTCATATAACTCTGGTGTGTGGGAACATTTTGGATTTCATGTTACCTATTAGAGGATGGATACAGTTCGGACAGATATTTAGAAAGGATGCTCGGGCTCTGTCACATCAGCACGAATGTGTGCCTGATGCTCACATCTGTTGACATTTCCGAACGCCTTCCTACAGTTGCTTAATAAAAGCGGGCTTTCCACACAAAGTGCATGTGTCATTAGTATGAGAAAAAAAATTGGGTTACAGCTCTGTCGGATACGGGCCGGGCTCCGACAGAAAAATGCGGACCGATCCGTGCTCTATTACCTTTGATGACAGCGGAAATAAAACAAGTATTGTGCAACACGCATTCAATTCAGTTTATGAATGATTACATGATATAACTTTTTTAATACTGTATCTTAAATTGTGGATAATATATCATATGCTGAAGTACATCTCTGGAGTGTTAAAGATTAAAAGAAAAAATAACAAGAACCGTACAGAACCGAAAACCGTGATACAAACCGAACCGTTGGTTTTGTGAACCGTGCCATCCCTAGTAGCAACACACATTTCAGGGGTTGCAGGATGTGAAATGTCCTGTTAAATCGAGAAAAAAAAAAAATAAATAAAATAAATAAATACAAGAAATATTGTGCATCTGCAAGAAATGATTTGAAATTGTCAGTAAAGTATAGCAGTGTTTATGCAGTCAAAACTGCTGGGTATAACAGCTAATAAAATAACTCACCTCCAGTGTACCGAGGCCTGTGTGATGAGACGCTGTCCAGAGAAGGCCGGTGTACTAAATATGAAAAATAATTCTTCAGTTAAAAGCAAGTTCCACGAGTGTTGTGGCTTGTAGACAACATTCATTTCTGAATATCTGCATGCTTTACAGAAAGAATGAACAATGCACTTTTATGGACGTTATGCACTCTATGCACTTTTTTTTGAGGTCTCCAACATTTCTCATTATTCCCATTTCTAATTACTGAATGGCAAAAAGCTAATTAATCTTAAATGTATAATCACTGCAATATAAAAATAGTTATGCAAACAATGGAGAGGGAACTCAGTGAAGGTCTTCAGAATGTAACCCTGGATTCAGAACAAGTGCCGCTACTTCCACAGGCCACCACCAGGCAAGGTGACACTCTTGTACTGTATTTATATTGTTCTTCAGCAGAGGACAGTAAAGCCTTGGCCTGCCCTAGTGTTTCTTGGCATTGTGCTGTGATTTGTCAAGCATCATGACTTCGCAAGAAATGTAATCAACTAAAAATAGCCCTAGAATTCTTAATACTACTTCATACACTGTATGCTTGATCCTCCTGTAGTAGCTCAGAAAATTTGTTTGGCCTGTTAAGTGGAACACAAGGCCCATCTGTTGGGAAACGTCATGATCATTGCTGCTAATTCATGACTATTTATTAGCAAAAAAATGAATTACTCATTATTACCTATAAAGGCCAATGTGAAGCCCATTTTAGCCATCAAAATTAAAATCTCTAAAAAGCTGCATCCAAAGTTTTGTGTGAAGAACCAGATTTCTTTTTTTCTAAGTTGACAAGGCATTTTAACAGAAAAGTAAACATTACAAGAAACAGCAAAAACTGCAAGGTACAAGACAATTCTTATAAACGTCTTCACTTGACAGAAGAAATCATCACAAAACTCTGGGTCAGCAGCAAACAGAACATAACGTTTTGATTTGATTTACTGCAGATAAACGATCACAAGTGTTTATATCAAATATGTCAGAACAGATAAAAGAGTTGTAAAGAACAGAAGGTAATTGCAATCCAAAAATCCAACAAGATGATTAGCTAACTGAGATAATAAGGCTTTAATTCGGAGAATATTCAGTTTTGCAATAATGTTAAGATTGTAAATTGGTTTAAACATGATCTGAAGTTATGTTGTCCGCACAGAAGCATCACCATGCAACATGTTAGCACATGTGAATCATCCACAAAGACTTGTCCCTGTCTGAACTTCACTTAAAACTAGAATTTGTAGCTACAGTCCTGGCCGTGGAGAGCCATAATGGGAGTAGTTCTCCCGTGGGGGCGCAGGTTCGAGTTCGGTCTGCGTCATTTTCCATACTAGATCCCTAGTGTGCTAGAATACAGTATGAGTCAGAAGCATGCTAACTATAATCTGGTTCTGATGTTACTTGTTTCATGGAAGATAAGTTCATTAAGGTTCTATTTACAGCAGGTTTGTTTTTCGGCCTAAGAATTGGCCTACACAAGAATAAGTATTTCATTACATGCCCTTGGAGCTGTGCATGCATCTCTTTGCACCTCCAAATGCCTGCCTATGCACTAGATGAGGCTAATGGTGTTAGCAGCAGGCAAGCCTCTTTATGTCCCTCTGCCCTGCCCACAGAGGAATCTTGATGCGTTTGATATTCTCCTAACAGCTGCCGGAGACAGAACAGGGAATGCTGGGATTGCTATGTACAGCTGAAATGTCAGGAGGCCTCCTGTACAGCGGGTGTTATTTATAAGGCTTAAAGGAAAGAGGAGAAGATCTGCTGGGCGTTAGAGCTTAGTTACGCAAAGAGATCAGCTCCATTACCACAGCTTTTTTTTTTTCTTCTTCTTGAAAAGTTCATTGGTTTATTTGTGCAGATAAAATGTAAACATGGCGCTGATTAACACAGCTGTCTGTCAATATAACTCGCACACCACGAAGTGTGAATTTCTGGAAAGATAGCCATTGGGTAATTTATAAGCACAGACACTAGGTGTCACTCTACCTTTTTAGTTCACACAGGTATAATGGGTGATAGTTTGACAGGTAAGGAACGTTTACACAAACACGGATTTGATGAAGCACGGAAAGGAAATGAGGAGAAGTTCTCATACTTTTTGTCCTTTAAGTAGACAAACAATTCATTCATTCATTTATTTACTTCAATGTGAAATAATTTTTCCAGGATAAAAACTTTTCCTGTGATGACAACTCTGAGATAAGATTGAAAACAGCGAAGAGTCCAGGATTGGGACAAACAGTCAACTCTATAATGTAGAAATCAATGTATCTATGGCATAAGAGGGCCGGGGTCCACTAGAGGGCCTCAGCAAACTTTTAAGGGAGCCTAAAGTTGACTTTAAAATTGGGATTAACCAAAATAAAAATTGACAAATTCTCAAAAGCCAAATGCTGGTTTTTCCTCCATGTATTTTGCCTTTTTTTTGCATAATTTAAGTAGCTAAAATTAGATTTGTACTGTTTTGTCTTACAATTTAAAGTAAAATGAATAAATTATAAATGTAAAATTATATTTTTTGGCGTTTTTGAGTCCTCCTCCTTGAAGCATGTATTTTTTACTGTACAAATAAATCCAGCCTTTATAAACAGAAGAGGCTTCCTTTAAAATAGTGGAACATTTTACACTATGTGAATGTTATAAATGAAGTTTATTTACAAACCGTTTAAGGCCATTTTGCAATTTCAATCATACAGTAATAACCAGCAATAACCACCCCTTCCTCTTCTCATCAAATGAATGTGACGCAGTACTGAACAGTCTCTTGCTGTCGGCACTTGTAATGATTTTTGCGTTTTCTTTGGTCAGTTCTATATGCTTTCACACTGCCACCTGCCTGTTTGCTGCATAATAAAGTTTACACACCTCTATACACCGATTGCTATTTGATTGCATCAAATCATTGTTTGGTGCAACTTATTCTGTCTTTTCGGTTGGCAGATTTCAGTTTATCCCTATTTTAAACATGAATTCATTTAAAATATGTAGTCTGATTTTAAAAGTGATTTCTAGGCCTGAAAGGTCATGTAAAATAAATACTAATGTTTATGATAAATATAAATGTCTAGTTGCAAATAACCAGTAAAACACCAGAGAGCCTTTGAATACTGCTGTGAACAGAGTTGGAATCGCAAAGGTTGAGAACAACTGATTTATAGAAAAAATTGTGTGTTTATGCCAGCCAGTGTCTTTTGGATATAAAGCTCCTTCTAATTTACAAATAAACAACTAATTAATAACTGATTTAGGGTGATTTTGCCAAAGTTCTCTAGTTGAAGTTTAGAGCAATGCGCCATTTTAATGTTTATCTGTGATCAGTTAACAGTGAGGTCAGTAGATCAAGATGATCTAGTGCGCACTTTTACTTGTTGAGTTGTTGATGCAGTGACATGAGTCATCAGGGCTATTATTCTCGTAGAGCACCAGTCGGGCATCGCCTGACTTGAGTATGAAGTTCATTTGTCGGTTAGTTGGAAACTTTCTAGAGCAAAGAGGAAGCTCTGTGCACTCCAGACATTAATGTTATCATATTATGGGTGCAATGCCCTGGAACATTTATGACTTGTCCTATTACTCCACTCCCCAAGTGCACCCCATGAACCCTCGGGAGCCGAATATTGCAGGGGCCTGGCCCTCTAAGCTATCTTCCCTCTCTCTCTGCCTTCCTCTGCACGTAAACAAAGTCTTGATCGAGCAATTTGCAGTTCATCTGCGCACCGGCTAACTTTAGCCTTTCTGTTTGGGGATGGGAGGGGGCTTCCATTCCCATAATACAACTTGCTCACCCATACGGACATTTGACACAGCCGATCCCCCTCCTCTTCGTATTGGTGCGTTCAGCCCCCTGTTCATCAGGACAGGACGGGCACAGAGAGAGAGAGGGGACTGGACCGGGAGGCAGACCCCAGAGCGGCTCATGTTTCGCAGGGCTGGGAACCCGTTGGCTATGGACTTGAGATTTTGTGTTTTGTAGTTTCGAAAAGCAATCAGGAGGCTGGCGGCCTGGCCTCTTTGGTACAATGCTCCTGGATTCCAGCCGTCACAGCAGCAGGCACGATTCTAGGAGTTGCTCCGTGCGCCAAGACACATCCACCTTGCATCCCTGGACAAAGCCTGGAGTTGAGAGTTTGAAGTGAGCGGACCACTGGGCCAGAAAGGAGTTGTCTGCAAGCTCTTAAACGGAAGCTGATCCTCCCTAGGACGTACTGTAGGAATAGCTTGTCCTTTTTCTTTTTTTGAGGGGCTTTTTCTCGGTTCTTACTTTTTGAATCCTTTGACATTGCCAATATGATGATCAAGGAGGCATCGTTAAGGGAGGATCCCGACTTGCGGGGTGAACTGGCCTTTTTGGCCCGAGGCTGTGACTTTGTTCTTCCGTCACGCTTCAAGAAAAGGCTCAAGTCTTTCCAGCAAGCCCAGGTCAGTAGCCAACCTCTGTAGTTGAGCAAAGAATGCCATGTCTAACTCTCACATGCCAGACAAGACAAACTATTCACAGGCAGATACCAAAGTGTGTATTAATAGGACAGTGGAAGGGGGTGAGGCAGGGCAGGAATACAGTGTCCAAGTGTTGCGTACAGGAGCTTCGAAGAGGGGGGGAGGAAGTGGACAGGACGGGATGGGCTCAAGCCACAGCTGCTCTCTTCAATACGTCCATGAAGGCCTGCCCCGCTTGCAGTGGAGTTCTCCAAAATTCAGTCACACTTCAACAGCTTGCTTTCTGTTTGATTGACAGTAAGACTGTGCTGTTAGGAAATAAGCTGCCTTAGGTGTGCGCTGTGACTCTAGGGTTTTGCCCAGAGACCAGAATAAGAACAGTATGCCAAGACTATGTATAGAATGTGTTAGACATTTCCACAGCTTGTTATTAGAAGTTTAACCTTGGTGCTGCAAGGTCCCGTCTGAAAAGAATGAAGTAAATGGCCATCAGCTGTCAGTGTGGGGCCTGCGAATTAGACTGTAGACACATACAGCGTTTTGGGGCACAGTGCGAAATGTCCCAATCATTTATCCAGTCTGCAAAGAGCTGAGCACGAATCATTCCTCTTCACCATTAGATCATCAAGAAATAAATATAGGTGGAAACAGATCCCCTGAAATGAAGTATTTAGCCTGTTTTGGTGAGAGCGGTGGGGTAAGATGGAAAATATCTGTCTTATTTTTGCTGAAGAGTTCTTGTCATCACATCAGGAGGAAAGTTGATGAGGCCGGCTAGGGTTTTACTGATAATCCACTTCACTTCATCACTGTGAAAATGTTATCAGAATGAGAGCCAGCATCCTCGCACAGCGAGTACCGGGGGAAAATTTCACCCAAAGTTCTCCAAAAGATTAAACAGCCATCTTTAGCATCATGGAAAACTCTGAAGATAATATTTGCTTTCATTTGATACTGCATGTTGCAACATATACTTAAAATTATCTGAAGAGCTGAAGATAATATGCAGTAAACACATATAAGAAGATGCACACTAAATAAAAAAAAGAAAACGTGCTGCTGGTTTGATATTTTCTCAGTATTTTTAATACTGGTTGCTGTCATTCCTGAAATGGTTATTCTTGTACATCTTGTCATACAAAATATGAACAGCATAAAATGCTAGGATGTGGTTAGCTTTGTTTGCATTGTAAGAACGACATCTGGGTAGTCATCCATCATTTGCACGTACATCTCCATTAACAGCATTTCTCATATATTCCCTGTTTGCTTCAAGCACATCTTCAGCTGAACTTTGTTGTTAGCTTGTCTTTTAAGGTCCTTTTCAGAGTGTCACTTATCCTCGTCTTTATACAACTTGGCCTAAAACGTTGTCAGAACCGTAGAAGTCCCTTCTCTAATTGTCTCTTTCTCTGTCTCAACAGATCCAGCCTGAGAAGAAACCTGGAACACCTCCTCCTTCTCTAGCACCTGCACCATCCTCGCCAACCCCACGGCCGCCCAGCCCTCCGCCAGCCAAAGTAGTGGCCACTCCTCCACCCTCCATAAACATTCCACGCTTCTACTTCCCCAAAGGCCTTCCAAACTGTGCAGCCAACTATGACGAGCCCATTGCCAAAATCGAGGCGGCCTTCACAGAGTTCGAGGAGGAGAAAGCTGACATTTATGAAATGGGGAAGATAGCAAAGGTGCATTTGAATTGCGACTTGTTTTTTTTTCTTAAAATGAGATTCGTAAGCTCTGAAGCAGTCTTGGATTGACGGTTCTGAATATATAAACTGACACTTGCTTTACAAAGTCTTCTTCCACAGATGTGCTTGCCGAATTGTATTGCCACAGCACTATGATATAAACAGTATCATAAAATGAAGAAATATCAGCAGAATAACCGATCATGACATTTATGCTTCAAGAATCAGATATTCAGACTCTCACAGAGCATCTTATCATTTTGTTTCATTTTGATTTTACAGAATTTAAGTAAAAATGTAAAGTAATGCAAATGTTTTATACAGGATAATTTTTGTGACTAAACACGATAGTGGCATTTTAAAATACAACAAAAACAGCATATATATGCATTATTTTTTACAGGCTTGTGGGTGTCCCCTTTATTGGAAATCACCAATGTTTATTTGCGCTGGTGGAGAGAGGACAGGTTTTGTTTCTGTTCACTCATTCATTGCAACATGGAGAAAGTAAGTGTCTGCACACGTCACTTTCCATTAAATAAAGCACTCTATAGCTTTGTGTAGCATCTGATGGAGACGTTTTGCCCTTATTCTTCTTCACAGGTTATTACACAGCTGCTATGATGATGCATCCAGATTTGTTTACTTGCTGGCCAAACCAGGCTGCAGTTACCTGGAACAAGAAGATTTCATCCCTCTGTTACAGGTTAGAACATTTTAACAGTGCATTGAACCAAGTACTAAATCTAACTCTGTAATCTATCACTGATTACTTGAAATATTTCACATTTTCACATTTATGTTTCACAGTTGTTTGTATATACTCCACAAGACAAAATAATAACCTAATTCATAAAAAAATGTCCCTGTTCAAAAGTTCACATACCCTTCAATTTTTCTGTGTTGTGATAGTTGTTCATGAGTCCCTTGTTGGTCCTGAGCAGTTTAACTACCTGCTGTTCTTCAAAAAAAAATCCTCCAGCTGCCATACATTTTTTTGTTTTGATCTTATTTGAACCATTGTCCTACAGTGACTAAATAGTTTTTTGATTCATCTTACACTTTAGGGACTCAATTGAGGGAAATATGTGAATGTTTTGCAAATAACATAATTTTGAGAGGATCGCTGGACGAACTAATCATGTACGGCTGGCGGCTCATTATCTAAATCATCCGCTTGTTAATTCGCATTACTTTAAATATCCCCTTTCTCCCGCTTCTCACTTTTGTGCAACCCCTTTTCCGCCTTCTCCACGTTTTCCTCCTCCCTCCGGGGGGGGCAGACGGTGACCGAGCCGAACGGTGAACCCTCGCCCACACTAGGGCTCTAACCTCAAGGGTTCGGAGTCTCCTGGCTCGCTCCCCAGACAGCACGCCAAATTCGCTTTAAATTCATTAGAGAGGAAAGCGTGAACTCTTGAATTACTGATGCTCAAAAGGGCAACATAATGCAAGAGCCAAAGTGTGTAAACTTTTAAACAGGATGATAATGTAGTAATATTTTTTTAATAGGTACCATGCGCTTACATAAATACTAAAATGTTTTCCAGATGACAAAATAAATACAATTTACCCTAGTCTTCCCATTCAGAAAGGTTATACCCCCCAGCATTATGCACTGTGTGATGCAGAAGATGCTCAAAAATTAAAGAATGTACGGGAGCTGTTGGATTTTTCTGAAGAACAGCAGGTAGTTGAACTGCTCAGGACCAACAAGGGACTCATGAACAACTATCATTACATTACATATTTTTAAGCTGATTATGCTGTGTCGGATCCCATGGATGTTGGAGTCTATATATATGTTAGTCTTTAACAATGTTGAACTAAATAAATCTTTCACATAGCAAGGAGCTCTTTAGATGTAAAGTCATCTCACTTTTCTTTTTTTTTTGATTAGGACATTGTGGACACTCATCCAGGGCTGACGTTTTTAAAAGATGCTCCTGAATTCCATTCCCGGTACATCACAACAGTAAGTAACTTTGAGCGCTAAATGACACAGGCAGGAGCTATTTCATGAAGATAAGATACCAGAATGGTGGTTTTGTTGTCATTAGAACACGCTGAAAAATTCTTTGTTTGTTTTTAAACATCGCTCCACAGCTATTTTAGTGTCAGCTACTGTCAACAAGAGAATGACTTTGCTTTGTCCTGGGTTAATCATCAGCCAGGCACCTGGAATGTCTATTTGTAGCATTGCTTCAGTGTTTCGGTTTTAAGTTTGAAAGCTTGTTAGCTTACTAAAGTGTTTACGGTAAATCAGATCCAGCTATTTGAACTGAGCTGCTGGAGCGTCAGAACAGTGAGACATGGAGCCCAGTGCATCTGTCTGTCTGTCTGTCTGTGGGACAGCTGCAACACGTGCTACGGAGGGGGTGGGAAGGGTAATGGCGTCAAAGGGGCCTGACATCACGGAAACACGGATGCCACCAACAGGCCACTGACCCTGATCCTGCACAACCCCTTATTTAGACACTTCCTTGCTCTGGTGCACTGGTTGACACACCCCAGTACCAATCTCTCCTAGGAGGACTGATCTACCAGGAAATGCATGTTAATCCACACTGATGTCACTCTTTCTGTTGGAGTTTGAAGCATGGGGCCTTTGTCACCAAAGGGCTAGATATAACTCAGTATGCGACTGTACCTAAAGGCAGATGGAACTTATGGATGGAGCAATGAACCCTTAAAAGAAACAGTTTTGTTATCATTTACTCACCTTCATGTCATTATGTCTGAGTTGAGTGATTCAGTCCACTTTCTGACTAGCATCTGGTGTTTTTTTGCATTTCTTTTGGTGTGTGTCATGGAAGTCGTACAGGTCTGAAACAACATGAGTAAATTATGATAAAATTGTAAATTGGGTGAGCTGTCCTTTTATATCTATTAAGCAAAAATTAATTTTAAGCTAATTGTTCTACAGGAGGACTGCATCTCCTTCAGTGGGATTTTTGTGTGGCAGTGGTAGCAGCAAACTGTGTTATTAACGTCTTACGATGAGTGGCGACAAGAATTTAGTTGCATAACTGCCACCTACTATATTGGCTCTGGGTTATTGTATATGCGAATTAACATGATTTGAGTATTTTATTTATTTTTAGCATGGTTATCCTCAAAACTGGTATACTGTGACACCCCTGATTTACATTCATTCCGCAAAATGTCTCTTATTCTCAAATGTGGCTTCATTAAAATCCAAATAATCAGGTCTCATTGGCTGCTAGGGTTTGACTACCTGCCATGATGTAGGGAGATTATTGCTTTTGGAACTTGTTTAATCAGTTAGGCTTTATGATTTTGGATGCCGTGGTTAGTATAATGTAGGATGTAGCTTGTAATGACTTCAAAGGCTTTTGGCTTTGGATCACGTCCAAAGTATTCAATAATTTTGATTATCTATTGTTCAAAGATGTAGTGTTTTCAAACAGAATTAAATGACTTCAGTGTTTTGGAGATTAAACAAGCACTTTCTTTGTAAAAGTGTTTTAACATTCATCCTCTCTCTACTTCCAGGTGATTCAAAGAATATTTTACACAGTTAATCGCTCTTGGACAGGCAAAATCAACATGACAGAGCTCAGGAGAAGCAACTTCCTTCAGGTGAACACCGTTAAATGCTACCATTAAATTTGGTTTCCAAAACTTGAAGGAACTGTTTCATCAAAAGCCACTCTCTCTGTTTCACCAGACTCTCGCTTTGCTGGAAGAGGAGGATGACATTAATCAAATCACTGATTATTTCTCTTATGAGCACTTCTATGTCATTTACTGTAAGTTCTGGGAGCTTGACACTGACCATGACCTCTTCATAGACCCCAAGGATCTGGCCAGGTACAATGACCATGGTAAGTACAAAGTGAACCTTTCTTTGCTTAGAATTAGTCTAATTTTGTTAGCTTTTTAAAGTATAAGTTACTCAAAAGGTTCTGTTAGTATTTACTCATTTCTGGGTTAAAAATGTCTTACATGCACTCATGTTGCTATAGTACTTCAGTTGAGTCTCATTCAAGTTTCCATCAGACTTCTGGTACTGAGAAATAGCTTTTGATGATTATGCTTTGTGTTTCTTTTTCGGAAAGCCTCATCAAGCAGAATCATCGAGAGGCTATTCTCAGGAGCTGTCACAAGGTATGAGCTGCTGAGGAGGATTAGGATGATATCTGAGATTTTGGGTGGTATACATGTGACTTATGATATACATTTCTTTCTTAAAGGGGAAACTCAGTCCAGAGAGAAGGAAGAATGAGCTACGCTGAGTTTGTTTGGTTCCTCATTTCAGAGGAGGACAAAAAGAATCCCACAAGGTAATTAAGTAGTTGAATCAAATATGTTAAAGAGACTACAGTTACTGCTAACTGAAATAAATCCCAAAATATACATAATAGATTAGACTTAAAAATAAAAAATGAACAAATGAAGTTTATTTGCAAAAAACGATGTTCTTTAATCCAATAACTCAAATGTTCTTTTTTTTGTTTTTGTTATGTTTTGATATTTTGTGTTTGTTTTATTGTGTTAGTTAACTGTGCTCTTATTTTATACCTAGTCAAAATAACCCAACTGCAGTTTGATTGAGATTAATTGGAATACACAATTTAAAAAAACATGATTTTGTAAAAAAATGAATTAAATCTGTTAATCTGTCACTTTAAATATTAATTAGTAGTAAAATAAGTAGTAAAATTACTAATATTCATACATTTTAAAATTAAAAGGGGAAAAAATATGACAAACACCCATAGCAAAATGATTTAAACTAAAATTAAAAGGAAAACTGAAAATAACACAGTTGAGAACATTTGTTTAACAAAAAGTGTTAAGATTTTTTGATAAATTAGGAAGTTGGCACGCCTTACTTTAAATCTGCTTGTATGTTTGCTTAACCAAGTCGAGCCTTTATGTATGCACCAAAACATTGCAAAAATAACATTGTTACTCTCTCTGTTCAGTATAGAGTACTGGTTCCGCTGTATGGATATGGATGGAGATGGTGTTCTGTCCATGTTTGAACTGGAGTTTTTTTATGAGGAGCAGTGTGAACGCATGGAGGGGATGGGCATTGAACCACTGCCTTTCCAGGATCTCCTGTGCCAGATGCTGGATTTAGTTAAACCAGAATGCCCAGGTAACAAACCCATACTGATACTCTCTGGGATATCACCCATATGAACTTCAATCACAACAGGATTCCCCCACCCCCCTTAATTTCCTGTAGAAAGCCCATAAATGACAATAAAAATCTGAATGTCACTTATCATGGTAAAAAAATTAGCTAAAAGTACCTTTAATAAAGGTTTCTGCCAATGTCTATGTAAGATAAGACTTGTAAATTAGCTGGAATTCCCATAAATGTGACTGTCCAGTGAATGAATGTATGTATAATGTAAACAAATGACATCTCTTGGCAGGTAAAATTACTCTTCGAGATCTGAAGCGCTGCAGGATGGCACATATATTCTATGACACTTTTTTCAATCTGGAGAAGTACCTGGACCATGAGCAGAGGGATCCCTTTGCAGTGCAGAAGGTCAGAAGTTTGATGGCTTACATCTGTGTTTAAATCCCCTGAGCCGAATATTATCTCTGTTAGTTAGTGCGTTCTGTAACTGTACATGCGTGTGTGTCAGGATTTGGATAGTGACGGTCCAGAGCCCTCCGACTGGGACAAGTATGCTGCCGAAGAGTATGAGATTCTTGTTGCAGAGGAGACGGCCAATGAACAGCTACGAGAGGGGTGAGCCAATGCCCTCTGTAATGGAATGAATTCATTACATTGCATGGAGATGAGATACCATCTAAATATGGAGTATAAATCGTAACTGTTGCACGCTTGCTTTTGCAGATCGTTCGATGACGATTACGAGTCCGATGAGCTCACGGTCTCCTCAGACATTGGAAATAAAATGGATAAGCTGGTCATATCTGATTTATCGGCATAAGTCGCGTTTTTGTCTACACACCATGACGTCGAATGGATAACCACAATGCCATATTTTCCCTCATGCTTCAAAAAGGGAAAAAAACATTTTTTCTACATTTCATTAAGGACATTTGTGTGCGTGTGCTTGTGTGCAATAGAACTAATTCTAAAACCAAAAGGCTTCAGACACCCACAAAAAAGGCTTTATGTGCAATATGTCTTAACATGTAAATGTAAACTCATTGTTTTTCACTCTCTTACCGATAGTCACATCCACTCCCCTCAAACTAAACTGCCGGCTGGTTCCATCCACCCTTCACAAAGACTTTGATGTGAAACAAAAGGACTTTTTAGTAACTTTAGAAAGAGTTTAGAATGTGCTTTAATGTGAGTGAAACCATATGTAATGCTGCCATATATTTCTAAAGGGCGGGGAGGGAAAACTAGAGACTTTATAGTTGTGTGGCACAAAACTCGCTGAAACTAGTTCTTTTGGACTAAATCATGAGATCAGCACATGTCCCATGCTATGCTGTGTTGCACATTAGGTTTAAGGGATGGCGTTGCCCCCAGTGGTCACTGATGGTATTGCATGTTGTTGCTTAAAGAAAAGACAAAGTTGTGACTTTTAAAGTGTTTGAACTTAAGACAGCAAACCTCCATTTACATATTTCCAGAGGAACTGACCAGGAACTGACAATCTTAGACTTGAAAGTGCTTTTTGGAAATGTCCTTTCTCAGCTATATAATAATAATAATGTGGTTAAATGGTCATCTTCAGGAACAGTAAACATGAAATATATATATAAATTCATCATGCTTTTCATCTTCGGTGTACAGAGACATTTGTCCTATACCATTTCACGTATGTATTTAATTCACATGTAATTATGTAAAGAGAGCTGTAAAGCACTATTTATTTGGCTTGGGCATTGTTACGTCACTGTTTAAGATTATACAGAAGACCACAGTCCTTCTGACCCCTGGTTGACCACTCAATCAAAATTCATTGCTTTTCTACTGTTGACTCGCGCAACGTAAACGAATTGGAGTTGCAAAAATGACCATCTCAAGCTGTTCTGCCATTGGTCAGTCAGCTAGTCCCAACCCAAACACCACCGAGCTACAGTGTTAACAGGGAAACCCACTTATGCTTGCTTACACTTCTCTTCCATTAAACCGGGAATTGGAGAAAGTGTTTGTCAACAATACAAAACGACACAATTCAGCTTTAACGAGTGACTGTTTCAGTGTTTTGCAAACGTCTGTCTATGTGCTTGAAGGCCAAACCTCCCTCCACTCCGTCACACACTTTGGTTTATGTAATTAGTGTAATATATTTATATATGTGAAGTGGTTTTGTTTGTTTTTGTTTGGCCAGCCATTTTCATGGTTTACCAGTAGCTTTTTCTTGTACTGTAGTCTAGCTTTTGCTTCTTTTTTTTTTTTTTTTGACCTAGGACATTTATTTTATATAGCTACTGTAAATGTCTTTGTATTTTATTTTTCCCATGTGATTGACTCTGCCACTGAGTGGTAGGGGATGTTTAAATTATGATATATCTCTAACTGCCAGTGTTATATAATGTGCATTAAGCTGAGTGGGCAGGGGCTTTATGAAGGAATTCAATATGAATTCATTGACAGGTGACAATCAACTGGACATGTTTCTGCAAGTAATGACATGCAAGTAGCACTTCTTAGAAAAACAAAAAACAAACACAAAAAAACAAGCAAAAAAAACAAAGCAATACAACTGCTGTAGTGTGTTACACTTTTAATAGGACTATTAGATATTCAGTTAAAAACACAAAGCTGAAACTAAACTTGACTAATGCTTCAATCCTGGTTGGTTTTATCACTAGCACATTGACGCTATGCAAATCTGATCTTCTGGACAGCTATTGGCAGCTACAGAAGCTGTAAACAACAAAACTTGTTAGTGTGCGACTTTTTCTTTTCTTTTTATCTTTTTTTGTGTTTTATATCTTTTCATGTGTTCTTTTTTTCTTTTGGACATGATATGTTTTGTTTGCAGATGGTGAAAGATGGAACTTAAGTGCTCTGATGAGATGGCTCTGGTGTTCGCATGAATTTTCCCCCTTTTTTTTCTTTTGGAAAATTATGAAAACAAATAAAAATGTCAATTCATTCAATGTCTACAGGCTGTTCATAAGTAAATGACAGGGAACAATATATTAATAGGGGTGCATGTGATAAGTGATAAGGCGCGTGTCCTCTGACGTACCGTTAGGAGCTAGTGACAATGGATGATGACGTATCATCATAGTAGTGGTGTCCCATTTCTTAGGGGAAAATATTTAACCTTTCCACTTTATTTCAAGGGGAAGGGGCGAGGGGTAGGCAAAGGGGTAGAAAATAGAATTGGGATTGGGCCTAAGTTACATTTAATGCTAAAGTATCGTTAACACTAATACAAACATTATTTTAGTGTGTTAGGGCAGAACAATGCAGCTCTGGTTAAACATTATTCCATTCAATTTATTTGGCTACTGTAAAATTGTCAAAGGGAAACTCTTATCAAACGTTTTTTTTTTTTTTTTTGGCATGCTATGTCTGCAATAGCAAATAGCATTTGTAGTTGATGATGTGTTTTTCAATAATGGTATAAAACACTTATGTTGATTTCTTTGCCCAAAAAAAACTTGGCTGTCGATCATGATGGAAGAATAAACAAGTTAAGTTACAGCATGTCCACTAATGAGGCCGTAATATTTTTAAAATCTGTTTTAGAATGGAAATGGAAAACTTCCCATGCAGGACTGAAATGTTCCCCTCAAACAATGTTTGAAAAATAATAATACTAAAGAATAACATGTATCTAATGTATTTACTGAACACAGGCCTTCCACCAAATGCCTGTAGTGTGGTGTAGTGGAGTTAAGCAGCACTTCAGAATGATTTTTGAATTCTGGGCAGGTACTCAAGCAGTGAACTCCATCTTGAAACTGTCCTTTACTTTATGCAGTTCATTTGTTTCCGCTCTTTTGGTCTCCAGAGAGAAGTGTGTCCTCAGTATCATTCCATCTGCAAAACCTCCTCCAGGTGCCTAAATGAGAAAAACGTCAAATTTGTCCTGTGCTGTCATACGGTGGGAAAAACATGATCTGATCAATAAAGCCAAACACTTGTGTCTGTCTTTTTCTATTTGTGCACATCATGAATAATAATCCCTTTCTATCCATCTCTTTTCTGGCAGATGTGAAGAGATTGCATTACCCTAGCGAGTAGAAACACATGTTCTAGCTGCTGATGGCAATGTTTATAGTTCAGTTTTCCACATTGTCCAACCTCCATCTCATTAGAAAACAAGTCTTTCACAAGGTGGGTACAGATGTAGTTTTTGGAAGTGGAAAAATATCAATTCGTTATCTTCTTTAAAATGGAAAAATGTAAATTGACATTGCCAGAATTCCTGCGTGAAAGCTCACATTTGATGCTTTTAAAAAAAATTGAATTCCTTGTGTATCTTATCAGTTATGTACATTAGATGTTTGTTACATTACATTATTGTTTTATGCATTATTTTAGTGTTTTAGTGCCTGAATTAGGCAGAGAATAAGAGGGATGTGTTCCACACCCTTAGAAGTGCTTTGATGTGAGACACACAGCTCTTCCTGTTCCAGACGGACACCTCTGACACTAGGGAACTTCAACAGGAGGGAACACCCTATCCTGAATCAGCCAGAAGCTGTCTGTGATTAAGAGAAGCGCATATCCGTTAGAAGATGATTACTACCTTATTGACTCCAGATCTCCATCTCCAGGAAATCCCCCTGACCCTTCAGCCTCTACAGCACCAACAGTACTTCACACTGTCACAGAACAACACCTGCATTCTGAGTCATGATCTGTATTTTCACCACACTATATGTCTTTAACTTTGCAAATGAAAGATTGGGAAAACAGTGTGCTCGACTTTCATCATTTTTGCTGCATAAGCAACACCGAACCCGCAAACACTGAAAGAAGTTGTTGAGTAAAGTTTTTGTTGCACACAAAAAGCACATCAAAAGTAAAATTTGTGTTATGAAGAAGAACAGTATGGTGAGTAATTAATGACAGAATTTTCATTTTATATTCAAAAAATAAAATACAGTAGATCTCTCTCACACACACACGCACACTTTTAAGTGGACTGATGAGTGTTAAACATGTGAGTGTTGATATATAAGACACTCACTCCATGCATGGAGCTGCTGGCTAGTGTAACTACTTAAAAAAGCTTTGTATGAAATCACTCTCCTCAGACTTTTGAAAGCCCTTGGCTTGAGGTAAAGGATTTTGTAGTGTTATGTAGAATTTTCACTTACAAAGAAATCTATAAAAAAATGATTGAACCAAAATTATGTCGATGCATGTGACTTTAAATATTAAACGGGGATAGTTGAAACAAAAATGAACATTTTGACATCATTTTACTCACCCTCATGCCGTTCCAAAACTGTTTGAGTTTCTTTCTTAAGTTGAACATAAAAGAAGATATTAGGAAGAATGTTGGTAATCAAACAGTTGATGGTCACCACTGACTTCCATAGTATTTCTTTCCCTACTCAATAGTGTAATAATCGGTAAGACCTTTCAATGTTTCATATTTTGAAATGTATTTTATTCCTGAGATGGAATTTCAGC
The DNA here is from genome assembly GCA_034779775.1 of Enteromius afrohamiltoni. NCBI lineage: Eukaryota > Metazoa > Chordata > Actinopteri > Cypriniformes > Cyprinidae > Enteromius > Enteromius afrohamiltoni. Next base: position 8,851,655 of record JAUYWG010000032.1, read on the forward strand.
AGTAATTAATGCATCAGTTGCTCCTTCCTAAATCCTTAGTAGTCAAGAAACACTTATTATAAATGGAAAAACTAAGGCTATGCCATGGTGGACCAATTCTCAAAGCACACAATACACTAAGAGCAGTAAACATGCTTAGCTTTGTTCCTCCGCACTCTCTTGTCCTTTCATTAACTGTCCTGCTGATGGCAGCAGACACATTTCCACCGTGGGACCTGCCTGCTGCTGTCAGAGAAGTGAAATGTAGGACAAGGGGCATCGAGTTTGTTCAGCTGTGCTCCTCTGATTTTGAGTTTTTAAAACCTACATACCTGCCTGCATGATTATGCCATGAGTCACGGACATGCAGTGGACTTAGAATAGTTTGCATACTTGAAGGACAGTTTAATGATCCATCTAATTTTCTAAATTTGTCTTGTGATGACGGACTTACGAGCACGCAGACGAGCCTGCAAACCTGCAAAACTATCCCAACACACAGTGAAGAGTGTCTAATAATATAATAACAACCAGAAGAACTGCAAAGTAACTGTAAAATGTAAAGACTCTTTGGTAAACATTTTGATCATCTACTGTAGAGTATATTTGCAAGAACAGGTAACTCAGTTTTCAAAAGTCTTGTTTTTGCATTGTGCAATCCAGTTAATCTCAATCAAAATGCAGTTGGGATATTTTGATTTGGTAAAGAAAGAAAATACAGTTAGCTAACACAAAACACAGTTTACTGTTTTTGCAAATATTCATATATATATATATATATATATATATATATATATATACACTGACACACACACACACACACACTTGCTAAATGTAAATAAATAAAAAAACATTAGTAACACTTTAGTTAATGCATTAACTTGCATTAACTAACAAAGAGCAAATTATTTTTCACATTGTTTATTGGGTTAATATTTGTTAACATTAATAAAAATACAACATTATTGCTTCATGTTAGCTCAGGTCCATTAAATATAATATGATTTTGATAACGTTTTAGTAAATTAACATGTACCATGATTAAAAAAGTTTTTTTTTCATGGATCATAATATTAACGAATGATATAAATACCTAATATGAATTAATTAACTAAAATGAATGAATGGAACCTTACTGTATAGTGTTAGCCTACCAAACATCAAACAAACAAAAACAAAAAATCATAAATCATAAAAAATCACTAGTTGCATTAACAAAAAAGGGGAAAATAACCTTTTGCCATTAGCCTACCTAATAATTAAAATCTTGTAAAAAACAAAAACAAAGAAAAACTTGAATTTGATTAGAGCCGCTGAAAGCAGCATGAGAAAATCGTTGTAAAAGCGAGTTTGTTTGCTGCTGTGATGTAAAGTAAAAGCTGTGTTTGTGTGCGTTCTCTCCATCTCTTGTTCTCTGAAGTTCGTTTATATGGTTGCTTACGGTAAAAGGGGCAGGATCAAGCTCACATGTGCTGTGGGACATAATTGACATGGCCGCGGAATCTCCCCCTGACTGAGCGCTGGTGGAGCAGACTGGAGCAGGGATTGCCAAAGTTGTGTCTGGGGTGAAAGTGGAGCTCTGGAGTTTCTTTCGAGATCATTTTATTGCAGCGAGGTGAGTTTTTCTTATCGCTTTTAATCGCTATCTTCTACCACGGCTCGCGTTTGCGTCCTTTCCCCCCAAATTAAACGATGAAAATATGCTCCTTATGGAAAGTTGCGTGCATTTTTGTGTCTGGATGGCGGTGACGCCGGGAGTCTGGGTTAGTTGGCCAACCAGGAGGAGAAGACACGGAAAACTTCATTGCTCCGCTGGAAAACTGACAGTTTTGCGTGGATTCTTTTTAAAAACTGTTATTTGCCCAAAGATGCTTAAAACTCGTCGTGCAACTTTCTAACAACGGTCGCAGTTTACGAGGTATAAAAAACAACGCTGGAATTTTGGGGAGTTTGTGATGTTCTGTGTAGCGCGCTCTGTTACGTAAAGGTTACATTTTCCTAAAAACGCTACGCTTTAGTGTTATTATAAAGTATTTCGTTATATCCACGAGTCTTGGTGTGAAATTGTTTAAGTGAAATTTATTTAGGATGCTGAGTCCTTTCCAGGTGTCTTTCCTTAGCGAATGTAATGTTCCAAAGCAGGCAGTTTCTGGAATGATTTCGAGTAATATTTGGCAAAGATTTCGGGATTGATGAAGTGGAGGATGAAAAGAAGGTGGTCAACTCCATCATGCCCTAGTATTCCAGACAGCCTATACTGCAACAGCTGTATCTGTTCATGGAGGAAAACATTACGTGCTGTCGTCGTTGTTCTGTCATATATTGGGCAGAAAGTATCTGGATTTGATACTTTCTTTTTTTGTTTTGTTTTGGTTTTAATGCAACGCCGTGCATCTTTTTCCCAAACGTTAGAAAGCACCGATTGCTCTTTCGCGCTGGGAATGAAAGCGCACTAATTAGCGGCTCTGGAAGAAGACTTTTAAAGGTCACTTTTAATCTCTCGTGTGATGTTGTTGGTCACCGACATAACGCTTTAAGTTTGAACCATATGAGCTGTGCTCTCGCCTGGATCTAGAGGGCTTATTGGAGAGAAAGAAACACGTTATCTGTGAGAGGAGAAATGCGATCTGCAGAAAATGACGTCAGGTTTAAGTTCTCCAGCTGAGTGAGGGATTTCATAACTTTTTAAAAACATGTAAATTATTGCACTGGGGCAGAAAAAAAGAAACTATGTATATAAAATATAAATGCATATCTGCAGAAAAAATAAGATGTTTGCATTCCTCAGCTCCTTGACTTCTTATGCCTACACTGGGGCCAAGATGCTTTAAAACAAGCTATATAAAACCAATGAAATACTGGTACAATATTCTATATGCATATCATATCTATTTTTTTTGTTCTAGTGTATTTTCCCAATAATTCCCATGGAGTGATGCACACAATCCTCAGTTACAATGTGTTCTGACGTGCTTGCTTTACGTCCTGTTACTGCAATCCTGCATTTTCGCAGCATTCAACAAACATATATTTGAATAAAATTTCAAAAGTGACCAAAGATTGGTTGTTCAGTGTTACATATGCATATCTCTTGTTGAGAATCATTATTTATAAGCATGCTCTAATTAGGAAAATGTGCAAATAAAGAGCAGTACAGCTGTAGTTTTCCATGGACCCACAACCATACAACTATATATCTGAGACACATTCAAAACGAAAAATCTGTATTTGAATTTTTTGAGCCGGTATCTGATGGATTTGCTTCGACAGCCATTGTTTCATCAGTCTAGGTGCTGCGCTGAGGGAGCTGGCACAGGGAATTAAACTTCCTGATTGGGCATAGCTGCAGGAATGTGCTCTTCCTTTGCGGTCATGGGGTTGTACCTGGTGAGCTGGGGGTCTGTTTCCCCAGGGGCACCTCAAATACTACACATGCTCTCATCTCCTCCCCCCCTACAGTTCCCCATCATCCTGGGAGCAGTTCTGTGCTTTGATGTGTGCTGATGTTATGCAGTGCAGCGTGATAAAATCTGTTGTGATTGTTCCTAATTGCAGCGGAGAGTCCACCTTCTTGAAGACGTTTCCTGATTTTTCTCTGACTGGTGCCCTTTGAAACAACTTCACCTCTCTTAGTCACCCTTTTTAGTCAGTAGACATTGTACAATTTGATTTGTTCCATCTTGTGCAGGTTCAGAGAGTTTATTCTAGGAATGACTATCCCTATTTTATACATTGTCTCCATAACATGTGAACTCAGTGTCCTGTATATTTTGGAAAAAAGATGAGTAGAAAAGCAGCGTTGGTTTTGGTCAGCGAAGTCACATGAGCTTATCATTAGACTCTCAATTGCGCTATTTTCCCTTGACCTCATCAGACAGAGAAAGCCAGCGTCTCTCTAACTGTTAAGCAAGACAGAACAAGTTGGTTTTACCATTAGCACTTGGGAAATATGCATGCGGAGATGATGTGGCCGTCAGCTGGTCTGTGAATCAGGATCCTGCTGCTCATCTTGAATCAGCCAACCACGGCCACATATAGCGTCATTCAGTGGAGCTAAAAGCAGGGTTCTGCATAATAGTGATCAATGTGCTGTTGTTTTCAAGCATGTCTCTTTTGCGTACTTGGCATCTTCTCGTTGCATGTTTGTTTGGCACAGTGCTGCTATGTTTGCATGCCAGACTTCTCTGTCTTCTTGGTGATTTCCTCTATTGTTGACAGTTGATTAAGATGAAGATAAAAGAGGCTTTTCAACTCCATGTCCCACCGTTTTCTCTAGACCGTTGCCTCTCCACCCAACTGTACACCCGTCACTTTAACCAGCATTGTAAGTGACGAGCTGCAGGATGCTGTTGCTGGATTCCGCAACTTTCTTTCTTATTCAGACTTTTGTTTTGCGTCTCTTGCAACAACCAACTAGAGTTAAAAAAAAAAATAATTCACTATTGGATGTAGGTTCTAGATATCTTCAGCTTAACATGTTGACAGGATATTGTGCTTCAGTTGTCAAAGTTTGCGCAGTAAAAACTCCAGACTCCCATTCTGTGCAGTATTTTAAATATATTTGTGGCTTGTCTCATCAGAACTGTTTTCTTTCGTACTTCCAAATGCTTCCAAAATAGTTCTACACGCTAAATACAGTGCAAGAACGCGACTTGGGTGTATCTCTAGTTTTTCAGTCGGTGGACAGGGTCAGATGCAGCTCTTTCCGTGACACTGATTTCAGACATGCATCCACTCCGTCATGCCAATGCATTATTCAAATGGCCAGGATCGCACATTTAGCTAAAAGCGCAGCGGAAAAACACTCAGTGTTTGGTCAGATGGCCTCTGGTGTACGTTCGTGCTTGCATTAGCATTCAGAGTGCAGAGACGGCTGTTGTTAGCTGGACGATGGAAACTTCAGATGCGGCAGCAGCTCATTAATGACGCTTTTAGCCAGCATGCATGTGCAATGAGAGCCTGGCAGAAGATGCATTTGTTGTGTTGTATTTATTGGCACTTTACTGCCTTGCTATCCATCTGATCTGTTGTAATTCGCACAGTACCTTCTAAGGATCTGCAGGACGTATGCTGTGGCTGATCCCATCTCAAGCTGCTCTGCGCAAACACATGTCAGCGGTGCCACTGTGCATATATTTGTAGTCCCAGACTTCCTGTTTTCTTATGCCAGCCCCCCTACCAACAGGACCTTAGACCAACACCTCCCACAACCCCCCCCCATCTCACCAGGTCTTGTTAACCCATCCCCCTACTCAAGCACTCCCCCTTATAGTGTGTGAAATCTGGAGGCCTGATGGAAGATGAGGAATTTCACCCTTTGACCTCTGAGAGCAAGGAGGGGTGGACGGGGGCTATCCATTCTTACTGCCCAGATCTGTTTCAGCCCGGTGAATTTTTCCAGCTAATTCATATTATTCTTTTGGATTAGTACCACTGATCTCTCTTTGTTGGATGGCCATGTTTTGGATGTGTGAAGTTACCAAAATAAAGTAAACAGAGAGGTCGTGGGAATGGCAGCCATTGCTGTGAGTCCTGTGGCATCCCAGGTGGCACCGAAGGAATGTGTCAATGTTGAATTTTCGCTTTCTACAGCATTCCAGAGTCAACATGGGGTGAAAGGACTGCTCCTTAACATTCCTGTTGGGGACTGCCTGTTTTTTCATTACAATAAAATATTTATCAGTAATTTACATTTCTGTTTCTCTCACGTGTCGATTATGCTATATTTAAAATGATGTAGTATCTAAACTAAGTATAAAGCACCAAAATGAATGATTGCATGAGTTTTAAATGGTGTATTTACATAAACATTGCATTTATTGGTGGGCATTACATTTTATTCATTAAGACGACTGCACAAAATAAGTAATATAAAAATGAAATGGTTAAGAATGAGAATTCTAGGAATCTGTAAAATGTATTCCACCTAAATGTATAACACTTATTATATATTACTGATAATATTATGATGCACATTTTTTGTTTTTACATAATATAGTATTGTAAAATATTTTTTTCTGTTAACTTATTTTGTTTTTAAAATGTAGTTCTTTTTAAAAAGTGAATTCAACATCCACCAATGAATATAAAAAAACTAGACAGAAAATGCATATTAGTAACACTGGCTTTTTATTAGTATTTATAAACTACATATAATGCCTTATTCTGCATGACCATGTTCTACATCCCTACATCTAACCATAACTATTACTACTACTACTACTAATAATAATAATTATAAACAAACAGCAAATTTTGAGTTTATTGAGATCCTAATCTAAAGTGTTACCAAAAACATTCATATCAGTCGATAAATGATTTGGTACCGATATATGCATAATTTAATATGGTAAAGTTGATGCCAGTACCTTTCTCTCAGTGACTGACGCTTGTCTGCAAGCACACGATTGGAGAGATTTCTTGTATGGAAGCTGAGTCTGCTGTATGTGTGAGAGGTGAAGTTGAGGAGCAGGGCCATATTTGAGTTTTTTTAGGGTGTCTGCAGATGCTGAGCCACACAGGGCCAGCTGTGTTTTGGCGGCTAGCTGTTCTTTTCCCCAAATGACCCGGCGAGGAGCGACGGACCGGTTTCTGTTTAAAGGCTTTGTGTGCAGCGAGGAGGAAGTGGTTATGTTTGTTTAAACTGAGCTACCCTCTTTGAGCGTGTTTAGCCATGTGGGACAAATGAGCGAAATCTGTCCCCCAATTTCAACACCCCCTACCCCTTTCTCCGTATCTTCCTCCGACTGAATTCATCACACCTCGCTCGGCTGGGGGCTGGGGGAGCCCTGAATGTCGGCTTGGGGCAAAAGATTTGACCGTTCCAAAGTGTTGACTCATTCAGCATTCCAGGACCATAAAATGTCCATCCAAATGTGGACGGAAGTGGCCACTTCCGCAGTGAAATGCAAACTTGCCTAGAAGATTGTGTGGGGACATTTGTGGTTTGAGTTGCTGTCTTGAAAACACTTATTCCATTTTTAAAAATATTTGATTGAGTTATTTTTTTATGTTTGTGGCTTGTAATGGGAAGAGAAGGATCAATGTGCTTTTTTTTTTCTTTCTAATTGCTTAAAAATGGCACCTGTGTGAGTGCAAACATTTTTTTTGCTTCTATTACTATTTTGATTATAACTGAAATCTAGCCAAAAGAAAAAAATAGTGTCCATTTTGCTTACAAATGAAAGAAATTCTCTCAGCTAAGACTATAAATCATATTTGAATCATCATTTGAATTTGTCATGTTCTAGTTTGCAATAGCAGATATTTCACATGTAGCTCAGTTTTGTCTGGGATGTTTCTGCACAATTGGCCTCAACGTTGTCCACATTCGATGTAAGAGAGAGACATTGCACTTTTAATATAGCAGTGATGCATTTCGTTGTATATTTGAACAGATCCAGGCTTGGCTATGTAAAATCCACTGTTGCTCTGTTAGAACTGCACATGTGAGTGTACTAACTGCTGTGGAGGCATGTACTGATCTCCCTCAGACTGAACTCTTTTTCTAAGCTTAAAAAAAGGAAAAGAGAAGGAAAAATCTTGAAGCACAGCCATGGGTATGGAGTGAGTCATTTTCATGTGTTTGTGGGAGTTAGGCTGCTTCCTCTCAGCTTGGTCTAAACACAAGTTCAGTGTGCCAAAAAAAAAAAACTCAGGAGAGCTGAGATCCGTGAGCTGTGTGGTGACCTGGCTGTTTACACTCTTAGTAGCGAGGTGCATATTGAAGGTATTTTAGACATTACTGTTTTTTCCTGCTTTGTAGACAGCCTGAGTCACCAGCAAGTCTAGACCGTCCCACTACAAGAGCCACTGTTGAAGTTCGTTCTTTAATGTCACACACCAAATAACATTCTTCACTTTAAATCTTGTTATAAGAGGGTATTTACTTAAGAAATGGAAAATTTGAGTTTGAAACGTCACGCATAAACGAGTAGTTCCCACGAAAATTACATTTCTAGCCTCATGTCTGTCTCGCTCCTGTAAAATGATTTTCTTGGTGTATATATACACTTGATATATTTATTTTAGGGTGTCCTTGTTACAGTGTAATTACACATTTAAGTTCTGAGTAATAGTAATTAACTACATGTACTAACTGTATGGGTAGGATTAGGATTTGTCTTAGGCTTGCTAGAATGTGATTATGCATAATGTATTGTTATTATAATAAAATTATAAACAAAGTACATGTAATGTGTATCAAGGACACCTTAAAAAGGGTTACTTTTTTGTTTGGGTAAACTATCTTTAAGCCTTAAATATTGTACTATTATAACACTAATTAGATAGATATATATTTTTATTTTTATATTTTCATCTTAAGTTTTTAGTAATGTTATTATGTGCTTTTGTCATTGAATTATTTTATAGCTATTTCTATTTTATTTGTATAGTTAGTGCTTCAACTTATTCCAGTTAGTTGCTAAGGCATCATATAACATAAATATTACATACTATGCAATTCATTTTAAATTATTTTGACTATATTTTTTGTAGTTTTAATTTTTAGTTGACCATAACACTATAAATTATAGACCTGTGACTTGATTTGATTTGTGAATAATTGATTTGTGAATTGCTTTTTGATTAATTTAGTGAATAACTGAATAGAAAGGAATAAAAAAAAAAAGAGTTGGAGTTGGTGCTTTTAAACTACATCAAAGACTTGTGAAAGCGTCTGCTACCCATAAGTATATTCTATTAACATGAACCTTTCCAAGTGAGCATTATCACATTGTTAAAGTACATCAAAACTGTGATTATTACAGTTTAGTAACAGTGTGCTGTGTAGGCAGGCAGGCAGATGTGCTTATGTTGCTCTGTGGGAAAGTGTTTTTGCAGAAATAAGACATCCTCCTGCCTCCTCTCTGTCCTCCTGCATTAACAGCTACGTGGCAGTCGCACGTCGGTCAGGGACTTGGAATGAATTTACTGCCTCCTGGACTTCTGCCTAGTCCACATCCAGATGGTTGGATGAGTTTTCGCTCTCTCCTGCTCTCTTTGGCAGTGTGAAGCTGCTTTGCGCTCATTGCTGCTGAAAGATAGACTGACTGTTTCATCTCTTCAGCTTTTTACATTTTTTTTTTTTATTAAAGTATCTCTATAGAGTTCCTGTCCTTCCTGACTTGGAAATCTTTGTTTATAACAATCTGACCAGTGTACGTTTGGTCATATGAGACTTTTGAGTACTGGTTTCTCATTGTGTTGGTTTAGTTTGGTATTATCTCTTCTTTTATGTTTTTTAAAAAATGGCTTTGAACTTGGCATCTTGTTTTTTGTTGAATAACAGGGCACTTGAGGCATAAAAACTTTGAATATTAATAAATCAAGCCAGTGGTTGCCAATATGTGACCGGCCAAGATCTTTAATATTTAATCAAATAAATATGGTTAAGTGGACAAGCAAGGCTTCTAATTGTTCATATGCGTAAAATCACTTCATGTGGCCGGTTTTAATGAAGTCCCATTCACAACAAGAGCTATAAAGTTTCATAATCATTCTGGAAACATGGAATCGAGAACATTATTGCAGTGTGACACTATACAGTTATTGTTATAATTCTCTTTATAACCTAGTTATCCTTCTCGGTGTGTGAACGGACCTTAACTCAGTGCTAGTGTGCTGAAAACCCAAGGTGAGGTAGTTCTGTTTAGCTCAAGGAAGTATCAGCAGATTGAGCAAAGATACTTGAGCAATGAATACACCTCAAGGAGAAATTTTGCCATCTACGTCTGTTTCATCATTAGAGACTGGAGCTACTTTTCACCCCTGTGGTTTTAGGAAGCCAGTTTAGTTTAGTCTGAAGTAATCTGAGGTAACCATTGGTGATAATGATGCTGTATGGCTGGCAGAAAGAATGAGAAGGAACGTGTACAATTGGTCCATGCCTGTCTTTCTGCCAAAGTTGCCTCAATGCATAGTTAGGCTGAAGTTCCCAAGGCTTGTCTGATTTCCCTCTGAAAGAATAGCATTGTTCGGGCATTCAGGGCCTCATTTTCATATAATGGCTATAGGCCAGACTTTTCCAGAGGAGATTTTTTCTTTCCCATAAAGGCTAGTTGCCTGGCACATGGCCTTTAAACCATGATGTGGGTTAGTTTGGCTGAGCTTCACTGTGTGAATGCTGGACTCTGTCACTGCAGGTTTGGCTTTCATTACCATCAAATGCGAGACTCCTTGATCAGATCACAAACCTATTAACCTTAATGTCTAACGTAGGCTACTTAACAAGACTTCAGAGAGCTGTAAAATGGATTTGCATTGTTGTGAGACCCTTGAGACCCCCAAAACAAATTCAGTCTAGAATCCAGTTGGCTAATTTGTACAATAACCGGGATAAAATGTAATCTGGGGTTGGCAGAAATCAGTGAACTCCAGTCTCAGGCCTACACAAGAGCCTAGGGTTTTTATGACCTCAGAGGAATGTATAAACAGGGCAAATTCCACACATTGAGGAATTGTAAATGTTAAAAGGGTGTCTTATCATAGATTTAGTTCAAATTGCTGGCATTGAAACTGAAAAAAAGAAACCCTGCAGTGTTTGATAGTGACAAGGTTGGTTGAATTATTACAAGCTGGAAATTTTAAATCATTAGTGTTGCTGTGCCAGAACTAGGCAAAGTTTTCTTCTCTGAAGAAATTCCCTGAACAAAGGAGTGTTTGGAGGCAGAAGGGAGATGTTGGGGGTGGGGGAAACTCCTGAATGACATGCTGTGGAGCGAGTCCTCTCCTCAACCGTCTGAAACAGAGAGAGCAGTGTTGCTGCTGTCTGCACCACCCATAATGCCCACTGTGTGATTCTATACATGTTGATTGTTTTGATAACCGATTGGGAATGAGGCTGATGTTGCGCCATTGTTTCTTTCCCTGGAGTCTCCAATTAGATTTCTATCTCAGATTCCAAACACAAACCAGGTTCATTTGACTAGCCGATCTTGAACTGCACCTGCAGAGGAAACATCTGACTGGACAGTTGGCAGCTGGTCTTTTCCAACAAATACCTGACCCCTAATGCAATGCATTTTTTTTCACACAATATGATTAACACACACACACACAAGCTTTATGGCTGACTCAAATCTCTTTATTCTACTTTGTCTTTAAAGTCTTTCAGTTCACTTTACATGCACACTGTTTCTTTTTTTTGAACTCAGTCAATGTCAGTCTGTAACAACAGCTGCAACCATGAGGAGTACTACTACTACTAATAAAATTCTATCCATAATAATATAATCATAAACAGGAACAATTTTCATTTATTTTATTTTTTACAAAAATAGGATGCACACATTACTGTAAGTTTAGATTGTTACATTATATAAAGCTATATTTTTATTTTGCAGAATTATTAAATTATGTATTTGTTTTTTTAATAAACAAATAACAACATTTGTACTTGAGTATGTTACTTAATTTCATTTCTGGTCTAAATATTAGTCTAAACAAATGAAACCCTAACAGTGACCAAATTTCAGTTAAAATAAATCATCACAGTAAAAGCCTGCCTGATTGAAGCTGTGGTCATTGGTTACATAAGGGATGCATAAAGCAGTGATCCAGGACGGGGCCACCTGGCTCTGACAATGTACAGTGTCACATAAATTTCAAAGTGATTCGAGAGCTGTGTGTTTAACCTGGTGGACCTGAGTGTGTCAGTAAGACCTGCAGCAACCTGTCGTAGTGTTTGCACACAGCTGTCCCTGGTGATGGTGTGTACACGTCCTATTGCAGACTTGTAAGCTGGAATGCCCTGTATGTTTCTTGGCTAATCTATTAGATATGGGGTTATTGCAACACTCGGCCAGGTGGGTTCTGACCCAATGCTATAGCAAGTGCTTTGTTGTGTTACACGATCGTGTTGCTTTCCAGCTGACAAAATAGATGGCCAAGCTCAAGCTAAAGTTTTTTGAAGGTGTGCGTGCATGAGGTGTAATGGCAGTTCACACATTCCTTTAACATCTGCAGACTCCAGATGTGTAAGGGGGTCACAAGGATTGGAAACTAATGCCAAAAGCGGAAAGCCATTCTGGCTTTGTGTTACTGTAAAAGCAGACCCAATTTGGTTCTGATCTAACACGTTACTGTGTCTGTCACTGAAGTCAGACGTAATGAGAATAAGGTGCCGGGGCGGGAGGTTCTGTCAGATGGGGTTTAAGAGCAGCACTGATGTTCGTGCTTTGGGATTCTGCACGGAGCATCTGCTCCTCTTGTTTACCGGAAGAAATGTGGAGTGGAACCTTTTCTGCTGATGTTCCAAAACAGCTGGCCATAGTGGGCCTCCCAACAAAAACTGCAGTAAATCTCAGCATTTGTGTGTGTGTTAGTAGAATTACCGCACACAGAAAACCCAAAAGGCTCATGTGCAGTTTGCCTGGTTTCTCTAATTTGAGGCTGAATCGATGCCCAGACTTGTTGCAAGCTCACTTTACTGACCACTGCCATGAGAGCGAGCCGTGCTCCGAGGAGACCTTTGCAACAATGCGGCCTGGTCCAGACGCACTGACTCCTCTATCACATGGGAAATGATGCACGGTGCAGATGGAGCCAACTTGATAGCTTTCCCACAAAGCTGAGGTTCAACTGCATGATCTCAAATGCCCGTCGCCCCATTGGACGTTGCGACTAGGTGATTATGCATGGAAGTGTTGTGCGCTCTGCTGACAGGGTGTAAATAATGCCCTGGCGCTGTCTCGTTTCTGTAATGGCTCAGCTGCCGAATGCTCTCATTCACTGTACCGTGCCAACCTCACCCTTACTCTCTCAACACGCTGCTAACTCCTCTAAGTCACCTTACTTAATGGAATATTCCTTAATAGAAGTTAAGCTGCAACATTTGTGTGTGATGTTGATGACAACAAAAATAATTCAAATTTGTCACCTGAAGTTGAATTTAGGCACTTACAATTGTTGTAAATTGCCTAATATTTGAAGTTTTTGACAATTTTATGGTTATTTTATGGTCTAATGAGAGAGTTTACCTGTTGTCACAACCCAAGCTCCCTCTAAATAACATTTCTGCAACACCTAACTGCATGTTTGTGGCAGTTTCAAAGTGAAATGTCCAGTAAGTGGCACTAAAATGTGGGTTTAGTTGTAACTAGCTCCACGACAAATAACATAACAGCGTTAGCGCGTTACCTGCTGTGGCAGGGCGGAGGATCGCGATGCCTATCGGCCATCGGTGTTTGATGATGGCATCGTCTATCGACCCAGCCCTAGTTCATATAGGCTAATAAGTATTGCTGTGTTTTATTGCATTTCTTCGGGTCCAAGAAGAATTGCGGTGGTTCATAATTCAAATATCCGAGAAGTGTCATTCAATTTTGATGCTTTATTTGGTTGAAAACAAAACACAACCCTAAATGTACCCGGTAAAGTTAACGCATGCAAAAGTGATCCTAAAAAAACATTGTACATTACCTTTTCATCACTCAAGTACAACACCTTATAATAGTAAGTAATTAAGCGAAAATTTGGCTTTATTAGTTTAAACTGTGGACCTGCCAGCCATACTGTGTGTGAATAGAAATAACAGTTGGAGTTTTACTGCCTCTAGTGTTCAACCACAAACTGCAGCGATTCGTATGTATAGGTAGGTTTTTTGAGTTTCGCAGAAATGCAAGTAGAGACTCGTATTTCCAATAATAATCCTATGTTGCATTCATCATTCTCTCACCCTTATGTTCCAAACCCGTACGAGTGGGATATTTTGAAGTATATTGGTACCCAAACAGTTGCTGGTATCCATTGACTTCCATAGGAAGATAAAAATACCATTGAAGTCAAGTTGAGAATATTGTGAGGTTAAAAAAATAAATATACCTGCATGAATCATTCTCGATTAGATTTTGGTATATATTTATCAATTATGTATTAAAGATCGCATTCATTTAGAAAATAAATATGAAAAATGTATTCCATGCCGACACAGTTGAATTGCTCTCCTTTTGTTTTTTTCTCTTTTCTCAACGTTTCTCTCACTTACTTGCACTGGTCCTGGAAGCACTGTTGGAAAAACTGAATGTTGTGTGCTACTTGGGATATTGGCTTCTCATGCTTCTACTTGGGTCTTCTCACAATATTTTTTCCCATAAGCAAACCTCAGCTGCCATCATTTTGGCCTCTTTAATAGATTTAAGTCTATGGACCTCCAGAAATGTAGATCCACCTACTCAAAACAAGCCACGTCTCCTTTGTCGTTGTTTTCATGGACCAGTTGCTGAGGCGGAAGCTGCTGCCAGCTGATGTTCCACCAGTTCAGAGGAGAGCACTCTCCAAAAATATGCCTTAGAAAACTTTTGGCAACATTGGCTTGGTTGCTTTTATGAGGCTGGAGGAATTTTTCTACTGCTTCAGTGTGGTTGATCTGGAATGTGAACATCAGTTTTTGATTAGTGCTAAGAGACTGACAGGGTTTGAGATTTTAGGTTTTGTTTTCCCGGGATGACGGATTGGAAGAGAGACAATGATGACTCTTGTGCATCCATTCTATGGTGGTGGTGGAAAAAAAAAGAAAAAGAAAAATGCTGAGACTGCCATTTGTCAGGGCCAAGTCTGGACACGTCAGAACTCAAGAACTTGGGATATTTTTCTGCAAATGACTGGTATTTGCCGGAAGCTAGATGAGGGATGTCCGCTGTGAGGTGTTACTGTGGAATGAGAAGGTCTTTCATTGAAATGTCTGTCGTATCCGTGATTGCCCTTTTGTGCCATTTGGTTTGCATGCTGCTTCTGCACTCTCTGCTCTTATTAAGGGCTCTTGAGGTGTTCTTATGTTCAATCAGCCTTATAAAAACGCTTGTGTCCCAGGCTGGCTCTATGCACAGGGAACCCTTTGTTCCTGACAACTCCCCAGTGGAACAAGCTAAGTCTGTCAGACAGACAGGCCTCCTCTCTTCAGGTTTACGAGTCAAGTGTCCTTCAGTCTTGTATATCTGAAGTGGCGTACGTGCCCCTAGCATTGTCAAAACATAGTGAGATGAGGTCTCGGGTAATTATTGACAGCGCTCTTGTAATTATTGACAGAACACAACTTCAATGGCTGTTTGATTAGCCTTAGAGAGAGGGCATCAAAATGTTTGCTAAATTGTAGAGAGCAGGTCATCTGAATGTTTGAGGCTGTATGAACCCTCACAGAAACAGTGGCGACAGTGATGTCTCATCACTCAGCCATGAATGCAAAGTGGTTGGGTAAGTGGCATAAAAAGCAAATAAATAAATAAAATAATATTTATATTCTATTAGATAATATATTTTTTGCATATTACATTTCAATTAAATACATTTTTTTATTATTATTTATTTTTAAGTTTTTCTAAAGCAGTGTTTCCAAAGATTTTTCTGAGCAATATTTTTAACAACAACAGCAAAGTATTCTCAAAGTTTTTATGAAAAATATTGGTTATGTTATATATATTATTTAATAATTAATTTAACTTAATTTCTGAGATGTAAATGTGTGTATTTTTTGTGCATTTTTAAAAATGTATTTTTAAATGCATTTTAAAAACAAATTGGAGAAAAGGAGGGCCCTTGATGGTTGCAGGTGGCTGAGAGAAGTCACCAGGAGTGCACCAGGAAGCTTCCCATTCTTTCACCATCAGGTGCGAAGCTTCTTTTTGTCCCGCCCTGGCAATAAAAACAGTGAGGATGAATGTGAACAGTCAGTGTCCTTGTACCCCCTCCCCTTTCAAGTGTGGATATAAAAATCCTCTACATCCTCCCTGCCTCACCTCTCCTCCCCCACGCAACCCCATTTCTAGCAAAACCTTGCCCTGGGGCTGCAGCTTTTCCAGGAGGGAGACCGGTCGAGACATGACTTAGCAGCGGGGGGGGGGAGGTCTTTCTTTTTTTCTGTAGTTGAGAGAAGTTTTAGCAGAGAGGAATTCCTGCGCTGCCAGGGCTCCTCTGCATAAACGGCATGTCATTACTTCAATTACAGGGAGTGGATAGACTCCCCTCCACTCTGCTCGGTGTGGGCCACCTCAAAATAAACCCTCAGATAGTCTCTCTTTGTCACTCTCTCGTATGAAGTAAACTGTTCTGTGTGTGGCACGTAGACTACGTCCATGCCAAGCAGATTTGGTGGGCTGGTAGGCACGCTGAACGCGCACCTCTCAGTACATTATGCAGGTATGCACGTGTCCGCCCTCAGCGTCTAAACCTGTTGAACCCTCTGGCTCGGTCTGAATGGGTGCACTCATTTAGCTCCTGAGACCTTATTACACATCTCCATCGCTGCTCAACTGAGCCTCTGTGCAACTCTGTAAGCTAACAGAAGTCTCCTGCATTCTTCCCAACCCCCTATACCCGCCCTCGCCCCACCTCACCCAGAGCTGCCGGCACAAAGGTGCTCCACTCTGGGGCCAGGCTTTCTGCTCCCCTCTTTTCAATACCTATTGTTGGGTGCAGGGAGCTTAATGGGAGACGTGCGAGAGCCGGTTTCCCACCATATTCGAGTACCCTCCTGACTGCCAGAAAAGATGTGGCCAGACTGAGGTTGAGCTGGGGGAAGGTTTGCTCAGGTGCCTCTGTCAATGAGCTGCTGGCCATTTTAGGACATCATGGTGGTTGATTGACTAGTTTACAGTTGAAGTATAGAAATGCTACAATTAACATTTTCTGTAACGCTTTAGAATAGACAGCACATATTTAATGTTAAGCATTTCCCGCGATAAACTCCTAATTTGCTGGGTGTTTTTTTTCTTTTTTATTTTTTTTTTATAATTAAGTTTGGCTATGGATTAAGGATCTTGAATATGGCCATTCAAAATGTTACACATGAATATGGGCCCTAATCCCATTTTAGCTTTTTTATATATGATTTACTGTCACTTTGCTTAAAAATGGCAAGAGCCCTAAAATTACAGAAAGAGACTCATCATACCATACATGCTTTATAAAGATCTTACTCCTCTTTTTGACGGCCTGCTTTAGTCAGGAGTGTAGTTATTCAATCCTCATTCTGATCTGAATGCCTCTATAGAATATTCTCCAGGGTCCAGCTTTCATTGTATGGTGACACCTGAGAGCATTCCTGTGAACCTCTACGGATGTTGTGAACCTCTGTAGGGAAAACAGAGGTATTAATGATATACAGATATCACACTCGTAGTGTACTTAACAGCTAGTTCTTTTATTCCTTGTTTGTAAGTCACTTTGGATAAAAGAATCTGCTTTGTCTGTAGGTCAAGTATTGAGCAGGTGTTTTTCATGGCAGATACCGATTATTACAGATCAAACAGACTTGATTGTGACAGATTGTGATTAATGTCAAAATGTGCAAAAAAAACAAACACTTTAAAAAAAAAAAAGTGCAGTATGATGTGCTTACAGTCATTGTGCACGTGCACCCCAAACTTGCTTGTGATCAGCAGCTGAACTTCCTGTTTGTGCAATGCTATCTACCTTTAGATCTGGATCTTGAGCCTAATAGAGGACTCCACATTTCTTATTATTTTGGTAACTGGATGCTTGTAGCTAAGATTTAGTTTCTTTATATAATACAAGCAATTGTTAAATGCATCTTTTTAGCCTTGTTAGAAAATGACGGCGTTCACTTCTTTCCCTCAAGCTGAGCATTAAAGTTCAGCGTGACCTGGAAAAAGGTGAGTCAACGCTTAAAGAGATGCTGTTGCTACGAGAGACGGCTGTTTCCATGGCGTCGCCACTCGGTTCTGTAAAAACAACAGTTGTGAACCCAATTGCCTGAGGTGTACGTGCCATGGAGGGTTTGGCCGGGAAATTCCTTGTGACTTACAGCTCCAAAATGGGCAAACTTCAATATTTTCTTCATCAGATGGAGGAACGTAATTTCTAATCTGCTATTTATAGTTGAAGGGACAATAAAGTTTCTTTGACTTTGACTTTGAGATTGGATCTCGGTTCTTCATTCAATATCACCCTCAGTCCAATATCAACTTCATCTCACTCTCTTTTTCAGTCTGTTCTCATTTGGATTTAAAAATGTATGTTTCAGAAAGGATGGAGCCTTTGGAAATGTTACTTTGAACCGCAACAGGCCAAAGGCATAATTCCCGGGATCCAGAACACCCAAACACAGCGCAGCTGGACGCTCAACCTCTCAGTACATCTTCTACTCATTCCAGGTCAAATTATAGGCCTTTTTCTCCCATTATGCAGATTTCAACCCAAGCAGACCATTAGAGGGAACACTACACTCTCTCCTGCTTTTATTTATGAGGAGTTTCATGGTTGAAGAGATGGTATGAATCATCTACACGGTTTCTTTTAATCTTTTTCTGTTTATAAGAGTACTCTCGTTTGACTTCACTGTCTGGCTTTCTAATTTTCTCTTTGAAGCACTTAGTGTTAATGAGAAGAAACTTTGATCAAATGTTGGAAAGGAATGAGTATACTTTGTCAAATGGACTATGGAAGTGCTATGTTACAGTGAGAGTATTTGCACCGGTACTTTCATAAATAACATTGAATTATGTATACAGACTATAAATTCTATACATTTTTAGAATTTAGTGTAACACAGATTATTAATATATTAAATAGAGCGAGCACACAAACATAGTATTGCAGTTGTAATAGCAGGTCCCAACTTATTCCCGCTTCTAGCTGGTACAGGATTACCATAGTACTTTTTTGGTGAATCTTTAAATGTCCTCCATCTTTTCAGTCTCATCAGTGTTCCTCTCAGTTCTGTCTTCTCTCCCTGCGGTTGCTTCTGCCTGCAGGAGCCAGACAGCTACTGAGGATCTTATTAATTGCCTCTGTGTGTGTGTCTGAAAGTGTAATTGGCGTTCTCTGAGGCTGCGGGTCCGACGTGGCTTTGTGCAGTCTGTGATTAAACAGAGCTAATAAGCAGATATCAGACAGCCCTGGCAAACGTTCCTATCTGCAGCCAGCTGGGCGCATACCTACAGGTAGAGCTCATGTCTCCCCGTGGCTCATTTTATTTTTTTTCCCTCCCTTCTTGTTTCTATCTGTCCTCATTTTCCTCTCCTTCTCTGGATGCACACTGTAGAGTTATTGGCTGATGGTGTACGGTGTCGGGTTCTCCATCTAGTCAGACCTCTTTGTGGTGTGTTGTTGAGATGCTCTGGTTTTCTTGTAAGCTGGGTTTGGGTCTTATCTTGCGGGCAATTTAACAGAAGAATAGAGACATGGTAGTGGAAATAAGAGGCCATTTTGGCTCTGTTTACCATAGCGCTGAAACTAACAAAACAACCCAAGTTTCCGTGCCTACGGCCCTCTCACGTTTCTGCTCTGCATGTTAAGATTTGCCCTAATCTCAGACTGTACTGGCTGCAGCACTTCACACTAGCTTTTTGTCGAATAAGATTCCGTAATTAAGACCAAACTGTAAAAGTTGGATTGTGGAAGGTATATATGTGTATTGTACTTACCATTATACTATGGTTGTGGATCTTTTAGCTAACACTGAATAGTTTTGATTTCCAGGTTTTTGGTTTGATAAATCAAAATATTGTACCCCACTTCAAGTAGATTTTTTTTCATAGTTCAAGATCAATGTATTTCAGCAGGTAATCATTTTTATTGTTGATTTATACTCCACTGACTTTAATTGTGGGGGAAAATGGTTAAACATATTTTAATTGGTTAAAACAGATTAATCATGAACAGATAATTTTTAAAAATCATGCTTTTTTTATTGCGCATTCCAGTTAGTTTCAATCAAATTGCAGTTGGGTTGTTTTGGTTAACAAATAACAAAACAATCTAGCTAACTAAAACAAAACATAATAAAAAAACATGATTAAAAAAATGTGAATGCGGCTAAAGATGAGGCTTTTTTTTGTTGTTTTTTTTTAACGGATAATGAACTGAATGCAGAATATACAGTGCACTGAATATATATTTTCACCATATGTTTATAGTATATGAAATGTACAAAGGCAGTTCTAGGCAGAGGAGTCTCCTGCCTGTGAACTGAATGACCATCTGTAGCTCTGCCTATTACAGCATGGTTGAATCATCCTGTCGCTGAATGTGCTTTTCAACAAGCATGCAGAGCATGAGGGGATGACAGACATTGTTCATTATTTCCTCATCTCACCCACACCCTGGAGAGAACCTCGGTCAGACCCAATGACAGAACATGCTTTTTGATGAGCATTTTCAGCCTGTTAGCATCCCTGACTCTCAGCAGTTGTTTGCAAAAAACTCTTTTAGGAGTCATACAAAGCCAATTTTCCACAAGCTAATATGATTCTTAAGGGTATTAATAGAAAGTTTGTAATATAGTTTGTTTTAAAATTTCTCAGAGATAGTGTAAAAAAAAAAACTTGTTTTACCCTGTCAAAAACAGCTCTTTAGAAATCACTCTGTTCTGTGTACTTCCCCTCCACTGACTCCACCCCTCTTTTCCGAGGCACTTTTGGAGGATCTTTTTTTAGCTGTATTCATAGTGAAACTGGCTAATTAGCACGTTATTAGGAAATGCGATTTGCAAAGATACATTGAACAATTATGCGCATCTCGTCAGTAAAGCCGGCTCTTTGATTAGAGGTAAATCTCCGTCAGTTGTTTTCAAACAGATTTAATCAAAGAACCGGCTTCACTGACCAGATACGCATAATATATCGTTCGATATATATCGCCCAGCCCTAACTGAGCATGACTGACTCATCTGTATATTCCACTGAGCTTTCTTCAGTTTTATCTGCAACTAATCAAGAAGAATTTGACAACATCATTTGTGGTTCACCTTTGATGACTAAATTTGTGGTATGGCCAGGCAGGATCTTGTTCTTTCGCCACTTCCTTGATCTTTTCTGTCTAGATTTGGTTGTTATTTTCTACAAAACAATCCCCTCTACCTTCAGCCCATCCTTACCACAATTGCGTCATCTGAGAACTTCTGCAGGTGGTGTAACTTGTTGCACAGATGAGTCCCTATACCTCAAGGCTGAAGAATAGAGCAATACAGGGGAAAGAGATCCTATTCCTGTGGAGCCCCTGTGCTACTGCTCTGTGTATTTGTACAAGACCATTGCAAGGTTGAAGGACTCCCACCGATGGATGGGAAGGACTTTCAAAAGCATCATCGCACATCAAAGAGTTCTCGTTCCTCTCTGTCAATAGCTATAATTTTGGGGGAGTCTGTCAGCCAACTCCTGGCAATGGAGAAGTCCTGTGGTTCACAACAGAGAGTTTCTGAGAAAAGTGGGATGATGGGAGTTTTTTTCCCAAAAAAAGATGCTTGAACCATCTTTTGAATGCAAAGCCGTAACTTATCCAAAAAGAAGATTCGGAACACAGGGGTCACAAGAATGTATGAGTCACACCTGCATACCTGCTGAATTATTTTCCTCAACTATCGAAAAGCAAGTTCCTCCTTAAATTCACCACTGCAGACTCTAAAGCTAAAGTACAGGAACTTAGATGCAGCGCCTGAGTTTCTAAAGGATCTGTGTCATTGTGTTGGACAAGGCGGGAACAGTCTGAGGCGTGCTGTCCGTCTGACCCATTCCTATTTGTTCTCTTTTGTTCCTTTTTTGTATCCACTAGACTGCGGAAACTGGTTGGCATGTGACAGGAGGTAGTGGAGAAGAGTGAGAGAGACAGGCAGACAGAGACTGGCTGTACTGCACGCCTCGCTGCCCAGACTGTCCAGGATTTAATTAGTCTGTGTGATATTTTTGCATAAATAAAAGTGGGAGCTGCCATATTTGCTCAGTCTTACAGCTCACAAATCTTTTGCCTTGCTACAGCCTTCCTAGGTCCACAGACAGACAGCTGTGTTGCATAAAAACTTGTCCCTCGAAAGCTGCAGAGGACGTCTTTGTCACCTGTGCCGTGTTTGTGACGCTCCAAACCTTAGCATAGCAGCAGAATATTGCGTTCCACTGATGCCATCTGGATCTCTTGCAATTTGTCTTGATGTCTGTGCCGGCGTCTTGCTGTGGGAGAGGAATGCCGTGGATATGGCTAGCCCACATCTCATGTCATGTGACCAGGGTGTTAGTGAGTTGTTATTGTCCCCGCATTTGGATGCGTTGTCTTGGCAAAATGCATGGTACATGAATTACATTTGCGAGTTGTTCATGAAGGCATCTAACTATTTTATTAGGCTCCAGATGAGTTGTGTTAGTGTGGTTGTGCAATCATGACCCACAGCTGGCCCTTTCCGCCAGGCTGACAGGAAACAGGAAAGTCAGGGTGTGCATGACCAATTTTTTTAAACGTATTGTTATTCCGTCCAGGATCTGAACTGAGGCAATATGGCAAATCACCCACCATGTAAATTGACTTAAGGGAATTTGAGAGCGCGCATGTATGTATGCCTGCCGCATACTTCCCTTATTGTCCTGCAGAGTGTTAAATATGGCAACGAGCAGGCTGTACAACAGGAAGTTGCTCAATGGGTTTAGTTCTCAATGGAAGACAGTGATATTCATCTCCGGTTAGTTAAAGCATGGCCCGTAATTCAGAAAACCCCCACGGCTTCATTCAGAAATGCCTTTTCTTTTGTGTTTCCCAAGACCTATGTGGTTCAACACACAATCTGGAGAGCTAGTCTCTAGCACCACAGGGAAGGAAAGCCATAGGTAGACGCAGCAAAACACAACATAACAGTCCAGCGAAGGCCTTAGCAACAGCACTAAGCTGTAATGCACACCTTACTGAGGACACTTTTTGAATTTTCGAGGAGGAAGAAATGAGCAGTGTAGCATTCCAAACAAGGAAAAAATAAAACATTTATATCCCGCTTGTGGCTTTTGATGCTGGTGGGAACAGAGCTGTGGACCACCAACATTTCAAGTTGCCCTCGGCTAGAAGATTCCTCTCCTCCCTCAAAGAACAAACCTTCTCGAAGCCACAGATACACACACACACACACACACACACTCACTTTAAGTTTGCATGACATGAAACTACACACTTGTTTTCTAAATATGTACTTCAGTGAACTGTTCGTAAGAAATGCTTCATTTCTAAACATTATGAGGTTAATTAAACTATAATTTGAATTTTCTGGTCTTGTATGCTATGTATTCAGTCAGCAATTCATGCGTAAAAAGTCAAAATTCCTGCTCTACATTTTTCTGCTTGGATGATACACTCATGTACATCACAATATAGAAGAAACGATCTGCTGGTACTTTTCATTTCATCGTGACTTCAACGTCAAAGTCACTTCACTCGGGAGCCATGTTGGCAACAGTCTAGAAATTAGACAAGTACAGCTAATATGTAAGTACATAAGTACAGCTTATGTTATCTCTGCTAATGTTGATTCTTGCAAGATTCAAGGGGGTTAATAGCCAACCTTATTACCCAACATTATAAGCGTGAAAGGTATGCTCAAATCTCATGCTATGATCTCTCAAGGCATACTCAGCCTGTTTTCATCTACCTTTAATCTAAATGCCAATTAGAGAGCTGTGTGTTGTGAAAGCTGCGGAGGTAGCAGATTAAACAAACCTTACATGCTTATGGATTCAATCAAACCTTGTTTCTCAAGTTTATTAGGGTTTGTTGGTACTCAGGTTTTGACCAGCTGGTTTTATTCATTTATTTCAACTTTTTTTTCTTTCAGTACTTCACAGAAAGTGAAGGTTGAGGACTAGAAGGAGAAAAGAACAAGTGAAAGGATAATGGGGCATACCAGACCCCTAAAATAACAGTTTGCTTTCGTTGCTTTGCCGTCAGCCCAGCGCATGAGCTGTGCGAGTTTGCATGCATGTGTCATTGCGTGCAAGCCTGTGTGGCAGACTGCACAAGAAATTGAGTGCTGCAAACAGAGCTGCTTTTTGTTTCTTAAATTGTGGAGGGAAATTACTGTGAAAATAAGGTAATGAACAGAGGGTAGCCAGAAGGCCAGAGTCTCATTCATACATCCAATCATGAAACTCTTTATTATGGCAAGCCAACATATTGTTATACTATTTAAAGTTATTAGGGGTTTGAGCATGTAGCGCTGAAACCCTCTTGTAATTGTTAGGATTTTTACAATTATTATTTTTATTGTTCCCTAGAACTGATCGTGCAGCCCAAACCGTTAGTCCTAGAAAGCTGAAACTTGGTCAGATGGTAGTACTTCTCCTCGCTACTCGGGCGTAAAGAACCGGCTCAATAGGGGGCGCTACAGTGCAAAACAAACAAAAATTGTGGACAATTTTGGCCATAACTTGTAAACCGTTTGTCGTAGACTCAAATATTTCACAGGCAACCGTTGGTCCGAACAGCTTGCAAATAAATATATATATATTTTCACACTGACAATCTAAACCAATATATTCGATTATTAGCAGGATCAGGGTCCATTAAAATGACTGTCGGGCTGGAGAATAGTGTAAAAGATCATGGATCTGTGACTGCACCGATCAGCACGAGTAGTCTGCACGGTCACAAAACAACTGCATTTATGTGTGGTTTAGACACTTTAATTAAAATATTTCAGCGATTGCATGTAGTCCACCCATTAGAACACAACAAGAGCTGAAGTCAGGTGTTTCTGACCAGATCTGTTTTAAATTCAAAGCCTTTCTGTGTCCCTCGTTCCAGGAGCGCAGACAGCGCAAGCTCAGTGCAGCTTCTCCATTTTTTTTTTTTTTTTTTTTTTTTAAGCCTTATGAATAAAAACACAACTTTACTGAAACTAATTAGTAGAACATATCAAGTTGAGTGCATGTGAGCTTTATTCACTTTTGACTGAAATCTGCTTCATT
>JAUYWG010000032.1:8886076-8915279 GCA_034779775.1 Enteromius afrohamiltoni
GTGAATACAGTTTATTTTTATTTATTTATTTTTTTATTTTTTTTTGGTGGACTGGTACAATAAATGTGAGAGTTAATTTTTGACTGTAGGCCTGTGGAATTGTTGAAGTAGGCTAGTGGAAAGAGGAGGAGGATGGTTAAGAATTTTATAATTAAGGATTCTCTGCTCTTATTGGTTGCTTTCCATCCTCCCTTATCACCTTTCATTGCAAAAACAGCACTTTTCCCACGTGGAGGTCCCACTCAACTCTATTTTTGACACGCTTGGACGAATATTGTGCTTTATTTTTAGCATCTTAAACGTCAACTTTTTTGACCCAGCTCAAATCTTAACCCCTCAGCTGCCAGGATTCATTGTCTGCATCGCAAACGCTAGTGTCTTTAAGCTTTTTGGCTGAGTGGCAGGTCATTACAGTGCTCTGAGGCCTGTGTTTACTGGACTTCCAGCCCGCTCCTATCGCTGCTAATTAGAGTGGAAGAGGTTGAACTGTAATCTTTGTCTTGTTTAAACAGGGTGACCTTTTTCCAGGGGACCGCTTAACAACCCTCCGCCGCAGTCTGTTCACTGCTGTAAGGCTGTTTTGTGCTGCTTTCCCACACTTTTGCAGCGGTCCTGCTGTTTGAGCTTTTTTTGTTTTGTTGCGAGGTCAAGGTAGTATGTGAAGGCGTTATCTCCAGCATTTCCTGGCCGAGAATGCGCAGAGTTGTGTTTTGACTAGCCTAGTGTAGAGATGAGGTGTTTATGAATGGCAGGCAAAGCAAGTTTTGAGGTTAACTAGGGACACTAGTTCCATTTGATGGGGCAATCCAGCCCATCTGTGAGCACTTCCTGTTTGTCATTTACCCAAGGTCCTGGCCCGATCAGCCAGCCGCTTTCATCTCTAATGCTTTTGGACAGACATTAACCATTTTCTTTTGTTTTCTTCTCTCTTCAGTATCTGCTGATAAGGCACTAACTGTTTCTGTGTTTAAGCATTTTCTTTTCCCTTTAAGTCATGAAAACAGCTTTTGCAGCCTGTTTATAATTCTTTAATGTAAAATTTTTTTACTTAACATTAATATTTTGACTTTTTCATATATGTTGAGCGAACAAAATATATAAGATGCTCACTAGTGAACCCTGGATTAAATAATGAGAGTATTTTATGATTGTTGAACACGGAATAGATGTAGACATTTATAATGACAGTCAAAATAAATTGTAGATGTAATGCATCTCAATAAATATGAACATAAAATCACTAGCATGCATTGATTTCAGTGTTTTCTTGGTGCTTCGATACGCAATTGAATTAAAATTTCGCAGTTGAATAACCCTGCTAGTCCTCTTCACTTTAGCTTGATGAAATTACACACAGAGCCCCGGTATCTGTCTGTACTGAGAGTATGTTTGTCTAATTAAGTGTGTTTTATTGTTTCTGCTCTGAGGAGCCATGGAGAACGGCTTCTCTGGTGTAATTACAACTTTTGCTGAGAGCACATTATTTTCATCTGCACGTCGTAATTTAGCAATGATGCACGGCGAAAGCATTGCAGTTAGCAAGCGCTGAATCTGATTTTCTACACAACACACTCCAAAAAGATTCCATTTATGCCTCGGAAAGCATATCGAAATTAAACATGCTGAATGAATTTGTTAGGAACCCATGGGAATCAATATTGGCCAGAAAAAGAAAAAGAAAAATGAACAAGGAAGTTGTTGCATTCTCCGACCGAAAGAGGACAAACGTGTTCTTGTCCTTGCCATCGGACTGTATCTACATTGACTGAAGGTCATTAGCTATCTTTAGAAAAGCCCCATGAATGGCTATTGTGGCGTGAAGTGAGTGACTTTCTCAGCTTACCGTGCTTCTACAAAGCACAGAGACAGAGAGGCAGACATTTCCAGCCACAGGCTCTACCGAACAAGCACTGAGGTAACGGCAATGGGCTTGGTTGATTTAAAGCAAAGACTCGCATCCCACCTGAGCAATCACTGCTCCCGCTTACTCCACTAAACGGGGGTTCGAGTTCCAGGTCCGGCAGGGAGTGAATAACCAGCGCTCTCTCTACCTTCAATATCATGACTGAGGTGAGACCCTTGAGGCAAGGCAACGTTCCCCCAACTGCTTCCCGGGCGCTGCAGCAATGGCGGCCCACTGCTCCGGGTGTGTGTTCATGGTGTGTGTGTGTGTGCGTGGTTTTTCACTTCTCACTGCTGTGTGTGTGCACTTGGATGGGTTACATGTAGAGCACTAATTCCTAGTATGGGAAACCATACCTGGCCACTTGTCACATCCCACTAACTGCAGTCAGTTTGTAACTGATTAATCATCTTTCACGTCAGCAGTCCATGTGCTGAAACAAATCTGAGAGTGACGGGCAGATAACATACAGAATTTGAACCCTGAAGGCAGCTTTCCTGTCTCCTGCAGGGGTGAAAGTGTGTTACAGTCCCTCATTTAGGGTTTATTTATCTTCGTGCAAGAAGCAGCTGGTGCTCTGTTTATGTTTGGGAGCCTCGTCGCCTGAGAGACAGGTCTAGTGTTAGATAATAGGTCAGCAGGAGAAGACACTCAGGTGATTTGCTGAAGTACTTTCTAAAGGAACGCAGAAGAAGAGACAATTAGTGCAGTCTGAATGGTTTAAAAAGTGCATTTAAAGACACTGAAAGCTCTGGAGGTGAGAAATTACTCTTAAGAGAGTTTTATAGACAGTCAAGATGAATGCATGTGTTTGTCAGAAGATACAGAGTGATGTCTCCTGGCCTAGAAGGTGCACAAGGTCAGGTTTGTTATCTAAAAAAATTTATTTTTTTAAATCCATTTCTTAGTTCCAAGATAAACACTGACAAACTTGACACTTGTATTCAATATCTTTATTTCCCCCCCAAAAAAGGTCTGTGGGACGTGTGATAGCTCACGAAGAAGAGCAGATTTACAGAGAAAGACAAGGGTAGGCAAACTGAGAGAATTCCTCCTGTCTGCTAGCCCAAGCTGAAACGAGTAGAGCAGTGTGGGGTGAGAGGGTTCATTTGGACAAGGCCTGGTGACCGTGGCCAGAAAGGCACGGCCCGAGACGATTTGCCTTGCTTATTCCAGATGTGCCTTACAGGCTTTGGCAGAACATTAAAGCTCGGCTGCCCATTCCTCAGCCACACCCTCTCAGAGCTGAAAGAGTGTGAGCACATCAGGTCTGCATAGCAGAGGCTCTTTAGATCTTTGCAGTGTAACTTGTAACTTAAAAATCGTCCTTGCAGATCATTCCAGTATCTTAACCAAATATTAGAGCACAGGAGGCCAAAACCAAACCCTACGTGGAAACTAGATTTCATCAGGAAAGAATGTGAGCTCACTGGATTTAGCTGTGCGACTTTGTGTGGCACCAAGGTAGTTCGGTGTTATGTGGACCAGAACACAAGGAAGAACCTGGTAGTGCCTTCTTGTGCTTGTGACCTGAACTTGCAGATCCTTCAGGAAGGTCAAGGATTGCATGAGATCAGTTCAGATCACTTTTTTTGTTGCGTGACAGGGCATCGCGATTTTCCAGGTTTCCAGAAAGAAAGGCTTACTCAGACTTTGAAGATGATTCTGGACCTTAAATGGCTGAGGAGACGCATCTTTTCTCCTCATATCAAGATGTTCACAGCTGTCTGAAAGGGTTAGGAGGCCAGATGCAGCTTTTCCAAGAACGATTGCAAATTTGACTTAGAAATGAAGGGGGCTTTAGTGTAACTGGGTTCTCAGACTGACCTGAACTCCTGGAGTCTTTCAGAAATTCTGCTCCACCTTTTCCTCAGCTCTCTCTCCTCCCCTCGGCCAGACTCTTGCGTCCCGTTTTTCTGTTTTTAATCTCTCCTCGCGCCTTTCTGCATTCTCACTGTCTCACTGGGAGTCTAGTCCTCCTTCTACATTAATATTCCTTTGCTCATTCATCTCTCTCTCTCTCTCCGTAGGCAGTCTGCTCCAGACAGCTTGAGTGCGACCTGGCAGCAGTTTTGTTTCCTGCTGACGTGGCTCTGCTATATCAGGGCCGCTGAAATCCCTCTCCCTCTCTCTCTACCTCCCTCCATCTCCTTTACTTCCTGCTTCAGTAGCTGGCAGCCTATCCTTCACTCTCACAAAAAAGTCCCGCAGGCCTTTAATACTGATCAGTCGGTTTGCTTTCATTTGGATCTGGATCGTTTCTTCGTGGTGGCGTATGGAATGGAGTTGAGTATGGCTGGTGTGGTGCTGTGCCATGTCTGCCCTGCTGTGCTCCAGCTGAGGAGTCTGTGGTCTGTGCCGGAGCCAATGATGGACACAGCTCTCCAAAACATTCCGCTGATGCAAACTCTTCTGTGTGGAGACCGAATGAAGCCGTTTAACAGAGCAGTAAACCCCAAACTGAAAATTCTACCATAATCTATTGTCTTTCTGCTGCCTAGTTGTTTTGTCCAGTCATTTAATCGCTTTATTTCCTCAGAAATATTTTTTTAAACCACTATCTGTGAATATCAGATTCAGTGCTTTATTTTTAGCATCTTAAGCCTCAACTTTTTGACTTTCTGAGTTAGTTTTCAAAGCAAACTTGTTTTTTGTTGATAATGATCCAAATACACACCTTTTCAGTTTCCCACATCTGGACTACTAATGCTCTCTGGAGCCCTAAATGGGACACAGTGATGGAAAATATTAATTGGAAAAATATATATGTCAATATTCACACACGAAACTAAGAAAATATCTACTTTTGATTGGCTTCCCTCTTATGATTGTGCCAATGTAGTTTACGAATAACAATTTAAATATTATATTTTTGTTTGTTTAGTTTATTTTTTGGCACCAAATTGTTGTTGCTGTTGTTTACTTACGGTTACTAAGACTAGAGGCTTAAGTTACAAATGCTGTATTTTGGGACCAGCTTTAAAGTTGTATTATATTTTTGTGGTACAATGTTTTGAACAACACAAACTGAAACTTTCATCCGGATCAAAACCAAGATAGTTTTTTAAAAATATGATCTGATTTTAAAATACTTTCTTTTGAACAACCAATTTGATCTGATTAGATTATATTTGAACAACTGGCCATACATTTAAATTCCAAAATGAATATTTCTTTTTAATATTGTACATTGTTGTAATGCCTAATTCACTTCTAGTACATTTTAGTATTAATTTTAATATTGCCTATTTATTAGCCGTAACTTAAAATTGATTAAGATTATTGACTATAAAATGATTGGCCATAAAAACCTAATTATAATGTTATCCTTGCATCTAAAGAGGTTTATTTTATTTTATTTTTTTTATTAATAATAATTTGATTATTTTTCTAATTTTAATATTAGCCATTTATCAGCTATAGCCTCAACATGAAAAAAGTAGCTATTGACAAAATGATGTATTTCCTTATTGTCCATAAAATCTGCAATTAAAATGACACGTTGCAATTCAGACTCTCTGACTTAAAATAAGCAATTGCATGTATGTGGTGATGTGACGGTCACAAATCACAAATTTTGTTTTTCTTGATAAATTCACAATATGTTGTCGCAATACAAAAACCACTGTAGACCGTATTATTTCCAGTGAATTTTTCAGCAAACTATCCCTTTAAACAAACATCTTCTTTGGTTCCCAACCTCCCACCTTGTGGAAATGGTAAGAGAGGACGAGCGCTCAGCGGGAGCTTTTCCTCTAGATCTTGTAGGACTTCCTCTTGTACGTCTTCAGCTAAAGGTAATCTGTGGTTCAGGAGTGGGGTCATTGTTATCTCCTTGTATCCTCCTTAGTGTGGGGGTCATTCAAAATAATAAAACGATAGATCAGCAGGAAGATGTTTACACGCACACTGTCTGTTGAAGAGTGAAAAGTCTTTTATGCGTGGTATTTTAACGCATACCTTTTGCTAGTGTCAAAATGCTATTGCATTTAATGAGTCCAAAAGCCATAAAACAGAAGAGGATGCCGGAGGCATAGCACACACCGCGCTCATATACAACCTCCCCCCTGAGAGTTCTCCTCTAATCGGTCCCTAGGCACCACAGGCTCCAACTTAACAGTTCCTCTCATGTTAATGGAAACCATTAACTTGGTTGTTGAAGTCAGTAGCATCCTCATAACCAGTGTGTGTGTGTGTGTGTGTGTGTGAGTACATGTCTTGCATTAAAGGAATGGCGTTTTTAGTCTCACAAATATAATTATCCTGAGATATGAGTAGCAGTAGATATTTATTATATAATATGGGTATAAACCTTTTCCAGCTTGGCATGCTAACTGAAATTGAACTTCATAATCCCAGAATGCATTGCAATATTGCATTCTATGTGCATTCATGATTGACTCGTTAGCATGTTTCTAAGATAACTTGGTATTCTAATAAGCTGATGACAAACAAACTTGACCCATACACGCATTAAACGGTACAATTTTAACAAGATAGAACTGTTTTTGGGACTTTTTGGGAGGTTTTATTATAATAATGTAATCTATTCGTTATTCTCTTCTACGCAATGTTCCAGCAAGCCGTGCTTTGCTAAACTCTGGGTTTGTTTCTTTTATCTGCTTCTTCTGGCTGGAGATAGCAGATTAGGGAGAAGAATGTGAGGCCTAGGTCTGATAGCACCGTGAGGGACTGTGAATTTCAGCTATGGGAAGCATGGGCTGATCCTCGCTCTCAAGCCTGGAAGGCATTCAGGCATTCTTTCGCGTGTCCTTTCAGAGAAAGTTCAGCTAGACTTTGAGTCTAATGAGGCCAGACTCGGGATAGATGTGCTGTACACACGTTTGGTCTCGAGCCATCAGCGGCGTGAACTGCAGTTTGCCAGCAGTATGGTCTGTCAGATATTTGTTTATACTAGTGCTGTCAAACGATTAAGCGCATCCAAAATAGATGTTTTTTTTTACATTGTGTGTATATTTATTATGCATATATAAATACACATACACATGCATGTATATATTTAAGAAAAACGTTTTTTTTTTTTTTTTATTTGTATATTAAATAGATTTATTTATAATATGAATTATAATAAAATAAGTTAATATTAATGTTAGTTACAGTCAGTCCTAACATTTCAGTAGATTTTTGTTTATTTTCCAGTGGGTGGCATTTGGGCATGTTTAGGCATGTTTGTTTGTGATTATGTTTTGAAAATTTCCTAATTTATTGATTTTTATAATTATATAATATTATAATTGTTATTATAAATAAATGCAAATATTATTACTTATTGCTGGCCATTAGTAATAACTAATAATAACTAACAAAATGAGTATTGTTATTGATATTAATAATAAATATTAGTTTTTTTTTGTTTCGTTTAATTTTGTTTTGTTTTGTTTTTGGTTTTACTTTTTGTTTTGCTTTGTTTTTATATTGTATTGTGTCCAGTCGACGATAGTAAAATACTAAACTGGTGTTCTGTTTATCCCTAATTTAGCATCCACCATCACAAGCTTGTCGATCAGGCATCCTTCATACCAGCGTCAAGATGAAAGTGGAAAGCATAATTGTGTTTACTGAATGTCCTTGAGGAGAGACATCTGTTTGATTTGAACCACATTCAGAGCAGTGCAAAAATCAGCTCTTTTTTTATCACTCTCTTCATTTTTTTCTCTCTCTCTCACACTCACTCACTCACTCACTCACTCACTCTTATATATACTCCACCCTTCTCTTCTGTTTTCTCATAAAAACTTGAATACATTTTTTAGGTGCTGATTCTTGCTCACAGATGTCTGGGTTTCGTAGAGCTGGGGTGGAGGGGCATGGCTGATGTCTGAGACTGAATGAGATGAAGGTGCTGTGGGGAAACCGAGCTGGATGCTTGACTCTCTGAGATCTGGACGATAAGGAGCTTGTGTGAGTTTCCACAACAGCCCTTGGCCAGAAGTGCATCCCTGGGGCTGAACCGCATTACACGTGGTGAGAAGAGGATAAAGGAGGGATGATGAGGGAAGCGATAGCCACAGAGCACATGGTGCTCATTTACTCCATCAGAAATGCTGCATTCTGATGCACAGGACTGGACTCACCAGCACCTCTGAGTTCGGTTTTCATAAACGCTACAGTCTCTCAGCTGCGATGAAAATCTTTTTCCAGAACAATGTTACAGTTATGAGTAGGATGGTGTAGCTATATTTCTGTAAAGGGGTCTGGGAGGGAGCTGTGCTAGTGTTCAGCCTGAATAGGACGTCCTGCTGCAAGTCAGTTTGTTAGAGCTTTAAAAGGGATGAAATAAAGGACACAAAAAAAATTTAAATTATGTACTTGCACTAATTAACTACTCATCCTTTCTTTCTTCTATGGAAAACAAATAAACATCTAAAAATACTCAAGGATTGTATAAAATGAAGTGTAACTTTCAAGCAAACCACAGGCCATATTAAACTAAAATGCTTTGAAAGCAGAAATCCACTGGACTGCTGCCATTCTGGCTTTGCTTCGGCATCAGACACCGAGTTTTCTGGCTGCACATGAGCTTGTTTTCACTGTTGGCTAGATTTTTAAGGCTGTTTCTCAAGGCCAAAATTGACAAGAACCTTCCTGGACACCGTAGTTGTGTTTTGTTTACAGGATACTGGGGGAGGAACAGTATCCAGGGGAACTAATGAGGAGAAGTGTGAGAGCGGACTATTTTCAGAGAGCTTATCTGAAGGGCAGAGCAGGACATGGTGTGGTATCAACCCCTGCATTCCTGTCACATGATTTCAGGCCGCGTTCCCCTCCTCTAAACACCCAGCATTACTGAACACACGTACAGGAGACACAGAGAGAGGATGCAGCTTGTGCACGTGTTATGTACACGTCATCGCTGGCTCCAGGTGTGTAACTGGGGCGATGAATGTGTAAAGAGTGAGATGGCTTCAGTAAACACAGCTGGTGAAACTCACAGCACTGACTGCCCTTCCCAGAGTTCAGCTCTCACCATCCCAGAGTTCCTAATATCCTAATATACTTACACTTTTAACTGAATGATTCCAGTTGCTTGGCGATTCCTTTGATGGTTTTTTTGTTGATTATTTGGGAGAGAATACAATAGAATAGAATTTGAAAGTAATTCATTTGCATTTATAGATCTTTAGCAGCAGTTTTTAAAACATAAGTGGTGTCATTAATCACGATTACAGCTTGAAGGGATGCTCAATCCCACCTGGGCCTCATCTGCAAGCAGCAATATATCAAATGAATGTGATCTCAATGCATCTTTTAGCTTAATGCCAATTTTACAAGCATTACACTTTCTCCTTTAGTCCATCTAGGAATTTCACATTTTACTTAAAGGGTTAGTTCACCCAAAATTCTGTCATTAATTGCCCACCCACATGTTGTTCCAAACCTGTAAGACCTCCGTTCATCTTCAGAACACAATTTAAGATATTTTTGATGATTTCAGAGAGCTATCCCCTCCATAGACAGCAACACAACTGGCAATGATCCAGGTCCAGAAACAAAGCAGAAACATCGGTTAAGGCGGTCCATGTGATATTAGTAGCTAAACTTCACTTTTGCGACGCTAGGAGAGTACGTTTTTGTGCACCGAAAACAAAAATAACATAATTTACTCAACCATTCTTCTTCCGTGACTTGTGTCTTCTGCCATTTTAGAGAGTTTCACAACGCACAACATATGCAAGCCTTGTTTACATCCAGGGGAAAGCACACACATGTATGTAATCTGCGGTTGTTTACTCCAATAGGAAAGCATATGCTTATGTTGTTAACTGTTTTATACAACCATATTCAATAGTTATATGTGCATTTTCTTTACATTTGACATAAGAACATGTCCTCTTCATTTATGAAATGCCATGTTTTTAAGTATGTTTCCTATTTTAAGATGTTGTTGTTTTTTGTTTTTTTTAAATATGAAAAACTACAATATATTAAAAATAACCTAATAAAATTAGCCAGCAGGCTGAACCCTGAAAACAAAAAATACCCAAACAGTGTAGTAATAATAATATAATACATAGTAATGATAAAATAACACAACATAATAAATAGTAGTTGTTTAAAGGATTGGTTATTGTAACCATTAAAAATAACAAATAATATTATCTACTTACGTGCGATGTATGTATTTCTGTAGATTAGAGCATTTTTTAAAAAGAAGCATCAAGTGAATGGTTTTTGATTAGATGGTTAAACCTCTACGTTTGAAGAATCCATATTTTTTGTCTAAAAAGTACAAATACTTTTGGTTAGTGTGTCTATCCATGCCACTTAACACTAGAGATAAACAATGTCAAATTTTTGCATGCGTTGAAGGTGCTTTAGAAGTTTGACTGTCTGCTGTGCCAAAAAAAGGTTTCCAAGAAATAGAAAAGAAGGTCATTGAGTTTTAGTATTCTTTTAAAACTTGAGCCATTTCCGGCACTGAGAACTGTAGAGTGTGTTGTTAATGGAGAGCAGAATGTCTTGCAGACTGCCAGTGGAGTGTTACAATGCTGGCCAGAGGAGATGGCTGCATGCTCTAGTCATCTGTAGACCATCTGATACTCACACACACACACATACACTCACACCTGTGGGGCAGGTAATGTTTACAGATGTGCAGATGAGGGTGAAGTCATGTTCTTGTGAGTCGCTTCTCTTTGAAGCACATCAAAGACGGCAAACACACTCTCTTATGCGTACTGTACACTCCTCCCTCTCATCACCCCAGTCCTCATCCTCCTCCTCAGAGTTATGGGCTTATAAAAACATTACACTTACTAAAGTGACCCCCCAATGGAGGCTTTGAAAGACATTTTAAACAAGTGCTCACTCTTCAACTTTGACGTGTTCTCCTCTGAACTTGACTTGTAAAAACACAGTTTGACTTTTACAGTGTAGCAGTGGTGATCTGATCATATGATGAACTAGTGCAGGTGGTGAGGCACCATGACCATCATATTACTCAGTGTTAAAACAACAGTTACAATTTTGTTTTTAATAGTTTTAATTTGATTTTTGCTAACAAATATTATTTTAGGAATGTTTCATTCTACAGTATGTTATTATAATTTTTTTTTTTTTTTTAAGGAATAAGGGAGGGAAGGAGGGAGGGAGGAAAGATTAACTATATAGTGGGTACGGAAAGTATTCAGAACCCCTTAATTTTTTTACTCTTTGTTTTGTTGCAGCCATTTGCTAAAATCATTTAGGTTCATTTTTTTTCCTCATTGATGTACACACAGCACCCAATATAGACAGAAAAACACAGACTTGTTGACATTTTTGCAGATTTATTAAAAAAGGTTTAAGTCAGGACTCTGGTTGGGCCATTCAAGAACAGTCACAGAGTTGTTGTGAAGCCACTTCTTGGAGAAGGTTTTGGTCCAGGATATCCCTGTACTTGGCTGCATTCATCTTTCCCTCATTTGCAACCAGTCGTCTTGTCCCTGCAGCTGAAAAACACCCCCACAGCATGATGCTGCCACCACCATGCTTCACTGGACAGGTGATGAGCAGTGCCTGGTTTTCTCCACACATACGGCTTAGAATTAAGGCCAAAAAAGTAATTAAAAAAGTAACACCATCTTGGAGTCATTCAGGTGTTTTTTTAGCAAACTCCATGCAGGCTTTCATGTGTCTTGCACTGAGGAGAGGCTTCCGTCAGGCCACTCTGCCACGAAGCCCCGACTGGTGGAGGGCTGCAGTGATGGTTGACCTTCTACCACCTTCTCCCATCTCCCAACTGCATCTCTGGAGATCAGCCACAGTGATGTTTGGGTTCTTCTTTACCTCTCTCACCAAGGCTCTTCTCCCCCGATAGCTCAGTTTGCCCAGACGGCCAGCTCTAGGAAGGGTTCTGGTCATCCCAAACATCTTCCATT
Source organism: Enteromius afrohamiltoni (assembly GCA_034779775.1). Lineage (NCBI taxonomy): Eukaryota > Metazoa > Chordata > Actinopteri > Cypriniformes > Cyprinidae > Enteromius > Enteromius afrohamiltoni. The sequence continues at coordinate 8,897,861 of JAUYWG010000032.1, forward strand.
TAAGGATTATGGAGGCCACTGTGCTCTTAGGAATGCAGAAGAAATGATTTGTAACCTTGATCAGGCCAGATCTGTGGCCTGTGCCTTGTGCCTTTTGACCTCATGATTCTCATTTGCCCTGACATGCATTGTGAGCTGTAAGGTCTTAAATACAGGTGTGTTGCTTTCCTAACCAAGTCCTATCAGTATAATCAAACACAGCTGGACTCAAATGAAGGTATAGAACCATCTTTAAAACTGATAAACACACACATATTGAGTAGAGTTGAAATGGAGGCATCCGTCCTAAAGCAGAAGAGTTCTATGCTGAAAACCTCCCTCAGTTTGGAGGTTTCAGGAATTTGTTGTCCACTTGAGAGATTTGGTGTGAAGTCCTTTGCTTTATTTTTTTTGGACTCGTGTAGAGTTGCATGTAAAGCTTTGTGGTATCACTGGCTCACTTTATTAACTGTTATCTGCTCACCCTGTCCTGATCTTGTTTTCTGGTATTTTAAATATGTGCCGCAGCCTATGAGGTGCTGCCAATAGTTTACAGGAAGTCAGCTCACAGATAAAGGTTAAAGCAGGGTCTTGTGTATTGCAATGAGGTGCGAGTCGCTCATCGTCAGAGGCTGTGTTTACACGCGCTGTCTGTTCCTCTTCCCTAACCTCAGGAGCCACAGAGTTCAGATCTATTCCTGCATTCTCTCTCTCTCCATTTCTCTCTTCCTTTGTCAGTTTCATTGTTTTTTAAATTTAACCTTTTTTGGTGAACTTTATAAAATTGTTTTGCTTAAACGTTTGCCAAAAACACCAACATGCAAACAAAAATCTGTTAAATTAACTACTCTGTTGTACATAAAATAAATTAAAGCATTATTGGAAGCTTATTATTATTTTGTTGATCGTTTGTTGCTTGTTTTGCTTTGTCTTTGTGGTGTTTTGGTTAGGAAAGCATTCTTGAAAGATTTCTGTTTTGTGTTTTTGTTTTAGTTTTTGTATTATGGTTTCGTTTGGTTTTGTTTCGTTTGTTTTGGTGCTTTGCTTTTGCTTTTTTTTTTTTTTTTTACATTTAAAAAAAAAAAAAATTATGTGCAGAACTAGTGAATTTGAGAGCCGTGGTTGATTTTCTAAAGGTGTGGAGTTCAAATATAGATTTCCCTGTGACAGATGGGTTATTGCCCTTACTCAGTAACATGTGCGTTGGGCTTTTACACAGGCCTCTCTCTTCACCAGTACTGTTTCTCTTTCATTTGTCTCTGAGTATCTGAATCACCAAAGCATTACTGGCATGACTGTAAAGGATGACTGGATTAACAAAAAGCTTTCAGGTGCTTAGAAAGTCCAGGTGTTGTGCATAAAGGAAACAAAATATCGTAATAACACGACATGTTGACAAAGCACTAAAAATCGCAGTGGGGACATGGAACTGTAATATTCTTATAAAGTGTCAGGAAAGAAAGGAGAATGCCGATAATAGCATTTTGAGATGGAAAATACCCACCCCTGCTATTTTGTTTGTTTATTCTTTTTTTTTTTTTTTTTAAATATAGGAAAGTGAAATCAAGCATCAAAACTCTTTAGCACTTCATAAAAACTGCTAAAAAACAAAACCAAAAAAACCTGCATTGTTGTAATTGGAAAAATAACAAGTTATATCAGCCTAACTAGATGGAGGGTTGATTTTAAAATAAATAAATAAAGATCCGCATCCCTGCTGTGTACATGTGTACGCTCACACAATTAGCTCTAGTTCTAGGCCAACTCTCTCTTTCAGAAAACCTCTGTTGGCGAGACTATAACCAATAACAACAATGAATTTTAAACAAAGCAAGAAAAAGAATGAGTAGGTATGAAAACTCTAAATGATGAAAGGGAGCAGAGTCGTGATTACATAGATGAAGAGAATTCTGAGAGAAACCGTTTGCTCCCTTTTTGTCGCTAGCTAGAGTTATTTTTTATTTTATTTTTTTTAACCAGCCTGCCAAACAGAGGGAGAGAGAAGAGTATTGAGTCTGTTTAAGCCTGGAATTAAGTCCCACCTCTGGTAATAAATCGGATAGCAAGTGTTCATATCTTGTTGTTTATATCTGGTATTAATGTCTGGTATTAATATGCATCTTGTCTGTTGTATTGACACGTTTCCTCTCTCATGTCAGGATGTCCCTGCATGTCACACTGTGTTTAACCTGTTACACGTTGGCTATTTGCCTCAGCAATAAACCCCAGACTGTAGACTGGCCTCACTTTCACTTTAAAACAGGAAGTCATCTGCTCTCAGCCTTATTTTTCATTTCCATGGGCCTGTTTACACACTCCCAGCTGTGACACCTCTCTATGAGAAAGAGAGCGAGTGTGTGTTTGTGTGTGTGAGTGAGTGGGGCTGCTGGGAACAATGAGTCACCAGGATCAGGGTTAATAGACCGCAACAAAATGCCTCGCCATAATTAAAACAAATCATGCTATGCTTAAACTCTCCCTGTCTATCCTTCCAAAGGTGTGTGTTTCTGAACAGTCTTCTGTTCACACACATCAGAGAAATGTCATATTCTGGGTCCAGTAAGACTTCTATTTTGAAGAAATGAACATGTTTATCCAGCAGGGATGCATTAAATCGGTCATTTTGTGGCAGTAAAGACATTATTATTGTTATGTAATATTTCTTTTTCAACCAAATGCACATTTTTGGAGCATTTAGGATCTTTAAAAAAGTATAGTACTATGGTGTGCACAAAATATTAAGGAGTTTTCAACATTTGGTGATAACAGGTGTTTCTTAAGCACCAAATCAGGATATTATAATGATTTCTGAAGGATCATGTGACACTGAAGACTGGAGCAAGGACTGCTGTAATAAATTAGAATTAATAAAAATATATATATAATATAATAGTATTGCGCAATATTATGTTTTACTGCTGTTTTACTGTATTTTTGATCAAATACAGTAAAAAAAAAAAAAGTTTTTTGGAAGCGTCCAGTTCTGAGAACTGTCCACATTCCCCTAACTGGGTCTGGATCTGCATTTCACATCAAGTTTTTGACCAAGAACCACTGACGGCGTTTAATCAGTATGACTGCTCAAATTAATTTTTTATTTTAGAGATCTGCGCTAAATTTAAAACCTCTTTTCTTTTCTCTCTGAAGAACGACGCTTCAGTGAAACCGAGACCTCCATTTAGTTTCCAGGACTGTGAAAGAGCAGATGTGTTGAGTTCCCAGACGCTCAGTACACACACCTCACACTCTCATCTTGCTGATTTACTTGTAGCGGCCGTGTGTTTGTTTGTCTGTCTCTTTCCACTCTCCACCCTTCAACATGGAGCAGGAAACAAAGGCAGGCCTGCCAGCCCAAGAGACATGACGTTAGCCCTGGCTCTCTGGAGCTCCTCCAGACTCAGAAATAGGTCAGGCTAGTAAAAATAGTCTCTAGCAAGAGAGGGTCTGCTGCTAACGCTCCGTGCTCCTCCATGCTTTTGTTCCTCAGTGTCCAGAGGCCCTAAAACTCCCTCGAGTGTGCACATTGCTGTATGGAAACCGAGGTGTTGACTATGTAGGTCCGCTTGCTGAGCATTGTGACTTTGTTCTTGGAAAGTGTCTGTTAAGAGGCCCACAACTTTCCAATCGGAAGTTTATGTATTGTTTACTGTGGCCGATAAGACCACTTCCTTCTGATAACCACAGAGAAACGTATTCATATAGTCAGTTTGTTTAACTTGCACCCCACCCCTATCAAGTGAAAAAATAAATAATAAGGTCAGAAGGAAAATCTTGACTCAGCATTGTTTTCCCCTCCAACCCTTTCATTATTCCCAGAGGAAATGATCATTGCTCAGACTTCATGGAGATCTCACTTTCACTGAAGTGTACAAGTTTGTGGTGCTTCTCCAAAATTCTTAGGGAGAAATAAAAATGATTCATGTTTTAGATGAACTTTTCCCTTGATAAGCTCATAACTTGCTGCTTAAGTAAGGTAGTCATTGTTGTATGTGTAGCTGTTAGGTAGGGTTAAGCGAACTATGATTATGCAGAAAAAGGCATTCAAACGCGCTAATTATGATGCATGCTACTAGTGCTATATGCTACAAGCATGGATACACATAATATTTTAGACCCGTTTCTATTTTGTTTTAGAGCACTGCAAGTCATGCAGTGTGAAATCTATCATGCATTGTGAACACAACAGCGACTGAATACTACCCCAGATAGTCATGCAGTGTGAAAAGATCTGTGACATGACTACTTTGAAAATCGTGCAGTCTGAACTCGGCATTAGTGAGAGATATATGAACATCGGTGGCATTGTTTAGATATGGGGTTCCCAAACTTTTCAGCTCGCGACCCCCAAAATAACCGTGCCCGTGACTCGTGACCCCCACTATCCTCAGAAGTGGTTAAAATAAACAAATGTTGCGCATTGGTCGATATTAACCAACGCTTCATTTCAACAAAGATCCTAAGCATTCCTAAGCATAAAGAGGTGATAATGACCTACACGTTACATGCACATGTGGGAAAGTGTTGTAAATTGATCTGCTGCTACTGACGCTTTTGATTAATCTGTCGTAATCACCTTACGGGTCGCGATCAAACGGATATAAATTTGAAAGGCTGGCTTTTGAATTCGCATCTTTGTTTGTTTTTTTAAATGTGACTATTAACAACTATTTTTTTTATCTTTTGTTAGTTATAGATAAAATATGTTATTTATAATAGTTAAAAATTTTTTTTGACTTCTTGGAAATCCTCTCGCGACCCCCACTTTGGGAAATACTGGTTTAGATAACAGGGAAATATATGATATGTTTTTAGAGTTTTGATGATTGCTTTGGTATGTTGACTGAACACAATGCAAGACTTAATCTGAAAATCCGCAGGAGACACATCTTAGTTGGACACGAAACAAAAGTTTTCATTTGGTTTAATTTCGTTGGTGTGCAGAAGAAACAACTGAAGTTGGATTTCTTTTTTGATCTTTTCAAATTTTATCAAAGTCTTTACTAAGACTGCATTCTCTTCTAACTTCCATTTCATCTTCGTTAACCTCCTTCTTGGAGGAACTTTCAAAACTGATTGTCTAGATGCATCTCCATCCTGTCGCATGGTTTTCTCAACCAGGTTAAATCACTCCCTCTATTATGAAACACCTCAGACACACAGCAGCTTATCAGACCGAGACAGAACAAGATAAGAACGGGAACTGTTGCCAGGCAGCTGTGGTAACAATAAAAAGGACACTGACCTGTTTTGTTTTGTTTTATTTTTTTGTGGTTTTTTTTTTTTTTTTTTAGGCACCAGATGGATCAGTGTGTGAACAGTTTATGAAATATGAACAGCAGAGCCAGGCATAACAGAAAGGCAGTGAGCAAATGTCCCAGAAGTCTGAGCGCAGGACCAGAACAGGATGACTGGGAGTTAGATCAGTGGAAAGGGAAGGTGAGGGTGAGATTTAGGAGTGTCTGGAAGTGGGACAGATGTAGTGTTTGGCCTTTAGAACCACAGCGCCCCAGTATTAAAAATAATAAATAATTCTTCTTTTAAAACAAAAAGTGCGCAATGATTATTTTCTGTTTATCAGCTATATTGTGCATACCTACCTGAAACTCCTGAACCATAACGAGCACATTCTCTAACAGGGCTGATCTGGGATCTGTGAGAGTGAACAGAGCTCGGTCCAGCTCAAGTTGTCTGCTGATTCTTGTTATTTTCTCCTCTCTTTTCTTTGAGGAAATATTTATAGATCGCTCGAGTCTGCTTTGCCAGGAAACATTCAAGAGACCCAAATGTGGTTGGCAGTTGATATTGTGCATTTTGTGCGAGTATGTCTGTGTTGTTGTATGCAGCAGTAAATCTGGCCCAGGCTTTGCTCTGTCTGCCTTGCTGCTATTTCAGCGGTGTGTCCTGTCTCGGTGAGTTCCTGCTCTCTCCCTCTCTCATTTTTAGTGTTTTTGAGTGGAACAGTGCTGCTATTTGACTGGCAACAACAGATCAACAACAATAACAGACCTATTAAGCACACATCTGCATCTTGTTCAACACACTTTTGATGTCCGTTTCCTTCCCTCTCACTCCCTCTGTCTCTCTCTGTCACCCGCTAGAGCCCCTTATGCTCCTTTTTTCACAGAGAGGATACTGGTGCCAGGGCTGTTGCCCAATCTGAATCTGTTGTGAATGTTTACATCACAGAAAAGTCAGTTCTGGAAAAAACCTGCATTTGAAATACAAAAACACACATTCACTGTAATCTAAGAATTTCCCCTCAATCTCTTAATCTGTTACTTATTAATAGTTAATGTATTTAGGGTTCTAGATTATGGTCATGCATAATAGGGCATTAATATGTGCTTTAGAATAAAAATCTAATATCATAATTGGTTCTCAAAAAGAAAGTAGCACCTAGTTGTTCTAGTAATATTATTCTTTTTGAAAGCTGGGTTTAATGCTGGCTGCTTAATCAAATTACTTGAAATATCAAAATACGTTTCCACAACTCGTAAAGAAAATCCACAGTGTGTTTATTTTCTGTCTCGTGACACTATAATATTGCAGACTGGAAACAAGCTCCAGTTCTGACGCAATAACAAGCGGCATTTTGGTTGAAAAGACCAATCTCTCTTAATCTCTGATAGATTAAGCACCAGTTTCGACCCAACATCAACCCTTTCCCTTTCTCCTAATGGCGACTAGGGTGTTTTCCTCCCTCCAGCACGCCCCTGTATGTAGGTCAGCTCCCAAAACAAAGCGGCAGTGATGTGAGCTTTGCCGTTTCCTCTCAATGTGGTCACCACATGTACGTTTTTCTTGAGAAGCAACGAAGAGGGAGCACGAAACAAGTGCTAAATCCACATGCAGTTCTCAGGCTGTAACTAGGTTTGTCTGTTCTTTCAGACGCGTCTTTATCTCCACCCTAAAAGAATGACAACAAAAAGAGGTGGGTTTCCAGAGCGCCCGCTCGGGTTTCAGCAGAGAACATGACACAGCTCAGCATGTCATAATCTGTGTTGTGATGTGCGTGCGGCGGGGAGAGGCTCTGAGATGCGGTTATTGTGAAAAAGAGGACTGCAGGCATGGAGAGGACATGGAATTGTAACTCTAGAGATGGATTAGACATCCGATATGTACATGTTGCCCCACTGAGAGATGTCTCATGTACGCCTTCCCGAAGAAGAAAGTGCACTTGGCATGGTGTTGTGAGGGAAATATGTATCAGCTCTGCTGAAAAGACCATTAGCTGCTCACCAGTAGTGATAGACCGTTATGTCAGCAACTGTTCAGTCTTTTTCATCGCATACTGTACCCAATTATCCACTTAGTCATTAGGCCTTCAGTCTTTCAGATTATTTCCAGATGTAAAAATGTTACGTTACGTGTTTTCTATCATTAGGTTTTGTAATAATTGTAATGATGATGGTTAATGATGATGATAATGATTATTAATAATATGGATAAATAATATTTACAATAACAGCATGCCCTGGGGTCTGCATAAAACAAGTTTACCAAATAAGCCAGACTTATTTCATTAATTCATATATTTACGTCTTCATTTTATAATCATAGCACATTTATTTATTTTTTTGGTTCTTAATTTTTATAGATTTTTTTTTTTTTTTTTGCTATTTTATTCACTAAACCTCATTTAGTTTTATTTGATTTGTTTTGTATTTCTGGTTCTTAGTTATTTTTTTGTTTTGTTTCAGCCCTTTGGTCCAGCACTTACCAGTATAAACAACTCTGAAGCAATTCACACTGGTGTACGCTGGTCTTTCCAGCAGGGAGTTGCCACTGAGCGTCGTTTAAGAGACCGATAGAGAGTGAGAGATATTAAGACTCCTGGAGATTAATGCTTCTCCCCTCTGAGTGCCCGTTTTTCCCAGCGGCCGATATAAATCTGTAAATTGCTCTTGATTTGGTTGTCTGCCTCAGCTGGGCCGTCTGCTGCCTCTGCAGTGTTTACAGGACATGAAGTGTGTGTCTCCGTGGCCCTGCTGAGGTCCATATATCACCCCCGAACACTCTCTGGGAGATCTCTGGCTTTTGGTGTGGTGCGTGTACCAGGCTGATGGATGGAGGATGAGCATGGCCCCAGAGGTCCCGTCGGTTTACGTTGTGTTGGAGGAGTTGTACTGCAAGGGTGAAGGACCACCCATGCGCTGGCCCGTCTCTTTTGGTCCTCCCTGCTCATCCGCACATACACAGGAATATACACTGACTTCTGCTCAAACACACACTCACTGACGCAGGCATCCTCGAGAGAGCCTGGGTCTCTGAGATCAGAACCCTTCAAACACACACATACAACATCTAAACAGCACAGACCCATAAGTGTACACACATGCGATTTATGATTAGTGGGTTTACAGAGCTGTATTGTCAAGGCACCTGCATGTATATACACACACCATTAGCCTTCAGGAAATCTGTCAGAGACAAACAATATGTCCGGTTAATGGGGAAAGTTCAAAATTATGTTTTTTTTAGTGGCTGACGGAAAAGCCGGTACTTAGTGTGCACATTTACACTACTGTTTAAAAGTATAGACTCTGATTTGCTGCTTATTAATAGTTTATATAGTATGTATAGTATTAATAGTATGCATTTACCTAAATAAATTAAAAAGGTAAAAAAGTAAATAAATTGCTGACCCCTTTTGTATTTATTACGTTATTTATGCAACTAATAGCATTATTAATTAAAAAAAAAACAATTACTTAAATTACTTAAATGAATGTGCCTGTAGTCTAAAACGGTTCAGAGACAAATGTCCGGCAGTTTATGAAGTAAGTTTCTCTGGACGACCCTTGACAGAACGGTGGACAGCAGGTAAATAGGCTGAAAGGCTTTTCCTAAACTTTTTCAAGTTCTATAAACCTGCTTGCTATAAACAGATGTTTACGTGATACAGGCCAAGTCATTTCATGCATTTCAATTGATCCAGTTTCCTATCCACCAATTTCCAGTCTAGCCATTTGGGTATTTACATTCCATTTACTGTACACTTAGAAACACAAGAAGCACATGACCTATTTTAAATGGCTCTTAAATCAATCACTGTTTTGTCCACGTGTACATGCTTTACACTTTTTTTTTTTTTTTTCCTTGGAGCATTTTTTTGGGATAAAGCGTGAGCTTTCTGTGTAAATATAGAGGAAGCCTGAGTAAGTCGGGAGGGGCGTGTGTTCTCAGGGGGGGATCAGTCTCGGTTCAGGGGCTTTCCTTTCCCACAAAGGCCTACTATACAGGGGAGCAGTCCCAGGGGAGAGGTAATAGAAAACTGAGCTGGCAGGGAAGAGCTGGGGCTGGGCCTCGCTGAGAGAACAAGCCCTCCTCGGGGCACTGTGCTCTCAAAGGTTTACATGCTCCCAAGGTTTCAGCTTTACGAGGCCCAATACTTCCACAGCTGTTTGACCTGCCTTTAAGCAGGGATGGGAGTACATACTTCAGTGTGCTTCTTTAATGGGGTGGAGGCAAGTATGGGTCATCTCCTTTTCATTAAGGGCAGTGCTTTGTGTTGATGAGGTCATTGTAGAGGACACCGACTTATAGAAATGGACTAAAAGGATTTAATGTGTCGAGTTCCTGACAGCTGTTTGTTTTGGGTTGATTTCTGTGTTGTATTATGGTGCGTTATTGAGCATCAAATCAGCATATTAAAGTGATTCCTAAAAGATCATGTGACACTCGAGTAGTGGCTGTTGAAAATTCAGCTTTGCTTTTACAGGAATAACTAACGTTTTAAATACATTGCACTGAAAAAGTTTTATCAAAACAGTTTATAACAGTTTTTCTGTATTTCTGAGTTTTCCATGGTTTGAGGTATCATTTATTCCTGTAGCACAAACGTTTAAACACCTAATCCAAAGTATGACCAATAATATTGATGTTTGCTTTTTAGTTACAGGATTTATGAACAAGAAAAAAAATTAAAAGCAGACATGTAAGGGAGAATAAAAAGTGTCCTCATTAAGGTATTAGAGACTTGGCTACCGAGATGGGTGGAGACGTGCAGCATTCAGCTGGAGCTGCCAAAGTTTAAAAGGACAGACGTGTAGGAGCACACCCAACACACGGCCCACGCTGCACACACTCTGCATGACTGGGAGCCATGTTTAACAGGGTTTGCAGCAGCGTATCCCTGTTTCTGTAGCTAGCAAGAGCATGCAGCTGCTCTGTGTTTGCTCCTGCAGGGCATGTGTGCTTTTGAGATGGACTGAGTGAAAAAGAAAATTTGGCAAATGATGGATTTCATAGGAAGGGGGGCAGGGGGGACGTCATCTCAGGATGGCCCCTTAAATGTATTTGTGTGTGCACATGTTTATGTTGACATGGGTTTGCTGGGGTCCTGGCGGACATCTGTTTTGCTCTAGTAATATTTTGTCAGTTGAAGGGATAGTTCACTCAAAAATGAAAATGCTGTCATTAATTACTCACCCTGTAATGGTATGTTCCCACCAAATGTGAATGAAAAGATGTGAATACTGTAGAGGTGAACTCACGTTTTTGACGCAAATGACGCAAAATGCATCATGAACATGCGATATTTACCTCGATCAGTTGTTGTGGTTGTTTTATTTTATTACCACGGCTACAGAGACGCTATTATAATAATTTCAGTGTATATACAATAGGATTAGGAAAAATGTAACGCACATTAATGCAGCGTCAATAAACGTTACTCATCCTCTTCTGGATGGTTCTGTGAACCAAGACGCGTTGTCTTTGGCAGTTCAATATGTTTGGGACCTTCACACCATGTACAAAATAGCAATTGTAGTTATCGCCACCACGTTTTTACTTGCGTGAATGACACAAAACATCCTGTGTGTAATCTAAAGTGACTGATGCGGGGCACATGTTCGCTTTGCAGCTAGTGTAAACAAACCACAAGACCTCCGTTCATCCTCAGAAAACAAATTAAGAACTTTTAAATGAAATCCGAGAGCTTTCTGACCCAGAAAGGTTGTAAGGACATTGTAAGTCCATGTGACATCAGTATTTCAACCTTAATTTTATGAAGTTACGGGAAAATTCAAATATCAGAATTAGATGCATGTTCATGAGAGCACCCCCACAACTATCCTAATTTTATTGCATTGTCTGTGAATTTTTTGTGGCCTTTTTTTTTTTTTTTTTTTTTTTTTTTTTTCACATGAGAAGATTCTCACATGTAGATTTTGGCAGACCGGATGTCCTAACTTTAACAAGTAGTAAAATAAGCCCTGGGGTGGATAAGTGATATCAAACTATGACCTTTAGGTCAAAGGTCAAACCCTTTTTGTCTTTGGTGGATTGATTTAAATGTTCTATATTTGGTTTGATGTGTTAAGCATTTGCAAGTAGAGAAGTGTCTCAAGCAAGCTTAGGCGTGCGCCGTCAGATGTGACAGATACCATGCGGTCTGTGTCTCGACCCTCCCCTGCCTATGGCTGTGTGCACGTCTGCCATTCATTAAATGCATGTATGATGGCTGAGCAACTTTCACCCCTGATTCAACCTCTCTGCAACTTCATTTTTGTTATAAATCATCAGATGTTCTTGCTTATTCCCGTTTTCACAAAGTAGCTTGGTAGATAAGGCCCTAAATCCAGCCGAATCTGCGGAAGAAACTGGGATATTGTGAGACTGAGCTCTGATTAGTTCCAGAAGTCTCTTAGGAAAATGTTTGAGTGACACCACCTAATCCCAAATCATGCTTAGTTTAGTTTAGTTAGGACCAGATACTCATCAATTTGTCCAATAATACACTAGATGAGATTCTAATGGAGCTGGGGATGAATCAAGTCCGAGATCATTGCCAGGAAGAGATGATGAGCGCAGCTCTTTACTGGATTTCTAAATCATACTCTCTTTATGGGCCCATTTCTCTCCTTAAAGAGTCTGACTGCAGTTGTACTTCTCTAATGTGACAGATGAGCAGCTTTTAAAGCACCATGTGGTATGCAATTTGGAGTTTTCTAATGATGGTGTGAGTAAAAGTGTGTGTGTGAGGATTTTCCCTACAGACTGCAGCTGTGCTGAAGCGTGTCTTCAACTCTCTTCACAGTCGACCACAGCAGTAAACGCGACACTTTGAGTGTGTCTGACACTCTCCATCTGCATTGTGCAACAGCAAATGAGTTTCATCAAGCTGTTGATTAAAGCAACATCATGCTAACACATCCATACTTAGCAATAGCGGACCCAATATAATCAAACTGTTAAAACACTTACAACCTCTAATAATATTGTTGACAAATTGTCCGTTAGTGGTTAAGTTCCTGCATGTCACCTCAAACATTTAGCAAGCTAAATCTGCTGTAGCTGCTTTGCTAGTAGCTGTTTGAGAAAACAAGCTAACGCAGCTTAGCAGTCGTTTTAAGTAAAAGCAGATTTACTGAAATGACAGGAGTTTGATGAAGATGCAAAGAGTTTGGAAACTATGAGTTGTAGCTCAAAACAAAATGGCGTCAGTTTTAGGAGTTAAAGGTAACGCTTCTTTTTGAAACAAGAAAGGTGCATTAGTTTGATTTAGTGCTGTATTTTTCTGCCATCAAACAGCAAAGCTGCACATGGATCCAGTTAGTGTTGTGAATGGACGAATCGTTTTAAGGGCGTGAGCAGGTTGACATCTGGTAATTGTGATGAACCTGACGTGATGCGAACACGGCCTTATTCTGACATTCATCTGTCTGTCAGACTGAACATGCCTCAGCAAAACCCCAGAGCAAAGCTGAATGATAAAGTATTCTGTTAGCACACGTATGTCGCAGATTGATCTGAGAGATGTCAGAAACTGTTTTTCATTGACGGTACTAGAACAATATATTCACATTGCACTGAAAATGCTTGTTATTGTTGGTTCCTTTTATAGACGTCTCACCTACGTGTTTTTATTGAGCAAACGGTGATTATTACATCAGACTGTTTTTCACTTCCCCCCTCATTATATGTGTAAATTTTATATCCAGACTGGAACACAAACTGTATTAATTGGTCTCTGATGTATAAAAACCTGTCAGTGACTGTCGGCCAACTGTAGTTGGTCAGGCATGTTAAATTCTTATCCAATCACAACAAACACCATCAGACTGTGCAAACTGTATTTGTGGTTATTGGCATGGATCAAACTGATCTTCCACATTAAGATTAGGTCATTTGGCTTTTTAGGAGGTCAGATGCCAAGATTAAAATATCATGGTTTTTGGGCAATGTTCTTAAGATTTTAGCCGTCTCATCATCATAAAGCCCTTTAAATCTTCTGCATAATAGACTATTGGTCTGACTAACTGCCTATAAATATAGCACTGATGACTCACTAAAAGACTGAATGTGCTGCTGACCGATTAACTCACTGACTAACTCAATATAATACTGAATGACTGACTGAATGTAGCAGTGACCCATTGACTGATTGATTGAAATATTGCTGGCTAATTTGGGCCTGCCGAGTGACATCTTAGCATAATTCAGGCCCAAAATTCCACTTAGCGGGATGGATGGTTAAGGATAGGCTGTGCTCCTATGTGGATTTCTACAAACTCTTGTCTAGGCGGGATGTCTGTGGCAGAAATTTCAGTGTTTCGTATGCCAAATCAAATACGGTTTTATGGGTTCGACCTCCAACGGGGGCTCATTGAAATGTCGTAAAAATTACACCAATGTCCTCAGGGCTGCTGTGAAAGTAAACAAATTTCCACCAAATCTCTTTATTGTTGGAAAATTGATGCATTTGCCCAATAAATAACAAATGTTAAAGGATTTTATTGGCCGGGTGAAGGTTTAGGATGGAAAATATTCACACTCCAGATATAAGGAAGAGGGTTGACAGGGTTCCTGTTCTCCCGAGCTGCCTCTTTCTCTTTTTTACTCTAATTATAGTCTGGTTTGACTGAATTCATTTAAAATATTGCAGATCTTAGAGACAAGGTTGATATGTTCCATGTTGCTATAAAACAAGTATACATATGTTTAAATATTTATAATCAAAGGCTAGATTTCAGTGGAATAACTGAAAAGTCTTAATGGATGCTTATTACATACGGTCCGTTTCAGGGTTTAATGTAGGAATAATGCAAGCATTGTGCTATACAGCTTAAATGTTAAAGTACCATGCAGGTTTTCTTGTTTAATTCTTCATAAATGTGTATTGTTTCAAAGAGGAAATAGCATAAAGTTGAGTAAATAATAGTTGTTTTTTTAAAATCGTGTATTAGACTACTATTTTGTGCTCCCTTGAGTGAAAATCACATACTGTAGGGGATATGAGTTTGTTGGATGCCATCTGGAGTGTGACCTAGGCTGTTTATTGATAAGGGTCTATTGCTTGAGCATGCAGCTCTCAACTTGGACCAGGTGCTTCCATGGAGGTCAGGCTGAAGGACTCTGTCTTATTGGGTTCTTGTTGTTCTGTGAGGGTTTGTGCGCGTGTCCGTTGGCTGCAGAGCTGTAGGAATGCTGGTGTTTGCTAAGTGGAGAGAACTACAGAGACTGTCCAAACACATGTCTGTTTGCCAACTGGGAGCATATTACTGTCTCTGTGCTGGGAGCCTCAGTGGCTGGCCCCTGAATGGAGCCTCTTGTGCGGAGAGAGAGGAGAAATGGGCTCTGAGATCGGAAAAACAACAGAGCTTAGTGCCACTGCCCTCTCCAGTACTTTGGGAGCGCTATAAGAAGACACCGTTACCTTGTTTGAAAACCTAGAAACTTGTTATCAGCGCCACAGCCTTCCAGTGCAGCTCGTATTCATGTCCATTTGTGTCCAGAGTGCATGCTGGGTTATGGTTATCTGTTCTAGAACGAGGATTATGCTGCTGTTCCCATTTTTTGCAGCCCTGATAAAGTGGACGGTGTGATTTATTGGCGTACGTTTAAAGACATTCCTTTTCAGATTAACCTACCTGACATCCTTGGATTTCTAATCAGATTTTAAATTACTTGCTTTTCATGTAGGCTACCCACATCCCTGCCTCATTCAGATGTTCTTTTCTAAACTGTCAAAAAACAGCATGTTGTTCTATCTATTTATCTGTCCATCTTGTCTGTCTGTCTTTTGTTCATTTATTAGTTATATTTATAGTTTGTTTGCTCTAGTCTGATTATAGTTATATATAGGAAATATGAGGCCTAGATAAAGCAGAGAAAGCCCTATACTTTTCCTGTTTGACAGACCATTGTGCACTCTTGAGGAACCCAAATGAAAACCTAATGTGACATCCATCTTTCATCCGAGCAGTGCTGGAGTGTGCTTCAACATGGAACATGCTTCAAGACTCAGAATGCTTTAGATATGAGGATATGTAAGTGGAGAATGCGGTTCAGTTCTTTGGCACGCTTCAGGACACTCAGGTTGGAGAGGAAATGAGTCTTGCCTTTCTGTGGAGTGACTAAAAGAAAGCCGCCAGTGTGGGCTCAGTGTAGACTTCACATGAGTGCTCTCTGTGTATGTACAGTACGCCACCAGGGAGAGCAGGGCTGAAAAGACGTCCTCTGTGTGCTCGGCATGCACACACAACTCCACCAGGCCTGACCGTGGCTCCAGGCAGCTCTCGGCCTCAAACTAAACTCTACATTAAAGCATGCTGACTTCCCCCGGCCCACATGTGTTCCCTGTGCTCCACTGTGGAAGAAAGAAGAGATGAATAATGTATTTCACATTAAAGGGCAGAGGCCTTCCTTTCCTTCTGCATAGTCATGTGCTGGACATTCATGGACAGAGCATACGTACCTCATATTAAACACACTTCCTCTTTCCAGTTTGTACTTATGATGTCAGATGCCCGCCGTCTCATCTTTTGAGAGTTTTGGCTTTACCGCCATGGGTAAGGTTATAGCCAAGCCCGGAGAAATAAAACCTCCCCAGCATTTTTGGATATTTTTTTTTCCACCGCTAGTTGCCTAATTTTCCTTTGCCATGGCTTACAAATAAAGAAAATTCTGTAATTTATTACAACTTTCACAAACATAATTTATTTATTGGTTCAAGATGTTCAAGATCCCCACACAAGGTTTGAGCGAGCACAAAATCAGTCTCCTTTACATCAGCAGAAAGCCACAGGTCTTCCTGTCTGTCTGCCATTTCTCTGAGTTAATTATTTCTCATATTATGATGATCCTAGTACATTTGTGTCAGCTGTGTTTGTGTAAATACTCAAATGCGGGTGGATGTACACAGATCAGACCTTGATTTATTGTACTAGTTAAGTAAAGAAGGCTAAACATACAACTTGCATTTACTGCAAACCCACCCACGTGCACACTTTTAATACTTGCACACATACTAAGAACTGGCAAACACCCACTCATTCGACTTTGCTCTGACTGACAGGCCGTTTGTGTTTATCATCATGGACTAATTTGTTCTACACGGATTTGTTCTGCTAGCAAGGTCACAGTCTAGGGCCACGCACACAGGGCCCCTGTTGTGCAGCAGTCTTACACGTACACACACACTTCCAGTAAGGACTCCTCCTCTGTTCTCACCAGTTAACCAAAAAGGCCCTTTGAAGTCAGCTGGAGTCTAGCTGTTACTGGAAAAACAGTTTCTGAAAAAAAAAAACGTTTTACCCTCTTTATATGATGCTGCCCTGTGAATGATAGTGTTAATTGTTTTATTTTTTTTACCAAATACCTATAATACTTCAAATACTCGCTAAGTATTATTAAAATGATCTTACATTCTTTTGCTACAGTTTATGTACTAAGCTGTTAGCTAGCTAGAACAGATAGTGAGTCAGGCTACTCTTCTGGAAATGTAATTGCTACAAGCTTTTAATGAAGAGTTGCTAGCAAGAGTCAGGCTAATGCTAAAATAATACTTTTTTTTTTTTTAAGTTAAGAACCAAACCAACTAGCTACAAGGTGTATATAGCAAAAATTGGTCAAGAATGGGACAAAAAGAGTACTTAGAATAAGTATAGTACTTATAACAGGTTTAATAAAGGAACATAAAATCAAAATAAGAAATAAAAAACTGTGTTGATTCTGCATGAATTTGTACCCTGCTGAAAACACAACATGGGGTCGTTCCAGCTGGAATCATCACATTTTGGAAAAGGTCCCCACCTGACCCCCTCAGATTTGTCTCAAAAAAATCTATGTGATGGGTAATATGCCCAATCAACCCCATCCTAATTTTTTTTTATATTTTATTATATTATTATATGCTCTTTCAAAAAAAAGTTTCATGTTCACACCTGGTGTCATTCAAGGGAAATATTGCTCTGAACATTGGTGTAAATGAGTTTTTTTTCCATTTTTGGACCTTAATATTTCAACATCCATCAGACTCTATTGTATCTATTGACTCTATTGAAAGACATGGTACATATCAGACCATTTACCAAGTTTGATGCTTATACATTAAAATTGATGTTTCTATGGACATATGAAAACCCTTAAAGTAATAGTTTCAAAGAAAAGTAGAGGGCCAGCATTCAGGTGTAAATTCAGTAACAATGCTGTG
>JAUYWG010000032.1:8932313-8948481 GCA_034779775.1 Enteromius afrohamiltoni
CTTAAAATAGTGAGACGGACAGACAGTCAAGCTGCATCAATAACAATGTTTAGACTACATCAGGCCCACCGCTGAACAACAGAACTACAGAAACAATCATCAATTATTAATCTTACTTACAGCTAGAAGTTCAGAGGAGCAAGCCGGTCCAAATAAACTGGGCACTGATACATCTTTTAAGACCAAGCGTTTGGTGAATATCGCATTGTACTCCAAGATTGGAAAAGCAGTCATCAGTAAAATGAATGTTAATCACTCATTATTTGTAGATACATCTTTCAGAAGGGCATATAAAAATAATTTACTCTCACAGGGTACAGCGTCTTCTTGACATGATGTAATCCACATGGAAATTGTACTGTTTGTGGGCGGGGCAAGTTGCTGACGACTCGTTTAGACGAATGTGAGAGACTCTTTATTCCAAAGCAACTTACAAATCAGGACAATCTAAGCAATCAAAAATCGGTGTTCAGAGCAATATTCTACAAGATATTAAATTGAAATAATATGTTTATTATTTTTTATAATACAGTTTAAATAAACTGTTTTGTTGTATTTTTGATCAAATAAATGCATCTTTTGGGAGTATGAGAGACCTCTTTCATACATTTAAAAATATTACTGAGTCCAAACTTTTTAATGTTAGTGTACTATATACATGCAAATAAATAAATGCAATATAAACCCAGCAGTTCCATTCATGGAAGAAATGTAATATAAAATGCAAGAGCACAGAAGGAATACACCCTGATAGATCTGTGGCTTAATGTGCCTCAAGATGAGGGCTGTGTGGGACTGGAAGTAATGGACTTCAATTTGCCCTCATCCCCATCTCTGCAAAAGCCAGTAATGCAGCTGCCTGATTCAGTTTCTTCATGAACTGGAATTCAGCTGATGTAGCTCTCTCAGCAAAACACAAAAGAGAAAGTCTCTGGATACTACAGACTCTGGCCAGTATGTTTGATGTTCAGTGGCAGGTGTTGTTCACATGCATCATCCATTTCATGCACTCCAACTATAGTTGGTGCAGTTTAGAATTGAGTCATCCAAAGCAATCCAAAGAAGCAGAGCAGAATGATATTTGACATCATTAATAACTTTGTACAGGACAGTAGGTGGCACTGTCACCAAACTTGTTGCCCTGAGGGCTTCTAAGGTCATATTATAAATTTAATTTCAGTGCATCAAAGGCAAGACACCGCATAACTTCCTTCTGAGTGTCCTCACCATGAACTTTATTAACGAGTCACAAGAAAAGAGTTTACATTAACAGAAAAGCATAGGTCTCTGAGCTTTTCAGTTCGGTGAAAGTGTTAAAGAGACTCCCTGAGAAAGCCGGGTATGATGGCAGCCGGTTTATTGAGAATATATTGCCAGTGGCAGTGCTAGCTGTGCACATCCGAAAGGCAACAGCCATAGCTTATCCACAGACTTTAACCTGCAGGATAGATTGTGTTTAAGAGCGGTTTGGTTATGGCGTTAGATTGCTTTTGCCTGACTGAAACTAGCCTGAGACGTCTGCAGTTCATTCATGTCAGAGTTACACCCTCATATACACCGTGTTACGTTGAATTACCTGTTAACAGAGGAGTTATAGCCACTCTGTCTCTTTCCATTTATACTTTCATTTCTGTGTTTGACACATAAACAGCTGGCCTTGCAGAGGTATAAAGCTGTGCAGACCGTAGGATTAGCATTAGCCTGTTGTATATTTCTGTGGTTAAAAGTTAAGAAATGTTTGTTTTGTTTTATGATCTCACAACATGAATTTCCCTAAAATCTGTAAAAAAAAAAATAATAATAACAAAGACTTGCGAGCCATTTTTTACTTGACATAGCTTTTTCTCTTGTTTATTGGTGTATATTTCTTAGTAGGCTAGTTCTTTTTAATTGCAGGTCTAAAATCCTGGTAGGTTTAGCAAATGAATGGTTTTAGCTGTATGCTAACCTCAAAATGAAATGAAAATCCCACAAACTGTCTTCAAAAGGACTCGCTCCTTCCAGTTTCTGCCTTAAATTGGATTTGGCTGGTTACTGGAGCCCCCTGCAGCAACATCTGAAAGCTCCTTTTGAGAAAATCACTGATGTTTGGACTATTTTTCAAATATGACTCTCTTTTGTTGAATTCATAATCTTGATTTATAGTGATGGCTGAATTATCTTTGATGATCGATAAACAGAAAAAACAAGTATTTCCATAGAAACGCATACATACAAACTTATACAATTAGTTGTTTGTCCTGCAAATAAATTATGCAGTGGTTGAAGTGTTTGTACTTAAAAATATTATAGAAAAAAGTTTGTTTCAGATTCTTGATGCTGTTTGTTCTCTGTTTATCAATAGGTTTTTAATATCCAGGCCCGGACAGCGCGACTGACCTGGGCTCCTCCAGCAGGCCTTCAGAATAGAGACAGGCACAACAACGGACACCCCTTATCCTGCAGCTACGAGGTCACTCTTTCAGACAAGGGTCGTAATGGCCAGTACCGCGTCATCTATAGGTAAGATAGACCAGAGTATTATCACAGAAGAGCTGTGTAGTGTGCTTAGGATCCCTGAGAAGTCTTTATGCTCTCATAAATTAGCAGTGTTCACCACAAGGGAGCAAGTTAGACATGAATATATCATCCATCGAGCAGGAAGAATTATTGGATGCAGCCTGTTCTCCCATCAGGACCTGTATGATTCAATATCCAGAGAGCAGACGGGAAAGATAATCAGACCCCAAACACCCTGTCATCGCCACTTTGAAGCATCAGTCTCAAAGCATGACTCAAAGCTTCAGGCTTAAATTGTGAGAGCAGTGGTGCTGGTGAAATCTTGTGTTCATAATTCTGTATTTTTTATATACATGCATGTGTATGTGTCGTCATTTATGACATCATTTAGACATAAATTAAATCACACAAATCAGGGCTTTAAACCATATCCAGACACGTTCAAATTTTAAGTTAACAGTGAAGTTTACAAAAACAGCACCATAAAAAAAACAAAAACACTGATATATCAATTCACTGTGGGTGTTTAACATGGTTTTAACTTGCACATTAAAAGCGTTTGCTGTTTCCATAGAGGCTTATGTAATAGAAATGTTTCCAATTGAAATGGAACGCACAAGTCGTGCTGCGTTTAAAATTGCTTTTTGCTTCGCCATTCAACTTGGCCTCGCGGTCGGTAGAGGCGTTCCAGCCCACTTTTGAGCGTTTTCCTTTTATTGTTTCCCACACTCAAAAGGAAAAAGACAGCGCATAATCTAAAAGAATGGGCCAATTTTGGAGTTGCACCAAAGCGACCTGTAACAAAATTTAGTCCCACTGCAAGGAAAAACAGTTGCTGGAAACCCTAAAATCAATCAAGGCAATAGCACTCCCCGTTTTTCCCTTGAGCATTTGTGCTCAATAACTCAACAACATCTCTAATGAGAGTCAGTTTTGTGCTTTGAACACCACAACTCTATTGCTGGCATCCATTAAGGTCGGTAACCATCATTTTTGTGTGTCCTTTCAGTGGAGAGGAGTTGGAATGCAATTTAAAAGATCTCAGACCAGCAACAGACTACCACGTAAGGTAAGTGTAGCTCTCAGCTTTATTTCTTGCAATCTGTCGTGAAGATCAAGTAGCGCAAACTGTCACTGTCATTAGAGCCCATTGTCGCAGAAATCCATGTTGTTTCGTCCAATCAATGTTTTCATTTTCATGATCCTATTATCTGCTGTATTCTTGTTTATATATAATCGAACTTAACGTTAATAAAATATTAGTCATCATTTTTTACTTCCATTTTTCTTTAATGACCTCAGCTCTGCCTAAATGTCTCTCTAATGGTCTTGCCTGTTACCTGTGATTAATTGAGCTGAAAGTGCAGTGCATCACAGCGCTGGAAAGGTCAAGATTAAATATGATGCATGCACTGTTCCTCAAAGAACGTTTCAAGCCCACATTGATGTAATCTGTGCTTCCATGAATAGGCGCTGTTAGTCTATTCTGTCACCGAGGGCTCTTGTTAGTGGAGGATCCAGTGCTGGAGATCGGCTTGCCTGGATCCTCATTAAAAGCATTGAAATTGTCAGTCGACCTTTGACCCCTGGCAGCAGTTGAACATGGAACTGAATATATGTTTTGATTAAGGGAAGTTGGGAGACTCTTTGTCTCTGCAGTTACAGTAGCAGGGTTTCCGAGGGGTCTTAAATTTAGTTTATCAGATTTAAGGCCTTAAAAAGACCAAAACTGTACAAGAAAGTCTTAATTATTATTTTAAGAGGTCTTAAATTTGGAGATGGAAAGAATTGCGATATGGCTGAATGCAATGAAAAGATTATTAAAACGACTGATTTCATTAAAAATACATTAGTCCAGAGTCCGTTGAGTCCGAATGAATCTGTTAACAAGTTAAACTAGTGCACATTCGAGTTCATGGTTCACATCTTTTAAAATATGGAGGCAGAAAATGTATATCCTATATTTCTAACATTTCATATAGTTAAAATCACACGAAGAGTGCTGTTTTTCTTTCCAAAGTCAGCATGATTTCAAATGATTTTAGGCAACAGTTCAATAAACAACAAGTTATTCTTAAGAGATGTTTTAGAAACCACATGCTCTATATCACCCAAAACACAGCCACAGCACTGTTTTCTTTCTCTGACGGCGTTTCGTTTCTGAATGAATCTACTTTTAAAAGATTCAGTTCAATTGCAATGACTCACTTATTAACAGTGACATGCTGCCTTCTACTGGCGGTTTTAATTTAACATTTAAAATATCTTTAAATGATTTTAAACATCAGTGTTCAACCATTATTTATGCGTTTGTTACTGCAGGTTAGCATTCTGTGTCCCTCTAAGTTGCATTAAACTGTAAATACATCTACATGCTAATTGAGATGCATTGCAGAGATTCCTTTTGTTGAAACTGATTTCATTTGCTTGGTTAATAGCAAAAATGCAAAAATTTGATTCAAAAGATGATGCACACTTTCAAAAGAAGGGCTGGAAGGTAAAAATGCCCAGAAAACTTACTGGAAAAAGATAGATTTCTATCACCATCACTATTTCTCTCATTGTGAACTGACCACACAGAATATGAAGAATATATTAAAAAAATCAGGAGTCAGCTGCCCATTGTAATCTTTAAGATATCAGCACAATAACACACTCAACATTTTTTTTGTCAATATTGCACACCTCTAATTCATGTCATTTCATTTATATAATAATTGAATAATAATTGTACTAATAATACATTTGACACGCATTTTAAAAAATGGTTTAAAGACTGAAATGTAAAGTTTATCATTATAAAAAACTTTTTGTTTTAGTGAAAACCTCCATCTGAATTGTAAATTATGCGCTTTACAGTAGTTTTGCAGTTTATTATGGTATTAATTTTATTTTTGCCTTAGAAAGTCAGTGAATTTGAGTGAATTAAAATCCTGCAGAAACCCTCAGTTAGCACCCTCAGTCCCTGTTTGTACTTAGTTGTTATTTTTTGCTCTTTATAAATCTCAGCGCCCTGCTGGGAAATGCCATGTGTGTGTATATGATTTTTTTTTTTTTCACACCTTTTCCAGCACCAGAATAAGAGATGAGTATAGTGCTGCACTTTTGAAAATAAAATTCTGTTAGCTCATCTTTTTTTAAAAGCAATTTCCCAGCATTGTAAAAGCAATGTGCACTCAATCAGAAAATGCATTGAACTTCTGATTGTAGTGTATTAAAGTCCTGAACATGGCCCAGCTTGTGCTTTTCTTCTTGTAACTTAAATGCCACTAGAAGTGCCAAGGTCATGAGTTCGATTAGTGATAAAAAGCACCTTGAATGCACTGTAAGTTTCTCCCTTAAGCGATCTTCTGTGGAACGCGCAAAAGTGTTTATTCCGGCTATAAATGCAGTATAGGTGACTTTGAATGAACTATGCCCCAAAATGATGTGTGTTTTTCTTTCTCAGAGTGAACGCTGTGTGCAATTCTGTGAAGGGTTCGTGCTCTGAGGTGGGGGCTTTCACCACCCACAGCAGTACCCCAGACTGCCCGCTGCCCCCTAAACTATCCCACCGCACAAAGAGCACGCTCACCCTGCAGTGGAAGGTGAGAGCACTGTTTAGCATGCACTAGTATGGAAGTCAAAGCCATAGCCAATTTCCCATGCATCAGACATCAGTTCCTCCCTTAAAGTACATTTTGGCTCAAAGTTTCTGAAGTTTTATTGAAGGTGAGAACTTTTTGCAAGTCTAATGAGCCATTCATATGCCATTCTTCTTACTAAAGTATTAAAGAGATCAAATCAGAGTTGGCCCAAAAATGAAAATGGTTGTCATGTAATGATATTTTTTTACTTTCTTTCTTCTGGGGAACATGTAGAAGAAGAAAAAGATTTCTTAAAATAGTGTACATGAGTACAATACATCAGTACAATAGTGTACACTAAATGTAACTTCTTATGCTCAACAATGCTGCATTTATTTGATTAAACTGCAGTACTGTATAATACTATTACAACTGTGACTGTTATAACTGCTTTGTATTCTGTTAAAATGTAATGGATTCTTATGTTGGCAGAGTTACATTTTGAGCATCATTACTTCAGTCACACTCATGCTTCAGAAATCATTTAAATATGCTGATTTGGTGCTCAGGAGACAAGTATTATTATTATTAATGTTGAGTTAGAAAACTAGACCAGTGTGCATGCGAGTATATAGTATATAGCACGCAAGAAGTATAGACATGCCAATGTAATTATTATGATTTTTTTAATAGTAATCACCAATTGCATTAATTGTACGACAAATATAAACGTTCTGCTTTGTCTTTATGTGCTCAGCATATTAAAGAAATTCATAAGGGATTAGAAATAAAGTATGAGTATGACTGACTGTTTACTTTTTAATATGCATTGTTTTTTTTTAAGATAAAAGTGTTTGATTCCACCAAATAGAATCGACTCCTTGACACCATTTACTTGAAATCCAAACTTGATTTCATTTAAAAAAAATGGGTAATTTATTCAGTCCTTTTTTGATATAGTGCATTAAACTGTTAAGCATCAAATAGGACTGGAAAAATGAATCAATGTTGGGCATGACAATATAATCATCTCCTTATCACTACCTATTTTCATGGTTCGCAGACAGCGCTTCCTGTTACTTAACTCGTTTTATTAGAAAATACTTTTTGCTTCTTTTTGTGCCGTTCTAATTGGTTTCTTTTTACGTCTGTCTCTACAGGCACCAGTCGATAATGGATCAAAAATCACCAGTTACCTTTTAGAGTGGGATGAGGTATTGCTTTTTGGTTTGGTTTGGTTTCTTAAGAAAGATTTGATAAAGTTTCACATTATTACTATTAAATTTCTTTTCACGTCTTCAGTAAAAGGGCTTCTGGATGAACTGCATTTCAACATTTTGAACACTAATGATGTCTTTTTGACTTCACATTCACTCTGTTTAAAGATTCATATCTGAGTGATATCTCTGCATCCTTCACAGACCACAGCACACTTGCCACTCGTACATTTCTCACTTCAGCCATCATTACAGACACTGAATGGCTTCAGTGATTTAATGCCGTGTAGTGACTGAAATGTATGTGTTAATCATCTACTTTCATCTATTAGGGCAAAAAGAACAACATTTTCAGAGAATGTTACTTCGGAGGCCAAAGGCACTACAAACTCACTCATCTGTGTCCAGCCATGGCGTACACGTTTCGAGTGGCGGCACGCAACGACATAGGAATGAGGTATCGTTGCAGAATGATGAATATTTTTTACACTTACACAAAGTAGTTAAATACACTGAAACGCATTAGTGTTACTTATTTTGAGTATGCATTATGTGCAAATTGGGATAAAGGCAGATGTTTAAACATTGTTTGACCAACTACTGTATGTTCGGAGGTAATATGAGGATAATAAGGCCCTTTCTATGGGTTGCTGTACAGGATGCATATTATTAAATCCAGTGTGTGACAGAACAATACCATTATCCCTCTGTAATCTCATCGTATCGCCATCCCTCAAGTCTTAATGGAGGAGGAAAGCCATAAAGTCACCTTGATTCAGGAGAACAGACGGCCATTGGAGTGCTGTGTCTTCCTCCTTCCCTCTCGCTCTCTCCATTTCACCACCTGTATATTTTTTCCACACATAAAAAAAATTGTAAATAATTTATATTGATGTAATTTAATATTGTTTTATATAATTGTATTTAAAAAACGGAATAAACAACTTGGTTAGTATTGAAAGCCAATTGAGCCTCACACCAATCTACAGAATAACTCGAGAATATATCTTTGGGTGGAAATGAGGTTGTTGAGGGAAGTTGGTCATCATTCTGAATTCAGCGCTATCCCTCGTCTCCTCCATCTCTTGACATTAATACCAGAGACCCATTCAAGAGAGTGAAGCAATACGCTGAAATATGAGACTCCACCTTTTGCCCAGTCTGAAGAGGACATTTTTCATTACTTCCTTAACTGAGAGACGCTTATTTAATATCTCCTGTTCCCCAGTGGCAGTTATAGACTCTCTCCTACACACAGTAAATACAGAGGGCTCTAGTAAACTTGTCACAACCAGTTAATTGGAAGAAACTAGATTTAAAGCCGCTATCGAGAGGAGGAGGAGAATTATTCAAATTCTTTAAATCAGCCTGGAGGTTATTCATATTGAAGTGGTGTTTAAAATAAACTCAATTAAAGTGTTTGACCCTGAGAGGGATGCAAATGAACACAGTAAAGTTCATTACAAATATAAACAAAAAACATAAAAAACACTCTATTCCTGCCAGTTTTAAGGCTTCTTGTGTGTGTGTGTGTGTATGTATGTGTGTGATTAACTATGTTTTTTTGTTTGTCAGTGACTTTAGTCCCGAGGTGGTCTGCTGCACGACTGGAAGTCTGCCCCACCTGCCCCACGCTCCTCGGCTGGTGCGTGCCGGCATCACATGGATCACACTGGAGTGGAGCCGCCCAGATGGCTGCACTGCAGAGGAACCTGTCACATACACGCTGGAGATCCAGGAGGAGAACATCGTATGTCGTTTAGATGACGGTGTCATCTGAAAATAACATACTACAATTCAACATACTTAAATCCAGAGCCATGTAGAATTTAAAAACTGGAGATTTTAAAGAAATACTTAATTTTCCTAACCTTTGACTTAAAGTAGTGTTTGAACAATAGGCACTGTTCGACTAAGACAACTTTTGCATTCATATTATACTTTAGTGCAAATGAGAATTACTGTACTGTACATGTCATAATTTCTGTTTTTCATACTAATGCATTAGTGACATTTGTATGTTTTTATTACATGGAACAGCATCAGCATGATAGATGTCTCATGATTCCCAGTGCAACTTTCTGTGAGTTATTGATGGCAATGTCAGGGCACTAAGATGCAGTTTAATGATCATTTTCTGCAGGGAACAGAGTTTCACCCAAAGTACACTGGAGAAAACTTGACATGTACTGTAGAGGGCCTGAAAAGAAGCACGCAGTATAAATTCAGGGTAAGCTAATTTTTCTCTTATCTAATCAGTTCATGCACTCCTAGCTATAAATACATGCATATTATTTAAATTGTCCCGATGGGCAAATCTAGATTACAACTTATTTTGGAACTATGAAGAGTGACAAAAAAAGTGCAGAGCATGTTGGGAACTGTCTGCTACTTCTCTACTTGGGACAAGCCAAGAACAAGAAGTTACAAACAGACCTACAGTGAGATCACATTGGTCCAAAATGTGGACATGCTTAAAACGTCAAATTGAGGACAGAATGCTCATTTTAAGGTGAACTATCCCTTTAAAACTCACATTTGACACGTATGCAAATGCATCGTTACTGACATACTCAAAAATACCAAAGAGGTGCGTTTGTGCTGGTCAAATATTAATTGCCAAGTCGCAGTGACCTAATGTTTTGGTCAAGCGTTGCATGCTAATTATTAGCCATAAGTGTGCAGCGTTTAACGCCTGGTCTTCAAAAGCACAAAGTGTTTTGTTTACGTGTGGGCGAGTAACTGTATGTGCAGGAAGCGTGTTTGTGTTACAGGTACATCTGACTGATTAAGCCTAGAGACATGCATTGTTAATTACGGTGGCAACAAACTGCTTTAACCTCTCTCTGTGCTCCAGTGACTCACACTACAGTTGTTTTCTATTATCATCGCAGATATTTTCTTCTGTCACGTTCATATTGTGAACTCTCCTTTCCAATTATGAATGAACCGCAGCCCACGTCAAGAGCTGCTGTAATGCAGTGAGTGGGTCTGGCTTAAGTGCTTTCATAATTAACAGTAATTCCTCTGAATGGTGTGCACACCTTTTGGGTTTTTTGCATATTTTAAGTGGAGGTGTCCATTAAAGTTTCATTTCAGTTTTGGACATTTGCTGAATTTTAGATCTTTTTAATTATTTACTTAGCTACCTTAATTACGATATATAGCTAGGTGTTTAATTATTGTTTGGTTAAAATATTAGGGATAGACTTCAATACCCAAGTACTTGAAAATGATAGCTAGTAACACAAATATTGTATTACTGGTTATTTTATTTTACATTATTGTATTTTATTTTATTACAATTTTATACCAATTAAATACAGTGACTGTTTTTGGTCAAGCTACTTTTTAGTGATTACCTTCAAAAAGTATGAAAACTATAGGAAAACAAAGCCAATACTTGGACCTTTAGGCTATTTAGAAATCCCACCCGAGACGATGTTGGGATCAAGGTAACATATGGTCACCATATGAATTAATAATATCTCAAAAAAGTGCTAGTGGTGCTTTCTCATTTCTCAAGTTCAAAAATAATTAAATAAATAACTGATGTACAGAATCCAGCCTGTTTTGGGTTTAAACAATCTTGTTTTTGTGTCTTGCAGCTCATAGCCTCGAACCTGGAGGGCAGGAGCAGTCCCAGTGAGGTGCTGGTGTGTAACACAAGTCCAGACAAACCTGGACCCCCCTCCAGACCCTGCATCAAGGGCCCTATCAGACCCTACAGCTTCAGTGTCAAATGGGGTATGGCTTTTTGTGCAGCTGAAATGCTGAATTGGATTCTGGCTGTGAGGGGAAATTGGAAATCTCGTTTATGTTTGGGAGCAGATGCAATGCTGTTTTGCATTTGAGGTCGACCTTTTCAATCATGATATTTGAGAAGAAATATCTGTGAATGTATTGCTAATATTGAAAATAAAGTTGTAAAATTCGTATTTACAAACCTACATAATATGCAATGTCTTGTAGCTCTGGCATTGAATGTGTCACAATACACCTCACCTTGAGGTCTTCTTTTGTGATGCGCTGCTTGGCTTCTGCCACTTTCCAATTCGGTTCCTTGTTTGCAAAAGCAAGTTAGGATGACGTCTGCGCTTGTGTTGTTTCCTCAGTGCGACAATTCCCTCTTTATTTCCCCATAGTAATGAACCAAACAGTTCTGCAGTAAACTTCAAGGGCAAATGTCTAAAATTAGTTTACAATTTTTGCAGTTGATGCAAAAGGGATACAACAGTTATCAGGTTTAAATACCTAAAGGTTAATACTGTGGGTAATTAAATTTCCCTTAATCTTTTGAAATTCATACAATAAAAACATGCTCCTTTTTTTCTTTTATTTCTTTAAATAACAGCTCGTATTTATCTGCTGTTCAGATTCTGTTTATAGGAAGTATGTGTACCATGTGTATTTATAATACCCTGTCTGTATTGTTATGCTACAGATCCTCCACAAGACAATGGAGGTTCAGAGATCTTAAAATACCTCTTAGAGATTTCAGAAGGAAATTCTGATGGTATGTATTAATATATGCAACATCGGTTTGTCACCTTGACACACTTTGAGTTGGTTGCCATCTGTCTCCATGTTTAAGTATGTTTTTGTCCTTGGTTTAATTACATCTTAATCTTATTTTTTGAAAGTATGTAGACATTCATCTTTTTTTCCTTCACACAAAGCTTTTTGTAAGAGCACTGCAGTTCTGTGTCCTTTTCTTACATCTATGCTCCATTAGTGCTGTCACAGCATTTTTTTATATATTGATTCATATATATTGAAGTACTTATATTGTATGTTCATTGTTACCTTTGTGTTTTAACTGACTGTGAGTTCATTAAGCTTCGGAAACAGTTGCATGCATGCGTAGCTGACTGATGTCCAATCTGGCGATTGTTTAACCCTTCGATGTCTTGTTTTCGGCAGCCAATCAGTGGGACATTGCCTACAGTGGGCCTGCCACAGAGTGTGAGTGCGAGGACTTGAAACCCGGCACATTGTATAGACTGCGCACCTGCAGCATCAGCACGGGCGGCCACAGCCAGGTAACAGCTCACAGCACATCTGTACAAATGTGATCGCAAAATACAGACATTGAGATAGAATAGAGAAGTGTTTGCATACGGAAAAATGGCTCTATAGTTGCAAGAATAAGTGTGTGTATTGTAATTCACAACAATAAAAACACACAGTCTCTATAAATAAGCAAATTATTAATTTCACAGGGTTTATTAAACATCAACATACTGTATAAACATCATAGTGCTTGTGTGGGAAACGTATGGGTTTAATAACTGGATGAACTGTTCTTAGGCAGCAAATAACCTCCATGAACCTTGTTTTTGTGGATCAGACCTGCACATAGTTCAGCAGGAATTTTCACTTTTTTTCAGTTCATCAGTATTCTTGAGGTGTCTAGTGTTAGCATTAAAAAAATCCAAACATAGCAATGCTTGTGAGAATTAAAGAAAATTAGATTTTTTTGTAGAAATCCAGTCCAGTAAGCCTCATAGAGTGTACACTACCATTCAAAAGCTCCGGGTCAATATTTGATAGTCTCTAACCTGTATAATCACCAAGGCTCCATTTATTTGATGATGAATATAGTAAAATAGTAATATTGTGAAATATATTTTCTTTTTAAAAAGAAACAACTATTTTAATGCATTCTCTAATAAATTGTTTAATCAAACTTTTATTCCTGTGATGGTGAAGCTGAACTTTAAGCAGCCATTCACAGCCTCCTGACTTCAGTATAACATTATTCTTAAAGCAATAGTAGTGAAAACTTATCCTGTCTTTTACTCTCCTTTGAAGCATCCTAGGTGTATGTGACTTTCTTCTTTCAGAAATCCAATTGAAGTTCAAATAAAAATTGTAATAAAAGACAGGAAAATTTTCTTTTTGGGGTGAACTATCCCTTTAAGAAATCATTCTTATATGCTTAATTGCTGGTCAATTTTTTTTAAATTATTAATGTTTGAAGTGGTTGTGCTGTTTAATGCTTTTGTGGAAACTAATAGCATTTATTTAAAATGGAAGTCTTTTCAACCTTTCGAGCGGTAGTGTAAATCACATATCATAATTGTTATGCTTATGTCCCTGCAGTGCTCTGAGAGTCTGCCTGTACGTACGCTATCTGTTGCTCCAGGATGTTGCCATCCTCCCAGAATTGTGGGTAAAGCAAAACACAAAGAAGTGCACTTACAGTGGGGTAAGATATTCCGCATACACTATGTAAACCCACAACTTCATTTATTTCTCTCTATTTCTATCCCTGTCCTTCCTCTACAGTACATCACATTTTCAAGAGTTTTACATTTCTTTTTTACTTTTTACCGTAATCCTTTATACAATGCATTCGTGGCACATTTTTCAGACAATTTCCTTGTGAATCAAAGCCACAATCACCATACTTTCCCAATTACAGTATCAAGAAACCACGTTTAGTTGGTAATTTCCATTCTCCCAAGATCTCTGCAGTCTCTGATTTATTTTTGATGATGTGAAATTACATTTCAGCAAGCCTCTCTGTGGCACTCACCCAATGCCACAAAACCCCTTTGTCATATCCAGAAATAGCTTAAAATCAATATTTCTACCATTTTTGCTACATTTCCTCAATGTAACATTATTAGATTGCACATATTTTCCAGTACTAGACTGGAAAGATGCTCTTGTAGTGCGCTTGACTCACTGACTCTCTGTGCCAGAGCTGTCAGTTTGGAGTTAATAGCCAAACACTTTCAGTGTGGAGTGAATTCTGGGTATAATGGGAGCTCCATTGTTGAGCTTCGGATTCCAGACTTTTACGTGAACACTCTGGATTCAGGCTTTTGGACAAAAATCTTTGATATAAAGTTGTGAAGCTGTAATTTGCTCTGCCTTAAAAGAACCCCTTTACATTTATTGTAAAAGACGAAATGAACATGTAATCCCTGCCCATTTAACTTTTTGTTGTGCTGAAGGGTTTGGTCTCTGTCCTTCTTTTCAGACTGTCCGTCATCTGAGGGGGCATGCGAGGTGAGTGAGTACAGTTTGGAGATGACGGAGGGAGAGTCTGAGCCCGCAGAGGTCTATCACGGCTCTGATCTGGAGTGCACAGTGGGCAGTCTGCTCCCTGGCGCCACCTACAGCTTCCGCCTGCGTGCTGCCAACGAGGCAGGGGTGAGTGACAAAATAGGAATTGAATACCAAGGGATTCGCTGATGCCCAGGACTTACGCAGAGCTATATATTTTCAACTAGTCAATGGGTTGTCATAAACAGGCTAACAGCATGCAAAAACGTTCTCAGAGTTGATGTAGTTCTAAATTAGTTTTTTTAAAACACAACCACATAATGCAGATTCATTAATGCAAATTCATCCACCTCACTAATTGACTAGTTGCTTGGTGACCATTCTTATCTATCCCTACCATAATGCACCTCGGTTCAGTTTTTTTTATCGCATTACTTGTCTAAACCAGGCATTAATTATTTGAATACATCTGGAATTAGATGATTCTTAGACACAAGGACATAATTATATGTAAATATGACGTGGAAGTCAAAATCAAGACAAATAGTTTTGACTGTCAAATTCTTACATTTTTGCTTTTTTCATCGGTTTAAGTCATAAATGTGACTTGAATTGTAATAATGTCAGCTTTATAATAATTATAAAAAAATAGGCTTTCATGGATATCTGTCCAGCTTCTCCAAGGATTTCTCTTTCTGTCAGTATGAGTGTTTAATCCATCAGTGTTCAGAGAGGCAGAGATCAGCCCTAGCTATCTTAACTTTTCTTTGTAATGTAATGCAAGATTGGTTTTGGCTCTTATTTGTTTCGTTAGTGAATGTTAATTTTCACTTCTTTGTCTCTCTTTTCTTATGTTTATAGTATGGGCTGTACTCTGAACCAACAGAAATAACAACCGCAGCTGGTCCTCCTAGCCAGTGTGCGGCGCCATCCCTCACCCTTATGTCCAATACCTGTGTGCTGGTCAGTTGGGAGGTAATTGATCCTATTTAAAGCAGTCACATCATGGGTTTTACATAACCACACTCAATAAAACTGTCCGTATTGACGTTCAGATGAGCTCAAGTTACCCCTTTTGGTTCAAACAATCAGGGAGTAATTCATTTATGATTCTTACAGAGTCCAGAGAGCTCAGGGGCCGACATCTCTGAGTACCGTCTGGAGTGGGGCCGAGAGGAAGAGCCCATGGAGCTGATCTACTGCGGCTCTGACACTCAGTGTGAGATCTCAGACCTGACACCTGCTACTTCTTACTACTGCAGACTACAGGTAGTACTGTCACTTAACAGTTCTTTTCATTTGTTAAACAAGTGTGAGACAAGTTATTGTTAATATGAAGAAGCAATTTTACAAATTTCACATTTCTTGTACTTTCATAATGCCTACTTTTGTTTATATGGTTCAGTGCCCTGGTAGTAAGATAGAAATAACTCATTACTGCATGATGCTATTTTTTTATATTTTAAAATGTATGGTGCATCATTCGAGTGCAGCCTGAATCCAAAATTAGAAAACTTAAATAAACTTTGGATAGATTTTTGTGCCATATTTTAACATAATTAGCATTTGCTCTTGACTATTTTAGTGTATTTAGTTAGTTAGTAGAGTAGTAAAAGTGTGACAGGAAAATTTAAAAAGAACAATGAAAGTTGCTGCTTCATTAACTGTATCATCTTGTGGCTGTAAAAGGTTTGAGTCATTATGCTTTAAATAAATGAGCTGGTGACACTCATGTTGAGATTATATTATATAGTATTAACAGTGTAATTATTACTATGATTCATTATAATTTATTTGGAAATGTAGTCAATGCAGCTCATATTTTATAGAAGTAGGTTAAGATATACATTAAATTTATACATATATATA
>JAUYWG010000032.1:8948581-8969936 GCA_034779775.1 Enteromius afrohamiltoni
TTTATTTTATTTATTTATTTTTTATTTTTATTTTTTTAATGTCGGTTGAGGAACTAAAAGAGATGTTATTAACAGATTAATAAAAAGAATTGTTCATCTTTTTTTTTTTTTTTTTTAAGGTGGCATTTATAATTTTTGAACAACACATTAGGGTTGTCAGTGGAGTAAAATATTTAATTGTGTTTAATACATAAATGTTTTATAGTTAATGCACTAACACATTAAGTTCCTTTTTAGAGAAAGGTGTGTGTGCAATTACTAACTTTGGCAATTTGTGCGGATGGCACAATACTGTGTCATTATTTCTCATTTACTGATCATTTTTTGAAGTGAATAAACCAGCCATAACTATGAATTAAATAAATGTGAAAACTTTGACTGCTAACTTGTAGCATTATGAAATATTTATTTAGTTAAACTTTGTCCCTTTTTTCAAGGCGGCGAATCAGGCTGGTGCAGGACCGTACAGTGATCACGTGAGCTGTCAGACCCCCGCCACCGTGCCCGACCCGCTCTCAGTGTTGTGTGTAGTCGATCACGACCCCACAGAAAGTGGTGTCTACACACCATCCACTTGCCTGGCTTTGAAATGGGATGAGCCCTGCAACAATGGAGCGGAGATCACATCTTACACTCTTAAACTGGGAGAGCAGCTCATCAGCCTGGGCACCAGCACCTGCTATGTACTACAGAACCTACAGCCTGACAGTGAATACAGGTATGCGCACACACACACACTCCAGACCACATTCATGATTTACATAAGCACTTCTGCGATATGGGAAAACATTGTTAACTAATAACTGCTTAGCTTTCCGATTCCCTCTGAGCCAAAACTGTGTCCTGCGGGGAGTAGTTACTCTCCATCTCGGGTCTCATTTGCATTCTGCAAAGTTGTCCATTTCAGCGAAGCCTGACGCCACAACCGCGTCACCCCCGCTGCCTGTTTCCTTCCCCTGCACAGGAGAACAGTGGGTAAACAGCAGCGTGTTAATGATGCTAATCGGAAGCTAATGAAAAGAGAAGGCCAGAGGGCAGAGTTTGTGTGTGTATCTAGAAGTGGCGACCATAACAGGACATCTATCCCTGCATGGGGCCTCCACAGCGCACATATAAGTGTCTTCATCAGCCAGCTTACGCAACCCATGTTTTTGTCTGAAAGCTTTGATTGTGGTCTTTGAATTACATATCTGCGGGGGCTGATTTTTTTCTAGTTTCATCCCACTTTCCTCCAGCTCCTGCAGATTTTAACTTGTCATCCACCTGCTCCTAACTCAATGATTCTCTTCCTGCCTACTCCCACTCAATTCACTGCTATTTAGAAATTTGGGGTCAGTACGATTTTTATTTTATTATTATTATTTTTATGTTTTATTATTTATTAAGTTGTCAACATTTAGGGAAAAGCCTTCTATGTTTGTAATTCAAATAAATGCTGTTCTTTTGAATTCTGTTCATTTAAAGAATCATCAAGCAATATTTTCAACATTGATAATAATAAGAAATGTTTCTTGAGCACCATATAAGCATATTTTAATGATTTCTGAATAATTTATGCCACTGAAGTCTGGAGTAATTCAACTTTACTATCAGAAAAATATTTTTATAATATATTAACATTTGAGTATTACAGGTTTTACTGTACATTTGATTAAAAAGGCAGCTTTCGTGAGCATAAATAAAAAATCTTACAGATCCTAACTATTTTTTCCTTTTTTTTCCTCTCCCACAAATTCTCAATATTCTCATTAATAAAACAGTGAAAATAAACCATGGCTGCATTTACACTAAGCACCGTAAATTGAAATCTTGAAACACAAATCATTGATTTTGAAATGTACATGTACGCTAAATTAAACGCCTTTTTTGCTCAAAATGTAAATTTGAACTATATGTTGGAATATTAAACTATTTAAATGTTTCTTACACGGATTAAACTGAAAATCGTTTGTAAATACGGTTTCATAGAGAGATTGGATTTTTAATATTTTGTGTGATTTAGTATTCCAGTCATGGTTAGTATTCATGTACAGGGAAGATCAGGGTTTATTTTCTAGTTATAGTTGACCTTTCCATTTCCATGTTGTCCATCTTTTGCATTTGTCTGCTGTTAGACTTCCTCTTCATTAGCATTCTCAGCCATGAATCATACCCCGCTGTTTTATTTTCTTGACATTGTTCACGAAACAGTAATAGTATATAAATAGTTTCTTGTAATGTTTTTTGAAGCAAAGTCAAAGGCAGGAGTTCACTTACAGATTTCATTATCTCCTGCCAGTGTTCTTACTGGTCTAATAGCAGTGTAACTTCTGATATTTACCCTGCTCATACACTTTGTGCACTGTATATGTAATAGATATTAAAAAATAGGCTAGGGTAGTGCTGTCACCAATTCGCTTTGTGAACACTGACTTTAAATAATGATAATCTTCAATATTGGTACAGGCTGACTTTAAAATAAGGTTTCGAATCTCCAATTTGATGCAGCCTAAGACTTTCGAACCCCACTGTATATGAATCAAAACCAGATCTTTTTGAGGCAACCCCGTCATGAAGCAGACTGTATGGTCATTTGATCTCTCCTAGATCGATTGTCTTTTGTCATTAGGGGCGTACAGACTAATGAAATCTCTTGAAAGGTTAAAGTATGTTTTGTTTTCAGTTAAATGTCAACCAAACAGTCTGTTGTTGTGGAAGAACTGCTGTTAATCCCAGTCCAGACTCCCCAACCCTCCATTTTCTTTTAAACCCACAAATTGATTTTGGTTCTATTTGATTTAATATTATGACAAGGCATTATCCTTGAATGATGGGCTTCTACACAAAGCACTTTCAGGCGACAAATATAAATTTGATTGAACCTAGGCAGGTGAAAGTTAAAGTTATTTGCATCCCCAAGTGAGCAAAACTCAGCATGACGCGGCTTATTACTTCTCACAGTGGCAGTGAGTGAAGAGATCTCATTTCACTTCAATGTTATTTAGGTGATGCTGGGTAAAAACGAGCTGCATACGATCATTTTAGCTGCATTTTGTAGTTGTTTTATTTGTTGTAATAAATGCAAGTGATATCATATATTTTAAATTATATTTATGTAAATATATTTGTCCTGTGCTTTGGAAATGAAAACAGCAAAGCGAGGGCACATCTGTTGGCCTGTTGATAAGCGTATGTGAAACCCCTTGCACTCCATTGATACGTTCATATTCAGATGAAGTTGCTTCATCTGCTCACCTCCTGCATGAACGGCAGCTGTAAGCGAAGGCCAATGTTGTGTTTTTAAAATGAAATGAAAATGAAGTCTAGTATAGGGACTTTGTTATTGATGGGACCATGTGTCTCTGTTGACATTGGTTGTGTTTTGAAAACAAATGCAAATCCACATGCTGTAAATGCAGTGCAGTTGCTTCACCATATACAGTTCAGCACTGACAAGAAGTAAACAAGTTGATCAGCTTTCTTGCTTTTGGTAACAATGCAAGTACCTGATTGTTTAGCTGTTTACTGCACTGGTGGATTTTGTAGCCACAGTGCTGTTCTTCTGAAAAGTATGGCTGACCCACAAGTTAAAAATGCATTGAAGATTCTAAAGAGAGCAGTTTCGTTTTAATTATATCGTTAAAACTGATTGTATGATTTATTTGATGATGGTATTTATGGGGTACTAAAATAATAAGGAGTTTCAGTTAGGCTGACAGCATTGACTCTTAGTGACTTTAGTGAAAATGATAACTAAATATCCACACTAGTTCACTTAACCGAGTCAAGACACGTTAACATATTCAATTAATCAATGTTTGTTGTGTATAACTGAACACTTTCGGTTGCATTTAGTGAAAGATATGTGTATTTTAAAGCACACTAATGCACTACAATTAAGTACAAAAATATTATTTAAAATAATTGATTAAACAACAAAGACAAAATGCTTAATGTTTCAAAATGCTTCTTGGAACATTGAGGTGTTTTTGTTTCGTTGTGCTTCGTTGTTGTGTTTATGTTTTGTTGTGCTTTGTTGTGTTGTTTTTGTTTTGTTGTGCTTTGTTGTGTTTATGTTTTGTTGTGTTTTTGTTTCGTTGTGGTTTGTTGTGTTGTTTTTGTTTTGTTGTGCTTTGTTGTTGTGGTTTTGTTTTGTTGTGTTTTTGTTTTGTTGTGTTGTTTTGCGTTGCACTGTGTTTTATTTTACTTTGTTGTGTTTTTTATTGTGTTGTGTTGTGTTTTTGTTTTGTTGTGTGTTGCTGTGTTTCGTTTTGTTGTGATTTTGTTTTTTTTGTTTGTTTTTGTGTTTTTTTTTTTTTTTTTGTTGAATCTCTGACGTCAGACGTCCCAAATGCTGCTTGAGCGAGGACTTCTAGGAAAATGTGTAATTATTTTCTCTGCTCACTTGCAATACAATGTTTGGCATATGACATGTTGTTGAAAGGTTTTGATGAAAGAGCGGGTTGATTAAGAATTACGTTTTTAATGAGTTATTGATTTTCGCCTCAAAGCTGCTTTGTCAAAAATGGGGAAGTCTTTTGGTAAAGGTCAGGTAAAGCCTATCATGCTGATCCTTGAAGCTTAATATCACCTTGCTGCTGGCTCTTGTAATGCGTAACTGTTGTCATGTTTCTTGTAATGTAATGTAATGTAAAAAATGTAATTTTTATAGTAATCAAAGTGAAACTATTACTTTTGAGGAGCGAGGAAGAATTTCTTACTGAGCCCGTCCATCATTCTGCTCTGTGTATCTGATGGTAGTCAGAGATTTTCAGTCTCAGGATTTTTTTTTTTCTCTATATGTAGGAATAGTAGGAGTGACCTAAATCTTATTTTCCATTACTGTGAAATAAAATGACTACAGATAATAGTTGTGACGCATCATGGTATTTTTGGAGGAAATCCAGCAGAAAATGTTGTAAATAAGGCTCTCTGTGCTGTGTCAGTTTGCAGATTCAGGCAGTGAATGAGATCGGTGCCAGTCCCTTCTGCCCTCCCCTACTGGCCCGTACCAGGCCACTGCCCCCTGTCCCACCCCGACTGGAGTGCACTGCCGCTGGACCCCAGAGCCTCAAACTCAAGTGGGGAGACAGCAGCAATGCCAAGAGCCTGCTTGGAGAAGAGCTGGTGTACAACTTGCAGATGGAGGACAAGAACAGAAGGTCAGTTCATCTAGATTGCACCTCATAAATGACAATAGATGCACCGCTAAGAACAAAACGCACTGTGAGCAAAAAAAATAATTTAGTCAAGGTGAACTCGGTATTATTCGATGGCAGCAATATTTTGGCATTTTTAGTTTGCTTGTTTTTTTTGTTGTTTATACCTCAACAACTGAAAGCTTTGAGATATAATTAATGTAACAGGTCTTTAGGCTTTACTATTATAGACATACCTGTAGATTGGCCAGGCCTCTGCATTTTTAACCTCCCTGAGTTTTGAGTTTGGCTCGCGTCCTAATTTAATTGTAACTGTTGGATTGTTTTCTTTGGCAGAGTGGTGTTTTGGCAGTATTTGTGAGCGGGCAACAGGCCCTACAGATGGGCATTTAATAGAAAATATAATGAATTCCCCAACTGACACTGTCGGAAATCCTTTTAGTGTTAGACTGCTTAATTTTCTAATTATTCTAATGATTCTCTTTAGCCAGTAACCATTCTCTACAAGGGGAGAGGTGTTTAAATCATTCATCTTTAGCTTACATGTACCAAAGGTGTAGATAGTTTATAAATACTCTAAATTTAAATTGAGTCATTATGATTTTTGTAGTGAAGTGCTATTAATTGCATCCAAAATAAAAGTTTTTGAGTACATAATATATGATTTGATTTGATTTCACAACATTCTTCAGATAGTCGATCAATTAGTTTATTGGATCTTATTCATGTGTAAATATCGAAAATTTCAAAATGTAATGTCATAGTCATAAACAGAAGGATAACATAATGTCCTCTTGACTTTGTGTGTTAGTCCTGATCAAATTATAGCAATAAGCATATTTACTAAAAGCCAAAGATCCAATTGCCATCATCATTGTGCATTAGAGAGCTCTTTTTTTATTCAGCTACGTTAACAGTGATTGATTCAGCTGCTTAATCTAAATTAGATGACAATTGCACATTCAGACAGCATGGATCTGAAATTGGACTTGTAGCTGTTCTGCTGTTACACATTTTATTTCTGGTCAGATTGCCATAGTAACCCATAGGTGCATTATCCATCAAACCAACAATAGCAGATATTGTATCAGAGCACTTCTCTTGTTCTTTTTTTTTTTTACTCTTTGAAAAATCCTTTCTTCTAGAGTAAATTGTATAATTCAGTAGGTGATGTTACTGCATATTGGAGCCGGACTTGCACAAAATATTGTGCTTTGTACTTTTCCTTTATATGCACATAAATATCTATCAATCCAAGCCAGCATTCCAACACAAACTTGGATGAAAAGAACATGAAGAGAGTTTGACAGGCTAAAGTAAGAATATTAAGTACATACTGCTGGTCAATGGTCCGTTACCTTCATCTCATTAGTCAGACATCAAGCTGGCAGGAATTTCTTGAGATTGGCAAAATATCTCTGGATGCAATCATTAAATAGCAGCTGCTGCTTTGTTCTCTCTTTTTGACCTGAGTTGTTTGTGTAAAGACTAATGGTTTTGCGCGAGGACAGGATATGGCATGAAGATACCCAGAGCTCACCTGCCAGTACCAGACATTCCCAACTAATTATTTGGAATTGAGACCCAAAAAATAGGTTAAATTAAATTGTCAATGTCTGCAATGTAAGTTCTTTGTTTGTAACTGGTAAAACCGGTACCAATTGTCAGCTAAAATCCATTAACATAAATGAAATGTTTATGTTTTAGGTTTGTCACAATCTACAGAGGCCCGAGCCACACATATAAGGTACAGAGACTAAATGAGTCGAGCAGCTACTGTCTCAGGATTCAAGCTGTGAGCGAGGCAGGAGAGGGCCTTTTCTCTGAAGTACACACCTTCCACACGACCAAGTCTGTTCCTCCAGCTCTCAAGGGTAAAGTATATTTATACAAGAATATTTTAACATTTCTTCATGCCACATTATGTTCATGTACTGGATGGCCACTTACTGGATGCTTATACTTGTATATTATCTTTTAGCTCCCAAAGTGGTACAGATGGAAGGGAATGTGTGTGAGGTGAGCTGGGAGAGCATTCCACCAATGAGAGGAGACCCCATCAACTACATCCTACAGGTGCTGGTGGGCCGGGAGTCTGATTACAAACAGGTGAGATTCAGCTTTTCATACCTGAACTGCCTGTTCTTTAGATTATGGCTGTCGATTAGCCACGGATTAATCTCACAACTTTTATAAATTACCTAAACAGTGCATTGCATTAATAGTAAGATGTGTTACATACTGTATAATTCTGTAGTCCTGTTAGATCATGTTTTAAAATTTGAGAATTGCAGAATATTAAAAGACTTAACACCTAAAAATGAAAATGTGCTAAAAATGTACTCCCCTTAGGACCATGCAAGGTGTAGATGATTTGTTTCTTAGATGAATGGATATTCTGCAGTGAATTATGTCAGAATAAGAGCTGATAAAAACTTCAAAAGTCAACCCAGACTTTTCCCCATCAAATAATTTCCCTTCAAGTTAAGACAACAAAGGATGTTCACTGAAGGAATAATGCTCACCAATATTAGCATGATGCCAAAATCTGTTCAGATGAAGAAATAAACTCATCTGCAGTATATTTTGGATGGTCTGAGGGTACATGTTCACAAATTTTTATTTCATTTCGTTTAACTTACATTTTTAGTAGTATATCCACACCTAGGCAAAACGCATGAAATGTCCTGCCAGTCTTTGCAGTGCATTGTTATTCAAGGAAAGGGAAAGTCTGAGATAGAAGCAGGACGATAGGTCTCCGTCCTCTGTCTGAGACTCCGTATTCTGCGACTGATGTTGATGCCACTTCTGATGGCTTGATAGAGACCAGCACACAGCTCATCTATCATACCTCAGAAAACTTAAGGAAACAACAGCATCCATTTCAAAGCGGTCTTTTATCTATTTCAGGCGATTTTTCATTTGTGGTTCTTGTGATTTGGAGAAATTCAAGCAGTACAGGAAAACAAGATACAAGTTTAGCCGAATGAAACTATTCAACTTGTCTTTTTGTGTCCCTGTTTTGTCTCAGAGAGAGGATTCTTATCATTCTCTGCACAAGAGACATTATTGCCCACATTTTTGTCAGTTCACTTATAAATGTGCCGTCATTTTGCATTTAATGGCCACATTAGAAGATCAGCCTGTGAATCATAAATCCACTGACTGGTTTTGAAGGCCACATGATCTCTCTAGGGAGTTATCCAGAGCAAAGATCCCTTCCTTCACTGGGATATTTTTTGTTAGGGGCACAAACACTGCTGCTCTAATGTAGCTGGCGTGGTTCCTATTAATGTATAAAGGTGCTTCTAGTCCTGTGAGCGGTTAAAATGAATGTAAGGAGTGTTGTTTGCGTGTGAAGTGATGCCATCTTCTGTTAGCTTTTTTAGTTTTAGGGTGTCTGTGTGAACTCGTAACTAGTCTACATCTCCATTTTACCAGCTTATTTATAAACATGTAAAAGTTGCAGTAGCCTGGGCCCGCCCTTGCTTCTTTTGACGTTACATTCATTTCGTGCTCAAAGTTAGTCTGGCAAAGCTGGCATTTTTAAGCATTTCAGTTCCCAAAAAAGTGGGAACCAATGAGAAACGAGCTGTGTAACGCGATGACGCAGCAGTTCTGCGACCATATCAGTTTTCAAACATGGCGTGTACCGAGCAGCAGCAATCAGCAACAAATGTTTTGAGAAATGTTCATGACAGGTTTTCTTTGAAAACGGAGCAATGTAATTAAAGTAAAGACATTTTCCTACTGCTTTAATGAAGGTTACAATGGCTTCAGGTTCCGTCGCTACGCATACGTCATTGGAATGAGTGGTCTGATTGGTTGTAGACTCATCCAGTATACAGAGGGATCTGATGGACACAGGTTAAGCCCGCCTCCCAGAAGGCGGGTAGTAAGGTAGCTTGGCCAGACTAAGCTCATATGAGCTATATAGTCGCGGGGGACCCAGCACAAATCTCAGATAATGCATGTTAACTGTACCCTTTTTTTAATTCAACACTTCACATAAATTAAAAATAACTAAATCGACTGTTTTAAATGCTGCAAGTGACATTAGGCATCACTACATTGGCGTACAGAATAAAAAAATGGATGTTTAGTTTGAAATATGTTAAATTAACAATTATATTAAGTTAGATTTACAACTAAAACGACAATAGTAATGTAAATGGACAAGTAAAAGAAACGTACCTGAGGTATATAAAGTATCGAAACTGTAGAAACTAAGTGATACAGATAGGGAAGCTTTTTTATGCTGTTATATAAAATTCCATCACTCGCAGAATAAACTGTTACGTTCCGTTGTATTTTATTTTTTGTTCTATATTAAATTGTTTTATTTTGTCTGCTCATAAGTAATTGGATTGTTTTATTTTCATTAAAAGAGACCATTGCCATCTCAGTTTTCCACGCTCTTTTGAACTCAAATGGCATCCGTTTCATTCCTCTCTGCAAATGGAAAAATGAAATAGTAGCTGTCAAAAGGGCTTGCTAGAAACAACTCGCATTAAGTTGATCTTTTTTAATGCATTATACTGCTGAGAGGACAGTTTCCAAATGTATTTGCTTAGCATATGTGTCTCTGTGATACATTAGTGT
Organism: Enteromius afrohamiltoni; assembly: GCA_034779775.1. Taxonomy (NCBI): domain Eukaryota; kingdom Metazoa; phylum Chordata; class Actinopteri; order Cypriniformes; family Cyprinidae; genus Enteromius; species Enteromius afrohamiltoni. The sequence continues at coordinate 8,958,322 of JAUYWG010000032.1, forward strand.
TTTTTCGGCAGTCAAATCAAAAGTGGTCTGGTGTGCACTTGAAGCTGAAGTTCTTCTTTTCCTTTCTGAAATCAAGTATTTAGTCCCCTCTGGACCTTTTGTAAAGGCGGTAGGTAATTGGAGGACGGAAAAAAGACTGAAATTTTCAGTGTAACCGAACGTGCCGTGGCACTTTGTCCATGCATGTGGAATAAACAATGAACGTCTTAATGTTTAACTCCTGGCTTGGCGGTGCTGTTAGAGCTGCAGGGTTATTTAAGCTCTAGCACATTTTGGCTTACTGATTTTGCCGTTTCGTTTGTTTGAACAAAAGAAATTGTGTCCGTCATCTTAGCTGTGAATAAAGAAGGTTACAAATTGTGGGTGGCCTTTTATTGAAATTAAACGGCTGCTGTTTGGCAGCAAAAAGCAGCCACATGTGAAAAGCCTTATCCATAGAAAGTGTTCTGTGTTATAGGGACCTTTCTTCCCACACACGGCCTCTTTTGTATTTTAATAAAACTTCCATGCTGAGTGTTTCATGTTAATAACAATGTTTAATGCATGCCGGGGAATTAGAAGGTTTGTTTTTCTTGTAAAAAGTATTTTTTGTGTTTAGATGTTTTTTTTTATTAGATGACTTATCCATCCAAAGCCTTTCCCTGTGCTCTTACTTAAATGTTGTGATCTCTCCAATATGCTTTTTGGAGCTATACTTTATCCTGATAGATCACAAGTTATAACCAATCTATCAAATTAATAAATGTATTTATTTATTTAGAAGCAATTATTATTATTATTATTTGTATTAAATCCTAAAATTATTACTACTAATAATATTTACTATTATTAAATGCAAATACTTAAACAAAAATACAAGCTTCACATTTATTTGATTTATTTAAATATTTTACATTTTTGTATTAAAGTATTGTTATATTTATAACATAATTATATTATGTATAACCATACAAATATAATATATTTGTAACAATTTCATGTTGTTATTATAGATAACATTAATAGTTATATTTTATTTTATATGAAATATGTAATAATTATATAAATAACTTCAGTTGAAGTTTTAGTCATTTTTGCTTGTGAATATTTATTTATTTTTATCTGCAGTGGGTACAGAAAGTATTCAGACCCCCTTTAAATTTTTGCTCTTTGTTTTATTGCAGCCATTTACTAAAATCATTTAAGTTTTTCCTAATTAATGTACACACAGCACCCCATATTGACAGAAAAACACAGAATTGTTGAATTGTTTTTGCAGATTCATTAAAACAGAAAAACTGAAATATCACATGGTCCTAAGTATTCAGACCCTTTGCTCACCGGAACCAAATGCACACAAACACACACACTATAAGTGCTTTGCACAATCTCATATGCGCTTAAAATTGACCTGGAATTTAGGTGCTGGGCATCCGGCCAGAGGAGAACTGGCCCCAACTAAGCCTGGTTTCTCCCAAGGTATTTTTTTCTCCATTCTCTCATGGATGGGGTTTTGGTTCCTTGCTGCTGTCACCTCTGGCTTGCTCAGTTGGGGACACCTAATTTCTAGTGATTATCGGCGTTTTGATTACAGAGATCGTCTCTGCATTTAATAAATCAATACTATAATCTCGTCATTATCATCACTCTATTCTCCTATTTGATCATGTTCCGTGCTTTGCTATAGTCTGTATTGTTGAAAGCGCTATATCAACATATTGTATGTAGTTTTTATTATATTTTATAGTTTCTCAAGTAACTTGAGGAATGTTGTGTCGAGTATGAACTAACTTTTCTATATTTCTTTTATCCAAGAAGCATTTTGTTCATTTGAGTTTTTAATTTGAATTAAATATAATAACCCTGATAACGAGTTTCTCATTTTAAAGCCTCCTTTATAGTTTACATCCTTTGATTTTATTTTCTGAAATTATTTTCTTTGGTCATAAAAATATTGTGATAAATGCAATGAGCTGAACCCGGAACATAGACAAATCTCGATGGTGTCCAGTTAAACATGTTTTAGTTAGAGAATATGAAGCTATATTCTTCACAAACGTTCTCTCTCTCTCTCTTTCAGTTATATAAGGGAGAAGACACAAGCTTCCAGATTTCTGGCTTGCAGAACAACACAGACTATCGCTTCCGCATGTACGTGTGTCGGCGGTGTCAGGACAGCACACAGGAGCTGTGCGGCCCACTCAGCCCATCCTCGCTCTTCACCCTGCGGCGCACGGAGCTCACCCTCACCGGAGAGCTCAACTCCCCCGACACCCTAAAGCCCTGCGGCATGTTCGCCACGGACGAACGTTTTGCGGCGGTCTTAGTCGGGGCTTTTGCGGCCCTGTCTTTCCTCATCGCTTTTGTGGTGGAATACTTCTTCATGAAGTGAAAATCCCAGTAGCAGCCAGCCAAGAAAAAAAAAAAAACATTTTGAGAAACACACGAACACTTAAAGTATACATCCGACGCGACGTACTGTAGGCTGAGTATGTTATACAGGCTCTCTTCTTGTCTTTCTTTCTCTTTCCTCTCTCTCTGATGCCTTCCAGCCTGTCTGTGCATCACTGTGTCACTCTTTTACAGTGCGTGGATTCCGCTTCGAACTCTTCGGCGAATGCGAAACCACATCATCAAGCCTTACGAAGAGTTGCGCAATAGCCTGTTTTTGCATGCTTCCTTTTTTTGTATCCCTTTATGTGTACGTATATGTTGGGAGGAAAATGTATGGGTATTTTCTCCATATTCATGGCCTTACTTTTGTTTTATCCGAGTGTGCATTTGTTTCACAGCCATATATACATAGCTTTATCGTGACGTAACACCCACAGTTCACCCAGTGCCGTTTTTGATACATAATCACGTGATGTTCCTATTTCACTTGTACGTCACAGCACGCATCACCGCGATCCTTTTCAGAAACACGAAATACTGTTACCGTAGTAAGGCTGTTTGTAAAGCCCCCTGCATTTAAGCTGCCAAAGCAAGTTGCAATCCAAGTGTGGTTTAAGTGATGCTGCTATTGTGTGTTTATTTTTCCTACGAACGGAATCAGTTATCTAATATATAGAGATATAAATATAAATCTATAAGAGCTATTGTAATATAAGTAACGATGAGTTTGAAGTAGATCTCTCTGTTCACAATCTATGGTGCTTTATCTGTGGTCAGTAGTGGTGGCAGGCGAGTACGCCCTTTTGCCACCACGCACACCTTTTCTCTGGCCATCTAGTCTTAAGGTGCAGTGACACAGGGCTATTTCCTCCCCGCCCCCGGATGACTTTGGCTAGGCTTACGTCGCCCTCTCAGACTGACTTTGGGCTCTGTGCGGTGTCTGTAGATCCAGGGAGTCACAATAGCCAGTGCGTAGCTGTGAAACCGAAATGGCCTGTTTCGTCGCTCTGTGAATGGCGTTGGCCCTCGGGACTTGCGTTCCCGTCGCCCGACGTTGAATGTTTCATCCCATTTCTAAGGTGCTTCATATCAAGGTTATTGTCAAAAGCAGCAGTAAGTTCCTGCCGCGCCATGCCAAAATAGCCTGATGTGCTTGCTGTGCATCTTTAGCCAAGTAAAAGGTACAAACCAGCAGTTCCCGTCGATCCAAAGACTTTCTCCCACGTTACACTCGCAGAAGAGTTAGGAGGTTTCTAAAAAAAAAAACAAAAAAAAGAGAACTACATGGGGGAAGGGCTTCTTCTCCTTGACTGACAGCCTGTATTGTACCTCAGGGACATGGACTTTTTAGAGGTGAAGACGTAAATACTATGTTTCTGAGAGGGTGCTGCGAAAACACTAAACGTTGCCGAATGATTCTGGTATTGCTGTCACCTGTAGCGTCATTCTGTTGTATCTGCAGTTTTAAACGCATTTATTTGATCTGTTTTCTCACCTAAGCTGTGCCTTGCTCCAGTTGTTCGTAAGCAAATCGTTTACTAGCTCAGAATACCTTTGCCAAAGTTAATGGGAAAGTAAGGTATCATTCTTTAGGGTTATTTATACTATCTATTGCATACAGTACTTTAAATGGCAATTAAAGTGCAATCTTCATTTATTTATTTTTCAAGAAATTATGAGATGTAGTTATGTACTTTTTTTTTTTTTATATCTCTCTCTCGTAGCATGTTTTTTTTTTTTTTTTTTTTTTTTTCTCAGTTATTTGTATTGTAGATTAACGATTAAGGCCAGCATTCCTTTCATTCATAATTCTATGTTTATGTCTTTGATTAATTGGGGACATGTAGCATGTACCATGCTGAAACATTTATGTATAACCAAATGCCTGTTCATCTCCTATCAGAAAGTGCCGAGCTCCAGCTAGTTGTCTTTTCTTAGAGGACTGACTGTAGCAAGTGTTTAATCTGTTTTCTGTTTTATTTTGTGAGCGTGTAATGGAACGTACAGTACGTAGCTACATTTGGCATTGCTAAAAAGAGTGTTATGACGCTTATGTAATCTTAACTGTTTGCCAAAGCAGAGGCTTGTCCATTTTTATGTTGCTTTTTATTGTTATTTAAAGGTTAATCCTTTGTGACACTAGAACATCATTTCTTGAAAAGGAAAAACATACGTTTAAGTTATACTTCATCTGTGACTACACTTTTTTTTTCTTTTTTTTTTTTGTAGTGAAAATTGTGCCATTTAATTGAAAAATCCTTCCGAGGTGAAATGTTACATGCCGTTTCACACCGAAAAGGAAAGAAAGCAAAACAATCAAACAGTTTTGAGGCAAGAGACATTTCTCGTTTTCTTTTGTTTTCCAGACATGTCATAGCGCATAGTGACTTTATTCCAGTATTTTTGCTAAGGAATTATATATAGAGATATATAGATATATAGTATGACAACTAACAGAAATGAAGCACTTTTTAAAGCGAAACATTAATCTTTATTAGATTTATCTTGATAAAACTGTATTTCCTAGTCATTGTTGCTATTGCTTTCAGATCGAGAGTATCATGCAGTCAGAAATGTCTGTAAAAACTGGCCCACACAGGCTTGAACACATTTAGTGAAAAGGCTGAAAATCCATTGGCGTCCTTTTTATGTTAGTATTTTTTATTTTAATTTTTTTGCCCATTTTATATACAAGTAGTGTTTGGTCCTAACTGGTGATCTCAATTTTTATTCATTTCCTTTTTTTGTTTTCGTATTGGTCCTTGTAAAATTTCAAAAGAACACAACTTTTTTTTTTGTGGCCCGAGTACAGTTTTGTATTTTTATATTGTATTTTATTTCTGTTTTACTTGTGCTCTGTTTTAAATATGGAGAATGAATTATGTTTGGATATCGATCAGCTCTCAGTCATCCCAGAGAAAAAATGTATAGAACCATAAGCGTATTCAACTATTTTCCAAAAAAGTATGTATTTTTACCTCACAGTTTAAAGAAAAAAAAAAGAAAAGAAAAAAAGGAAAGATATACGAAACATTCCAGGCTTGTCATGATCTACAATTTTTAAAGTCATACATTTTTCTCGTATTGTAAATGTTAGACATTTTCATATGCATATATATAAAAGAAACTGCCATATCAATGTTAATGTATAGATTTTTTGCAAATACTACCCTATGTACGTAAGACTTAACTGTATCTGTAGCGTGTATGTAATATATTTATACCCAATAAATGTTTTAATTTTTTCTGACAAATTGTATTTTGTACTGGACATGTTAATATGATTGAAGTCACTCATTGTCTGTTGCATGTCATGAATATTAAAACCCTTGCCATGAGTACAAACACTAATCATAACCCAATATTTGACATTGCTAAAATTCAACTTATGTTCTTATTCTCAAAAACTCACCAAGTAGGAAATACTTAAAGGCTGTTCAACAATAGCACTGAGGTGTTTGACGCAGAATGATGCTGAAGTCATTGAAGCTGCTAGTCCAATTTCATCCACCACCACAAGTGCTTCATATGAACCTGTTGAAGCAGATACCTATTTATACAGAAACGTTAACAAGCCAGTGTTAAAATGCTTGGTGAAGAGTGAAATGATGCATATCTTTATAATAAATCCTAAATCCTGAACCGTGTCAGACTGCCTGAAAAGCAGAGCATATTCAGATGTCTATAACTTGTTTCTATGCTTTGCTTCAATCCTGCTCAGTGTTTGTGTTATGTTCTGTTACGGTAAGTACTTTTTGCTGGTTAAAGCTGACACTTCAAAGAAACAAAATGTCAGTTTTCTCCCTCTGACTCCATTTTCCTTATTGCTTTTCTTGCTTTCTTTGTTGGCATGACCAGTCAAACTATGTTTGTGTTGCCAAAGCAGCATCTTACAACTGTTTTGCAAGTTAAAAAATGTAGCGTTATGTTTGTGCAATCACTCATTAAAACCTGACTTTTATCAGCCTGGGCTTTTAACGCAAGACTCTTTTAATTGAAGCTGATCACTAAAAGCGGGTTGTCTTGTAATGGTGCTCGTTTATTTGAAATTGACCAGTAATTGACACTTTAAAGAGTGTTTACACTCTCCTTCTCAATCGGGCCTTTTTTCTCTGTTTTATGGTGAGGGAAGGCAGGAGTGGCATGTGTGAATGGACCGTCTCATTTTGCAGCATCACCTTCTGCCTCATAAGGAGGTCTGACTGATTTATGAAAGTGCTCTCCTCTTTAATTCTCTTTCTCTCCAGTCTGGAGGCTCTGACCTTCGTTCGACATCTATAAAACTCCAACAGTCAGACTTTGCACATGGACACAGGACAGACGAAAGCAGGACTGACATATCTATCGATCTACCTATCTATATGTTTTTGTGTATACTGTTATATAGAGTAGCAACTTGTCATTGTTCTTAAACTAAAGAATGATTTTCAAGGTTGTACATAAGAGATTATAGAGTGTTTTCCAATAAAATAATATCTTAATGTTATTAATTGTGAAATTTACAAGTGATTTTATGAGGGAAAATGTACACTATTTTTAATGTATTTCCCAAAAAAAAAAAAAACATTGACCATGAAGAGAAAACCTCCTACACAACAGATATCCAATGGAACATCAGGTATATTTACATATTTTACAATATACAAATATGTACGTTTTTATACTGTACACCATTTAGAACACAAGACGCATGCAGTTTCCACAACAGATACTACTGGATGTATCATACAAATATACTGTCACAACATTTATTGCAGTGGTTTTAAATCAAACTCTTCTGTATAACTGGGTGATTCAGTACCAATAGTTTATACATTTAGCACATGAAACACTGAGAAGGAAAAAGGCAAGCATTTATGATGTTTGAGCACTTCAATGCACCAACGCAGTTCTGACATTTATGTTTCTTTGTTTTTAAATAATGTTCCTCAGAAGCTTTTGAAACCTGTGTATTGCTTCAGGTCTGGAGCCAAGCCTTATGCACACAGACATAAAGAGTGAGACAACACTTGCTAAAGGAGCATGACGTGCATTCGGGCACAATACAAATGAACGGCATCACCTCTGCAGTCCCTGTCGTGGGGCGCAGAAGGTTGCTGTATCTACAGTGCTAATTTTGTCTTCCAGATTTCATTTAAATTTAAGGCAACTGAAGTTATCTTTTCCTCTCCCTATTTGTGTGTCTATTTACATGCATATTTTTTATAAAACGTCAAGGCATCTAATGAAACGTTGCATGGAAGCATGGAATGGACGAATGGCTGTTAATGAATCGAATCTACGATTCATCATACGAAATGGAGGCAGAAGTAGATGAGGTCTGAAATGGCTGTTAATGGTAAAGTCAGTGTGTCAGAGTCACAGGCTGGCAGTGGATTCCGTCCAGCACGGGGAACTCTCTCCTTTGACCACTGATGTGCTTCTTCGTGGGGTATGATGCAGTCCGAAAAGTTTGCAAGCAGCCATCCTGTACTTCTTGGACATAATGTTGTACAGAATAGGGTTGATTGCGGCACTCAGGTAAAAGAGTACAAAAGAGATGAGATTACAGTAATGGCTGATGATCGACATGACAGGAGAGCCCATCTCCGTGGATTTCGAGATCAGGTAACGTCCAACGTGAAAGGGAAGCCAGCAGAGCACGAAGGCAAACACCACCACAGCTGTTAGAGAGAGAGGGGGAATGAGAGTTACTTAATTGTGAAATTTCCCTCACCTTGTTGCAGAAAGCTAATATTATTGGTAAGAAAAACATATTAGTCATGCATGTACAAATATTTGACATGAACACTGACTTAAACCTCAACATTATAAGCATTTTCCTTGACATACAAAAACGTTTTTTTGTTTAAATTTAAAATAATTTCTAAATAATAAAATATATATTTGTGTAAAACGTTTCGTGTAAATCCTGTTACAACTCCCCCTTATTAAAATTATGTAAATTTTCATAAATAAATAACATCAGCAGTACTAAACAATAAAGGACATGTGTCTCCTGTTTTTTCTCTTTGGATTAGTTTGTTCTTAAAGGACGATTTTAATTATTCAACCCTGTTACCTTGGTTTTGTGGGATACAAGATCTAGTTACCAAGCTATATATATATATAGCACAGCACATTTCAAATATTTAATATTTTGTTGTTACTTTAATCAACCAATACGTTTAGGTGTTACCACATTTTTATGCTCCCTAACAAAACAATTTAGTGCATGCAGGACCGTGCTGATGTTTTGTGCCAAGCGCATCCCGTGCGTAATGGGTGCGCTCGTGCGTAAAGTGCGCAAATGATAAACAACTTAACCGCTGTTACCCGATACTGTGGTTAAACCGGGCACTTACCCAGCATTTTCACTGTCTGTCTATTGTTTTTATCACGACTCGAAGCGTTTTCCCCAATCGTCTCCCTCTTTCTCTTCCAGAGCTTTCGCCCGATGAGACTATACAATACAGTTAAGCAGAACACAGGCAAGAAGAAAAAGATGCTGGAGACCCAAACCATAATGGTTAAGAGCCCAGTCCTGATGGCATATTCCGTCGCTTTGCATTCGTTTGTATCCCACGAGTTTGTCCCGTTTTCATGCTCAACCCCGACGAGCACAAACACAGGTCCAGCACTAAAGAAGGATACTATCCAGAGGACCAAAATGACCCCGCGCACGCGACCCTTGGTCACGATTACCTTTGCCCTAAGAGGAAAACAAATGGCAAAGTATCTCTCCACGCTGAGAGCAGTGATGTTCAGAATGGTCGAGTACGTGCAACACTCGCTCACAAACTGAAAGAGTTTACAAAGTACGTTGCCGAAATTCCAAGGTCGGTACCTCCAGATTCTGTACAAGTCCAGAGGCATGCAGAGGAAGATGAGTAAATCCGAAAAGGCCATGCTGGACAGGTACAAGTTGGTGGTTGTTCGCATGTCCTTGTATTTGGTCACCACCAAAATGGTCATGAGATTCCCCGTTACACCTACAAAGAAGAAGAGCGCGCAGGTCACGGTGACCCCGGATAGCACTGGAACGGGGAAAAGGTTGACCGGGTGCTCAAATCCCCAGTATGTTGCGTTCTCGTCCCAACTGCAGTTGAAGGAACAGTTGGACCGGTTCGTCCAGGTAGGCATGCTGAGAGATCATGGAGCGTCTAGATTCTCCTGTGAGAGAGAGCTCGGGGAGGACAGTCTCCCCACCGACTCCCCATCGTGCTGCGCTCAGGGCTTCCCGACATTTACAACCGAACTTACACAACCTGTAACGTTACAGCAGGATGCGAATTATGGTCGTGTTGGCAGGGTCTGACCTTCCCAATTACGCACTGAAGCCCCCTTAAAGTCTTCAAAATATCAAGTATTCAAAGTATGTTCTTGTACATACATGCTATGTGTTTCATAAACGCTTTCTAACAACGTTCCCGAAACCACAAGACACGTTAGCGCGCCAAATAAAAGTTCGATAACTGATATCGCGTCCCGCCTGTAAAAGTAACCATAGCAACAGTACGCCGCTCTCTCAGTTCAGAATTGCTCGTGAAAACGACGAAACTGTCATTAATTCATATGAAGGGTTCCATACCAAACACTCTCAAAAATTGCATTTTTTTAACAGTCTATGATACCTGACGACTAACTTTCAGAGGCGTAATTTCAGTTCCACTCGAGCAGAATGCGCCCTGACAGATTCCTTTAAAAAGCCGACTCCTCTGAAGGTCGTTCAGCATTTCGCACATGTTGTACTGTATTTGTTGCTGTCAAATATATGTCTCCATGGCACACCCTTACCATCCGTTCCACATCTAGAAATGGTTCCAACTGATAGGAAAACTCGGAGGATTTAAGGATGGCGATCCAGCTTTTGCTGCCAAGTTATATCTGTCCACACCGGACAGAAAATCGTTGGTCTTGAAGCTATTTAAAGCATGCTTGGTTTAGGAAGACAGATAAGTGTACAAGGTGAGAGTCGAAGAGATGAAATCACCTCGCGGAGGATAAGAGGCGCGCGTCACGCGCAGTGCCGAGGGACTCTTTCATTAATGATGTTATTGATTCATCGTTGAGTAAGTGGATGCGGAATATGGGTAGATAGTCTCGTAGTAGCGAAAGCAATGAGGATGGACGCTTAATTAATACTGCCATCGTGAGGCGATACGATAGAATGCAATGCAACACTTTCTTGAAAAGAAAAAAAGGCAAACGTTCTAATAGACTGCAAACCAAAACAAGAATATCATTCGAACTATCGATATCTTCTGAATAAGGGGTTCTCTTTCCGGTCCTGTGGATTTATTAAATTCGTGTAGCGCGTTTTAAACTGGAGAGAGAGATACAGCGGGCGTGGTGTTTTACGTCAGAAGTATGTCTCTTTTGGCTGATTGTATAGCGTGTGGGCCCTAAACGATAGACTAGTGATGGATGAAACATTTTTATTTTTCAATTCAAACAGTTATCACCTGAGGTTAACGTTTTCGTCTGACCAATTAAAGGAACTGTATGTCAGTAATGTATTGTAATAATCATAAAATGTCTCTGATATGTTGGACAGGCATTGAGAAAACATGTTCATTTCAAGTACTCATACAGCCTGGGTATTCTCGTTTAAAAAGCGCAGTTGCAGCCCTCAACTGATGTTTATGTTGTCAAGTTTTGTTTTGGTCTGAAGCGCCACCCTCCATCTATCTCCCAATCACGAAGTCAGTAGTGTTTCGTCATCCAGGTTGCCTGCTCGGCATAAACACATCTCATTCCATCGTCATTGCGCTCGTTCTAGTTGCTGTCTTCAATTTGGCAACCCGTGTGTGCGTCAAGTCTGAGTAGGAGGGGCCGGGTGAAAAAAAACATCCCCAATATTTAAAATTTGAACTGTAATACCTAGTTCTCAATCCTACATACAGTACCTTTAAGCTCATTATAAATTTTATTTTATAAAGTGACATTAAAGCTAGTTGTAGTAAATAAATGTACTACATATCATAGATTTGTGACTTTAAATCTTAATATCTATATGTATTTATATATCTTCTTATATATACACTACCGTTCAAATGTTTGGGGTCAGTAAGATTTTTAATGGTTTTTAAAGATGTTTCATTTATTAGATTAAAAATCCAGAAAAACTGTAATATTGTGAAAGATGCCTGTGATACAAAGCATCATTACTCTAGTCTTCAGTGCCATGATACTTTCTGAAATCATTCTAATCTGCTGATTTATTATAGAACTGTTAATGTTGGAAACAGTTGTGCAGCCAA
>JAUYWG010000032.1:9030210-9041483 GCA_034779775.1 Enteromius afrohamiltoni
TAATAAAATAAAAAGTGTAACAGCTTCTCTTGCCTCGTGTGCCGTTTTTCTTCCGTTTCCCTCAAATAAACAGGGAAAGCACCTTTGGTGAAGAAATTATTGTTAATGAGCATACGCTGGTTTATTTATATCTAGCTACCACAATTCCTTGCGCTTAGGCATGAGTTGTGTGTTAAAATCATGACTTTTGGGCCTGGAACATAGCATTAGTTGCTAAAAACTAGCAGTATTCTTTTAGTTCAGCCTCAGGGATGTTGAACTTTTCTGCGGAAGTTTGTGGGCTCCAAAAGCTTGCTAACTTGTACTGTCCCATTGTTTTGAATTTTATGAGAAAGAGATGGATGGTCATTTTAGCTGTCCCGAGAGTCAGTCGATGTAAGATCTGCCTGGTGAGACACTTCAAACCACCAGTGAGCACCTTTCCTCATCTCATTCATAATGGAGAGGCAGCTCTTCCAGTTACTGGAAAGACAGGTGCGCAGACGGATCCCTGAGGTCTAACTGTCACCACCTTTCTTACGCTGAAGCTGGATTTGGATGCCAGGTTGAGTCATTTTTTATAATTCCACATTTATCACATTTATTTTTAATGAAATCAGTTTTTTTTTCCCCTTCCGATAATTTGTGTTTGGTCAGACAGGAACTGATATGGCTGAATTGTGTGCTGCTTAGCATGGGATAGGTTTACAAATTTTTTTTTACATAAAACCTTTTGTTCATAGAGCTTCTCTTAGAGCTTCATTTGACACAGGAGCCTCAAAGGAGAATTGAGGTTTCTTTTTCTTTTTCTTTTATTTTCAAGAATATTTTCAGCTATTGCTGCTTGGGACAGCACTTCTTTTGTTGCTGTAGTAGCAGCAGCACTTTTTTTTTCATTCAGCCCGGCAGGGATGTGGGCACTCCTAAAAGTGCATCAGGAACTGCAGGGGCTCATCTGAGAGCAAAGCCATGGTGCTCTCAAGTTATTTTGGATGACATTGACCTATTTTTGGCTCTGCTGCTGGATAAAAATACATCTGTCTAAATGTCTCCTTGTGCATTAGAGGCACCTTGTCTGAGCAGAGTCACCTGCTCTAAAGACCTATGCTAAAGCTCTCAATTCATCCCTCTCAGGCTTTATTTCTCTCACAATATGTGAAAGTCAGGCTGTATGCCTGTATGTTAAATGTGTTTGTTGTTTTTTTTTCTGTAATATGTGTAAATCTTATGCAAAATCATGATAGTGTAGCTTATAAAATCCAAGCCTCTACTTTATAATTTTTTTATTGGGCCATTACAATGTAATTTTAAAATGCCCCTTATTCCACACATATACAGTAAGAGCCTTCGAAACGGGTCAGAATAATGCCTGTAGAAGTTTAAATAAGCCACATCACGTCACATTGACTCATAGGATGAAATCATTTCAGAACTCAATGTCATGAGCCTGGGTGGAGCGACGTTAACAGAACTCAACGCTTTTGCCCTGTTTGTGTGTTATTCTCTGTTAGGGCTCATTTAAAGTTAAGAGAGCGGTTGAATGAGACATAATTTGTGTTGTCATTGTTGTTACTGACAGTGACTCTCACAAAGCTTGTATATCTCGGTTGGTTTCGGCTCTGTTGGGTGACTTCTGCTGTAAACGTGACTGGGAGACAGGTCTTGATTCCACACTGCTGATGGCATGCTAAATTATGTTGTATCTTTTGTTGAATAATTGGATCGGTTTATCCATGTATACTCTTTGCATTTCAGCTAGAGAGGTTTCACAGGTTTTCAATTTGCATACCAAAACAATCTTTATTTAAAAAGTTAAATATTAGCATTAATAAGTTAAAGTTGTGTAGCAAGTAAACTGCTATTTCCCAAGTAAACAGTGCTTTAAAAATTCGTGGAATTATTTATAACCGGTAAAGTCAACAATAAGGAAAAAAATGATATAGTATATCTAACGGCAGTATTCAAGTGGACATTCATAACTTCAAAATACACAAACATAATCCAACATACTATTAAACTATAAAAGAGAATTATTGATGAATGCTATTTTACTGCATTGATACTAGGGATGTTGCCATTATTCAATGTACGCAAGATAATTTAATTTAAGATGATTTAATACTCAAATGAAGTGTTAAAATTGTAAGAAAATATAGAAATGGAATAGAATAAGCACTTATATTTTAGTATTCAAATCTTCTTATTCAGTCAACCCTCTGCAATATAATACTGTAAGTCTTATTGTATAAATCCAGTTTCAATGTGACTAAATGACTTAAGATGTTTTGTTGCGGCTTACAGTGAATGTAAAAATTAAATAATTATTTGTTTGACAGTTTCATGACCTTGACAGTCTTGAGCAATACAAATTGAATGCCTTCAGAGTTTGATTGTGAATCAAGTTTGTAATGTTTTTTTTTCTCCCTCCTGGTATAGGCTGCTTTGTGTTCAGCAGCCTAGTTAAAATGAATTAAAACTCTGTTGACAGGCCATCAGTAGGTACCCTCGGAAGTCGCCCTTAGGTCACTTGATCTCGCTATGCTCTATTAACATCCGTGTACAGTTTGTCAGCAAGTGAATATGAGTCCGCCAAAGCTTGTTTTCACTATGGTACAGGTTTCAATCAGATCAGCATTGTCTCATCTTACACTCACCCTTATAGTGCACAAGCAGTCATATGATTTTGTAAGACTTCAAGTGATGCTTTGCCTTGACTGACAGTTAATATCTAAAAGCAGCACTGTTTTTGTATGATTCATTGATGAGTCATGGATGAAGCAAACATTCACATGGTGCATTTAGAAATATGTTGTCTCAAAGTGTGTGTTTGCATGCTTTTGAAATTTCCACAGTTTGCTGCTTATGATACTCCACATTTACATTAGTTTCCAGTCATATGTTTCCTTATCATTTTGAGACATAATATGCTGCTTAACATTTAGACTACCATATGAGGATGCATGCTATGTTCCTTTTATGTTCACAGATCATCTTAAACAATATTCGGTCATTTGCTCCCCTTTCGTCATATGTCAAACGTTTAACATGGTGGGGTGTGGTTTGTCATGTCTATACTTGTCTTTCTCTTAATGCAAAATTAGTCTTCTTGCCAAACTCCCAACTGGATGGTCCACTGGAGACTTTTCAGTTACTCAAAGAACGGCATTTGTGCCAAGAGAAGTGTTCAGGAAAACCAAGTGGGTGTTTTCCCCTCATGTTTAAGGACAATGCCCATCAAGGAAATTGTGTTCTGCATAACCTTAATAAGTTCTGCAGTGCCTTAATAATGGTTGCACATACTTGTATGATTAAACATACAACATACTGGTACGAGACATGGCACCAACTCACCTTCTTTTATTTGATTTCCTTGTACACTAGCAGTAAAAGTTTGAAAATATTTAACTGAATTTGCGAGGCTGACATGATGCAATTTAATGAGGTTCACCTGTCCTTTGGTGTGGACTTGATATACTCAGTCTGAAGCTATTTAAACAACATTGTTTTGTAATTGTTTTTTTTATAAGCTTTTGTGAGTTCATATGAATTGATTTGTACTTTTGATTTGTAAAAAAAATTGATTTGTTGTTTTCAAAAACATTATAGATAAGCCACCCAATTTTCTTACTCATGATGTAATGTTTTGATCTGAAGCAGATTGCACTTAAATGCTTAATTCACAAATTAGATAAATATGGTTGCTTTTAAAAGAAATTAATTTAGAGGTTCAACAATCTGATTGTTTATATGCGTTTGAAAAACTCTTCTTCTTTCATAGTTTTACTTTTTGATTATTTTTAGAGTAATTTAAAGTCATTTATCACATTGATTTTAATTGGATATTCTCATAACATGTTGATACAGAGAGAAAGAAAATATATTCTATTTGTTGTTATTAATAAAATGAAGTGCATTAATTATTACAACACTTCACTGTTTCCCAAACTGGGGTTCGTAAATTAACCGCAAGGACTTCATGAGTTTAATGAAAAGCTAATATTTCATTAAATCATGAAAAGTGATTTCATTTTACAATATCAATCAAAATAAAACATAACAATATTTTTGGTTTACCTGCAGAGAACTGTGAACACGCAGTGTTTTTATTTTAAAGTCTCAAGGCACTTAAAGTAAATATGTTACAGTAGGTGAAAGATGTTCACATGACCCACCCCACCCGCACACCCCCCCCACCCCCTCAAAAAAAAAAAAGGGAATACCTGCATTACATGTAAATAAAAAATAAGGTGAAACTGTGTTTGTATGAGTGTTTTTTTTTTTTTACTGAATGTGTGTATATTTTAGAAAGGAACATTTAAAAGATGAAATAGAGGAATGAAGAATCACACTACAAATCATTTATTGCTGTTGTGTGAATATGTAAATAATAGTAGTAGCTGTAGTCTGATTTACAAGCATTTTAAATGTCATTTAATCTAATTGCAAGTTGTTATTTTTTGGAATCTGATTACGTAATCCAGATTTCATAAAATCAGTTACTATACAGCCCTGATGTATGAATATATGCACAAGTATTTGACTGCTAGTGTATGTAAAGGATTTAAAAGACAGATTTAAAAATCCTGACCTATCGATTTTTCTCAAATTTGTCTGAAAGCGGTCACTTTCCTTTTCCTGTCTTTCTCTTTGTCTAGAAAGATGTTTCCCTGTTAGCCCACACAGGCTCATTTTATTTCTATCATCATGGGGGACATAATTTGCAGTTAGATTTATTAGCTCTGGCCTACAACCATCAGTCTTGCACTTCAAAAAAACACATTTAATCTCGTTCTCATTCTGTCCTCCTCTTTGTAAGTTAATTCCCTTTATTCCCCAACTCTCAGAAGCAGAACATCTGTCGTTCTAATACATATTCCTCTTTTTCTTTCTCCGACTTTGTTCTCATTCGGTTAAACATTCTATTAGTTTTATATATAGCGATGTGGAATCGCTAAAAGTTCCAAAGATAGAAAAGATTGTTAAATATAAATAATTTAAATCCCTTCCTCGGAGCACGTTGAATATTTCATGGGGCTTTTCAGTGCCGAGGTTCTACTCTATAACACACATATTTGCTTGTGTATGTTGCCTGTTGCTAAAATTTAGCTAGTGGGAATGATGAGCTCATGCGGAGATGCCTTGCTAATTACAATTCGTACTCTTTACATAATTCATGCCACAATATCACGGAGAGGAGGTGGCGAATGTCAAAAACATGGAGGAACTGTAGAGGAGGTGGTGGAAGAATGTTGGTTTTGCTGCTTGCGTTTGTTTGTGTCTAACTAGAATTTGTTGGAGGCAGCTCTCTGGGGGACCCAAGGCAAATGAGGCATCCGTGGTGTTCGAGGCAGGCCTGTGATGAGGGGTGATTAAGCTGCCGATTGCCCCACTGCTACAGTAATTAAAGCAGTTCGCTATCTCTGTTGTGCTCTGCTATTTGCCCATTCATGGAAATGCATGACTGGAAGCGGAAGAAGTAGTTTAAGACAGCCTGAGCTCCTCTACCCTTCACCAACAGGTCCCTAAACGACAGATGGCATGCATCCTGGCATTTGCCCGCAATGCTCTAAGCGCTCGGGCATGAGGCAGTGCTTTTTGTTGGCTTGTGAGTTCCCTTCTCCGACTGTTATGGAACAAAACCATTTCCTATACTTGAATGGAAACAAACAAAGATAAAAATAGCTTCTTTTTTTTATTGGTGCCTATAACTCATGAGTGGTATTTTAATTGACAGTAATGGCAAACTAATGCATTGTTGTCCAGGAATTAGGCAGGGGCCTTATGGAGTAAAGAATGCATGTGTTCATCTTCCTTATGGCAGTATGTACCACCTGCTCCCCCAGCATGCTTTATTATTATTTAAAAAGCAAGATCGCATATCACCCGGAAGATTAGGGGCAGATTAAAAATGAATATGTAGTCATTTTATCCATATATGTCATGATCTGCCACCCTCAGCTGCTGATTTGGAAATGTGGATTGAGGAGAAAACATAGGTGTAAATAATATTTATCTTTATTTAGAACATTTACAAGTTTTCAAAGCTTTTGATTGGCTCAGCAATGTGGAGATTTATTTAATCTTTGAATTACGGAATGAACAATGGATTTCAATGACTATAACAATGTTAAACTGACTGTTATATAACATTTATATAATAGAGTAAAATCATACTGTTGTTACAACAGCCTCAATTAACTAAATCTTTTCAATAATAGATCTAATCAGGTAGTCATTTTAGAATCAATTTGTTTACATGAATCTTTCAAATAATTCAAGGATGAGTTGGATGTTCAGTTAATGCTTCAATAAACCAACAAGTTGCAACAAGTCGTGACACACAACTTTGGCACTAGTGCTAAAGAATAATTAATGTATTACTCTTTATTGTGTGTGTGTGTGTGTGTGTGTGTATATGTATATATGTATATATACATGTGTATATGTATATGTGTATATATGTATATGTATTGAATCACACAGAATTCCTGCTGTTCATGACATGGCACTTTTACTTTTCAAGCTAAAGCTGAGGAGGCTAATTAAATATTTAGGAGATTGTTTGTGTGTGCACCTGGTATTTATCACCTTATGGGGACCAGTTATACATTTTGACCTTGTGGGGACATTTCTTAGGTCCCCATGAGGAAACAAACTTATAAATCACCTAGAAACAAAGTTTTTTGAAAATCAAAAAAAAGTGCACACAGTTTCCTGTAAGGGGTAGGTTCAGGTGAAGGGTCAGTGTAGGACAATACCAAAACATCATTACGCCTATGAAATGTCCCCATAAAACATGTAAACCCAACGTGTGTGTGTGCGAAAAGCTAGGGAACGGATAAGGACAAGCCCAGACTTCCCCAGCCATAGGAGAGGAAGCATTTCCCTTCTTAGTGACTGCAGTAAGTGTCCATTACACGGGTTTGTTTTGTTTTAAAATGTCACATGATGTCTGTAGTTGCTCAAGTAGTTGGTATTGCACCAGTGCAGAACAGCGCTTCACCTGCAGGTCAATCATGTCTCAGAAGGGAGAGAAACATTATTTGTGAAAACATTTGATTCAATTTTAAGTAAAAATGTATTTCTCTTTGTTTTTGGTTTCAACTTTTCTTATTTCTGTTTCATACGTTTTACACATTCACCACTTCTCTTTATCTCATGCAGCGTAATAGTTCATTTACAAAGCAAAGCCACAGGCCAGACCACACCAGAAACGGCTGACTGTTACCACTTCCACCTTGAGGAACAGTCTTGAACAGAGTTTCTCAATCAGCTCTGTTTTGTCTTTATGATGCAGTGGATCTCTTTACATGCTGACTTTGCTATTTCCTTTTAAAGACTTTTCAGAAATGCTCATGAAATATGGCGGAAGACCGTGTGCTGATTTAGATTTTTGCTTTTGGCTGACAGCTGAAGGGAAGAACCTTGATACTTCATGTGACTTACAAACAGGAGATGCTTTGCACCCATGACTGTGCGCTTAAAAGCCTGGTATTCATCACAAAGACTTAGGGACTTCCTGTTACTTCAGTGCACGGCTGTACCTGAACCAGAGATCTGTGTTCTTATTAAAAGTTACTTGATTGTGACTGGAATCTGTGCTTCAGTGAAGAGTGAAGACGTGCGTCTGGACTGTCCCTCTCCCAGCCACAGGCTTTCAACCTGAAAGACACAGACGTGTCTGTGGGACTTGGTTTTTCCAGTAGTGATGATTTCATTATTGTCAAATGCTCATGAACCAGACGCTGTGGCTGCGAATCATATGCTGCTGACTGATCATTAAACAGAAAGCTCACTGAATTTACATGTCAGCGGAAAAGGCACCCACGTCAATACCGCTCTCCCTCATTACAGAAGTGCTCAAAACGTCATTATACAAAACAATATTATGAACACTTTCAGTGATTCATGTAACGCCTCAGGAATCAGAAGCTTTGATGCTTTCATTACAGTTTTTCCTTTGTGTAGGGCCTAATTTAAAATGGAAGTGTAATTTATTTATTTTTTTTTTTCAAAGCCAACTGCTGCCATAATTTTTATTTTTTTTTATTTTATTTTTTTTTATTTTGCTTGTTTTCTATTCAGACTGACTCAATGCACATTCAGTCATGCCACACAATATTGAATATAAAATATAGAATGTTTTGATTGGCTCTGCACAGTATTATTATTATTATAACAGTATTATGTACAGAAATATCTTTAAATAGTCATAGTGTATATTTATTGTATACGTTTCTAATCCAATATTCTCTTTCAAAGACCCATGACTGTAATTTAATTGCATTCAAAAATAAAGGTTTTTTTTTTTTTTTTTCACATAATACATGTGTATTATGTATATTTACTATGTGTATATATAAACACACACACATACAGTAAGTATTTTTTAAATATTTACACGTGTGTATATATACATAAGAAATATACACACACATGTGTAAACAAAAACTTACAAACTTAAATAAATCACAATTAATCCTCAGACTTCTAGTGGGTCCTGGCCTCTGGTTTAATGCATGCAAGCAGAACATTTTTCTTTGCACAGTATACATACTGCAAACTGCAAAAAATTGTGTTAGGAGTACATCCATGGATATGTAATTCTGAACATACTTGGCCAGTTATGAAGTAGTTATGATGTCATTTTTCTGGCTGGCCTGTCATGTCTCAGCACGGTTGTAATGTATCTGTTAAGATTGTAAGAACAATCCTGATGTAACTGAAACATGTGTCGTCATAGCAATCGATATACTTTTCCAGCATAATCTCATTACGCATTAAGTGCATTTGTTTGAGTGCATGCGTTAGCATGTAGTGTTCCGCTGAAAACAAGCTAAGCATTTTGACGTGAGTCAAGTCGTGACCAGGGAAGAACACTTAACGCTATCAGCCACCAGAACTTCTGTATTCATTCTGCGTAGAAGGATTCAAGACTTCAAAGCGACATTTTTCCGAGGCCAGATGGGAGGAACCTCATGCTGCTTTCTTGCATAGCAAAGCAGAGTAACAACCTTCTTCCTGGCATCACTGTCTCTCCACGACACTTTGGTGACTTTAATAAATTGCAATTTTAAGCATTAGACCATGCGCTCTTCATCATAACACTAATCCAGGTCAAATGGATTTACATTAAAAATGCATCAGACTCTTGCCTTTGTTACACTCATTACAGTTATGAATTATCGGCCCTTCGTCCTTGTAGGTCAAACATCCAGAATGCTGTTGTGTATATCATTCCTTCAGTCAGAGTATAAAGGATCGTTTTGTACTGATCTTGATTAGATTAGATTTTTCTCTCTAGATTCTACACTCAAGCATAATGAAAACCGCAAATCTGATCCCAGTTCTGTGTGAAAGACAGTAGGCGCTTCTTTTCTGGGCAAGGTCGGGTCAGGCTGGCGACTGTAAGTCACGGCTCTTCTGAATCGGATAATGAGTTAAACGCAGACAGGCTTCTGTAGCGCTGTGTGCAGGGCTTTGTAAAGTGTGATTAATGACATCTCATGACTGAGATGTACAGTAAATCCTGGCTTTTAATGGACAATGTGTGTTCAGGAACTTGTGTGAGAGACTGCAGCCGCTGTTGAGGAGTAGAGCTTTCTGCTGGACGTTAGAACACACTGCTTTTGAATCGCTGCATTCATGGCCAGGCACAAGGATCTGAGAGCGTGTGAATGGTGGAACTGTTAGTGTTATGAATTCTGATGTGTGTCGTAGCTGCTGTGTGGTATCTAGACCTGCAACTTCTCTCACTTAAAGCAAGACATTTGCTCATCTTCGATTCAGACAAGACTGAAACTTCTGTCTTTAGATATTTTCAGGTTTTCCCAAAAATCTGGGAACAAAAGGGTGTTCGTTGATTTATTTAATTGATTTGATTTATTGGTTTTATTGGATTTTTTTGAATATATTGATTAATATATTTATGTACTGGTTAGATTTTTTTTATGTTTATTGGTTCTGTTAATGCATCCAAAATATGTTTTTGAGTATGTGTACTGTGTATATTTACTATGACTACATATAACACACACACACACATACATATTTATATACAGTGGTCCACATTTGAAGTGGATCAAAGATGTTCATCAAAGTTGTCTTTAAGGCAGGGTAGGTGATTTTTCCTAAATGCTTGAGTACGAGTACCAATACAAACTTGTAGAGTGCTTTCAGTGGATAGCCGAGCCGAGCGACAGAAAGATAAATACAAAATGTCTGCAGACAATAAGGCAAGAAGTAGTACCGTGTAAATATTGGAGCAGCTTTCCATTGCTGGAGAGAACTCAAGGAGGGGAAGGCCTGCAATCGGACGCCGAGGTTGCTTTGGTTCTTCTCGATAGGTGAGTACAACCATGTCTACACCAGAAGCCGCATCATGACAGCTATTTTATAGTCATTTCAAATTTTGTTTCAGCAAATGGTTACAATGTGGCAGCATTTGTCTGTCTGGGATTTGTTGTGCCTTTCGCATCCGGTGTAGACAGCGTAACATTTGTTCTGTTTTGTTTCACAGAACTAATTGTTGCCTGGGTTGCATAGACTATGTATGTGTGGGGCGGAGCTATCAAAATAGGGGGAGGGGCGTGTTTGTTTTGGGGATTTTTCAACAATGGCTTCCAGAAATCGCTTGCTCTGCCTTGAAGACAAGAATGCATTTTGGTTTTATGTTTTAGGACAACTTTGATGAAAGACTTTGATCCACTTTAAATGCTATTGAATGTAGATTTCAATAGTAGATATACATCTCCTAGCTATGCTCAAGTTCCAATATTTTACTGGTTTAACATATGTGAGTGCAAAATCTTTAAAACGGGTTTAAGAATTCTTATTAGATATCGAAAAGGTCATAGAGATGTCATGCAAATTTATAGTTCATAGATGTGGGAACCCTGTAATCTGTGAACTGTAGCATAGAAGCAGAATGCGCTATCTGTGTTGCATGCTTGATGTAGATGATTGGAGATGGCAGGTGTGTGTGGTGCAATAACCTACCTGGCAGTGAAGGCCACATCAGATTTGATGCCCATTAACCCAGTTATGTCCTGCCTCCCCCGAGGCCTTTTTAACGGTCTTGCCATTCCATCTTCCTTATCGCCAAGGTTCAATTAGCAGAGCTTGATGTCAATAACCTTCATGCCCCCTCCCCTTCCCCCATCTTCTCCTACACATTTACCATCAATATTCACCGTCTTTAAAAAGCTATTTAAGTCTGGCTCCTCCACGCCGTCAGATAACCACCATGCCAGCAGATGTGACCCTTGATCGACTGATGACACTTTCTTTTTACC
>JAUYWG010000032.1:9055472-9075603 GCA_034779775.1 Enteromius afrohamiltoni
GATGGGTTAAATGCAGAGCACCAATTCCTAGTATGGGAAACCATACCTGGCCACTTGTCACGTCCTTTCCTTTAATTTTACAACAAATATATGGAATACATATACTCTATACAGGCATACTTTAAAAATGAGCATGCACTGTAAAAAGGAAATCTATAAAATAATAGAAAAAGTACTGGCAGCTCATTATTAACAACATTATTCATTAATTTTATGGATATTTCTGTTTCAAACACAATGCATTGAAGTGTAACATTCAAAATACTGATTAAAAAGCCTGTAAAATAACTAAATACCAGGAAAAAAAAAATCCTTTAAATTTATACTGTATGTTGTGCCCCATTATTAAATGTTTTTTTTAGTATATTTTAACTTTTTTTTTAAAATGTATATTTTTTTCTTTTACAAAATACCTTGTTTATTCAGTGTCAGTTTTGACATAACCTCATCTATGCTGTAATAGTCTTACTTACCTGACAAGTGAAATTCAAATCAAGTACGAATGGGGGAAAAAAGTAAGTCAGGCATCAAGCAGAGCCAGTAAACACCCAATTACACGGCTGTTATGCGAGTCGTTCATGTACTCATCAAGTGCATGAAGGTAATGCCATCTGCCTTTCTCTGGTTTCCTTCACACTGCGGCAGTTAATGTATCAACAACCATGCAGCTGACAGTTTATATTGCCATCGAAACCATTAAAAAGTGACTTGCTTGTACCAAAGATGGTAATCTGATTCAGAATGTGAATGGTTATCATGTTCATATATTCCGTGTTATTCTTATTGGCTTTTGAAGTGTTTGGTCTGTGGCCTTTAATTTCATCAGCAGCATCGGAGGAAGCAGACCCATGTGTTTCGGAGCATCATGGAATGAGCTCTATTCATCTTCATCGCCCTCTTTCATTCCTGCTCTGTTTACTCTGGCAGAGAGCGAGCGATTCTGTTATTATTCCTGCTTGTAACCTAGTGTTGAGCGATACCATTAGGAACCAGAGTGCTAGAAATATACTTAAGTATACAGCATTCATAAGATGTTTTTAAATCCAATAATCCTCATTCACGCGGGCTGATTCCGCAGATCTAGGTCACAAAGAGCAATGGCTGAATGGAATTGCGTTTCTAAAAGCACACGCTCTCTGCTGACTCCACGGAGCTCCCATATAATGCAATGCAGTGCAATACACAGTCTGTGTATCATATGAGGTGAGAATATGGTGTATTAGGGGCATGAAACCAGTTCTGTTAAGGTCAAGAGTTTGTAGTGTTTTTGTTTCGTCGTAGACTGCGTGTTCTGGATTGAAATCAATGGCTGAACACCTGCTGATGGTAAAATAACTCTCCATGTTGAATTTGGAAAAGAAAAGAGGATTGGATTTTTCTTTTGAATGACAGCTGAATTTATTCACTGAGGCCTTGAAAGGCAGTGCTGTTTGGCCCATCTGCTATTTTTGTGTGAAGCTGCGGTTGTTACACTGTGCTAAGGGACTGTACGTGTTTGCACGAGTCGAATTAATGGTGCCACTGAAGTGGCCTCGTCATTTGCCTGACAATCCCTCTTTTGGCCCTTCGACAAATAGGCCAGTCAAGGACATTGGCCTTGTTATGTTGAGTCCTGCATCCCATGCTTTTGTACAGGGGCTATTCTGAAATTCCTTTCCTGCTGACATTTAACTGTCAAGATGCCTTCATCTTTGGTATCTCTGTTTACTTCCTCTAGTGCTTTGCTATCTCTATCACTCTATCTGTTTATCTGGTGTCTGAAGGAAGAAGGGGAAAAGCATATTTTGAGTGTCAAGGGTGGAAACTGTTGAGATTTAATTAATATGAGTGCCGGCTGCTGATCGCAGGGAAGAATGTCAACACGCTTGCGACCTAAATCAGGAGGATGTGGCTGATAGATGAATTAGGAAGCTGCCACTTGTATAACTAAAGCAGTTCTGCCCAGTGATGCCTCTTAGTCATGGTTTCACTCAGGTGTGAATGCTGACTTATAAGGCACTATGAAATCTATTTAATCTATTTTTTTCCAAATTCCAAGATTTCTTGATTCCATTTTTATCCTTTTTAATTTATCTACAGTCTCTTTTAATGGTTAAATAACTTTGTATTCACCAAAAAGTGTGTCTAATTAATTGAAACGATAAAGATTACGATATTAAACAGCAATTTGTTCAATGTTTTTTCAAACAGTTATATTTTTATGGCCCAATGAACAGTGTTTTTACCAAATTCTGTTTTACCAAATTTTAATGGCTGTATTAAGTATTAATAATCAAAAGCATTTCTATAGTTGCTTTATAAAAACCATTTACTGTTTTCGTTCTAGTAAATATTCTTTTTTTAAAATAATGTTTTAATAATCATTTAATTATTGTTAGTAGTTCTGTCGTTACAATTAAGTAATACTCCTGTCATGGTTCCTTCAAGTTAAACTGAACTTTTATTTTGATAGGTTACCTTATTACGTTTTTTCATAAAAGACATTCTGTGTTATACAGTAACTTTCATTATTATTACTGGATTCTGGAAATCACTGGATCCTAGTTAATGGGCAAATTAGATTGGAAATATTATGAGGATGAAAATGTCATGTGTGCCTGTGTTAGTGAAGCTGGTGCTCACATTTGTTTCCTCCTTGTTTAAAAAAAAAAATAGTCCACAGTGAAATCTGGCTTTAACAGTTCTGACACAACTTGGACTTTGGGGAACAGAACCTCCATGTGATTGTGATTTGGGAATTGTATGTTCCGGTTTCATTGTTGGTCTGTGTTTAAACCAATAAGCTTCAGCTGGGGGTTTGAGACCACAAGTTGCCGTATTGAGTTTCTTTACAGTTTTCTCTCTTTAATGATTTCTATTAGATTGACTTTTGAAAGATCATGTGATACTGACGACTGGAGTAATGGCTGCTGAAAATTTGGCATTGCCGTCACAGGAAAAGTAAATAAATATGCTAAAAGAGAACAATTATTTCAAATTGTAATATTACAGTATTGCTGTTTTATGTATTGGTCAAAGGATTTAGTTTGATCAAATGAATGCAGCATGGATGGAACAAATGTAAAAAATCAGACTGAGCCTGAACTGTGTTATACCTAGTGATCAGGTTTTTAATTAGAACTGAAGAACCTCATAAATATCAAGTCAGAGCAATTTTTTTTTTTGCCCAACATGGCTTAAAGTTCTTATCTTTAAAATGAAAGCATTTATCAGTGTCTTATTATAGACAGAAATCACATAGGGATGTTATGAGGTGTATATGGCAGTCTATTTTAGGAATGGTATTTTTTTTTTTCAGAAATGGTGATTTAAGAGCTGAAGAGATTAAAAGATTAACTAAACAAATATGCCCAGTTTTATTATTTGCCGGACATAATCTAATGTAATACATGTGTAACAGGGCTCGAAATTAACTTTTTAATTTGGTAAACTTCAAAAAGTTAGGAGCACCAGCAAAAATTCTGACCCTTCTCACATTTTTTATAAGAAATGTATGTCATCCTGCTGACGCGTGCAGTGTGAAACCGGCGTTACAGTGAATGCAGTGCATAGAGCCGTTTTCATAGCGGAGCCACTCAGTCTTTCAACCATTCTCTCCGAAAACTGTGTGCTTTCCTTTCGGCTGGTGAATCAACTTTCACCATATGATCACTATGATCAGCGCCATTATTTGTAACTTTAGGTGGTTTGCTAAAGAAATCAGTCAGTGTTCTTTTCATTTTCCCTCTTCTTCACATTTCCCCGCTGTAGTTAGCGCCGTCTCCTGACTGAGTGATTGACAGCTATTATTAGAACGGTCATCGCAACACATTTTAATGTCATGTAGAAAAATTAAAACAGGTTGCACGGCAACAATTACATGCACTCGCACCAATGCTCCTAAATATATTTTGAGGTCACATAGATGAAATTTTGGGAGCATATGTGACCAAAATGGTCTCAATTTTGAGCCCTGTGTAATCTGTACTGTTAATGTCAACAAGCCTCTCTTTCACAGTAATTAATTGCCGATTATGTTTTTATTTCTCTGGGTGTATTTATTTGGATAAACAGAAAAGGCTGGAATCTAGGTCAGGTTCCCTTAAAATATCGTACTGAATCATTAAAGATGATGTCGATGAAAATCAAGTCTTATTTGGCCATTTCATGACTTATCTAAGAAAGGACACAATCAATCAATGCTCTTTATTTGAAATATAAATCAATATATGATATCAATATGTGAATCGGGGTTGGGGTCAGTTCAGGAATGAACTCAACAATTCCAATTCAAATTACAGGAAACAGTTGGAATTACAGGAAGTGGAATTCAATTCAGGGAAATTCCACTGAGTTCAGCTTATTGGTGTTTCTGAGCATTTATTTGTGATTGCGTTGAGAGACATACATTTGAACTTTATTTATTATGCTTTACAAATACAATGTATGAAATAGAGTTGATCAAATGCAAGTAAATAAAAATGAGAATTGTACATTATTATAGAATGACTGACAGTGGTGATAAGTTTCTGGATCTACTATACATTCTATATATGATTACCTATATACTCAACAAAAATGTCACTCTTGATTTAAACTTTATGTAATTTAATTACATTACATTGTTTCCCAGGCATGATGAAGTCAATAATATTCCAAGTTTTAAGCTTTGTTCTAAGCACAATCTATGTTTGTTTCTCTGCAGGGCCGACATGTCAAAACCGGTCAACTGGCTGCCATCAAGTGCATGGATGTCACAGGGGTGAGTTTACTTTCATCTCTACTTCAGTATTGACCTCTTAATATGCTGTGAAACTGTCTTTCACCAACAAGATGTGAAGCCTCTTGAAGAATCCTCTGCTCAAATCTGCAGGTTTATTTTAGGCTTAGTTGATCTTATTTGTGACGTTTTATTATATATCCTCAAGGCTTAGTTTTCTCCTCATTAGCTCTCTGGATGATAAAATATGATGTTTTGTTAATAACCTTTAAGCATCCTCTTTAAAACAGAGAAGAAAAGACAAGGCTACAATGTTTTGTGTGTTTTTAAAGTCGAGTTTCGTTCAGTGACGGGCATTGGGCTGCAGTTGCGGTTGTGATATTTCAGTCACGTCTGCTCTTTTTAACGGCAGATTTTTCCAATCTATCTTTTTATTTTTTAATCTAAAGTCAATTTAGCATTTAATAAGCTGTTGTAGATTTGGAAATACCGTAGCGAATTCAATTCACAAGCTGTTATGATTTCACTGGCCAGCGTCGGTTGTGTTTGTAATGGCTTGAGGCTGCCCTCAGTTATTTCAGGGTGAATAACGCTTGATTAGCAGGTTACATACATACTTGTTTTTTTTAGGACGAACGCCTTCCCGGTGCTATAGACTATAGAGATTATCAACTGTCTTCATGCTTTTAGACTGTTTATTAATGCTTGTAAAATACAGATGGTGTTAAAAAATGTCTAGTCCGCTAATGTCGAGGTTGGCAGAGCAGTACGTTCCATGACAAACTGGAATTCTAAAAACAATTTCTAAAGCTAGAAAATGTTTAGAAAATTCTACAGTTAATCTAAATATTCTATTTATACTTATCTTTCAAAACTAATAAAAAAAATGTCCTCGAATGGACCTCAAAGTCCTGGAAATCCGTTGGTCAGGTAATGAGGGAATCCAGTTATCAGGATGGGTTGTTCCTGGAAATGATGTGTTTGAGCTGTAGTACATGAGATAGCCGATATAGAGAGTTGTCATTAGTTGAAGTAGCTGTTCATCAGCATGCTCTCGAGAAGAGCTCATTGAGGAGCTCCCAGAGGGACACTCCAGTCAGCATGTAATTCTTGGGGCCAAGAGCTAATCCTGTGCTCTCTGCCCTCCTTCACCCATCTACTTCATGTAAAACACATGCATCTGTAAATGGGCCATCAGCCCCTTATTATAGGTCACTAGAGTGGTCCCACAGGCCTCAAGCTTTACTTCAGAGAGTAGAAAGATATCCCATGATTCACTGCTTCACGTGTCTTGACAGGAGGAAGAGGAGGAGATCAAAGCTGAGATTAACATGCTGAAGAAGTACTCTCACCACAGGAACATCGCCACCTACTATGGTGCCTTCATTAAAAAGAACCCTCCCGGTGTGGACGACCAGCTGTGGGTGAGTACCATGTCCCAGTGTGCCAGTGGTGATAGAGAGCATATCCATCTGTGCTTCAAACACTCTACCCTGTGTATATGTGGTCTTTTATGGGCCTGTAAGGAAGCGTATGATAAATGGGCCTTGAATGAACATTGATGACCAGTAATCAAAGCACCGTTGTCTCGACGACAGACTTGTGTCATGGAGAGTTAATGGAGCTCTGTGCTGGGAAAAGTTAAGGAATTTGTAAAGACTGTGAAGACTTTTTGTAGAGATTGGGATAATAGAATGTGTCTATTTTTATGTACTCTACTCACACAGTTGTGTGCTTGACTTTAATGGCTGACCAATATAGGATTTTTCCAACCCGAAGCCAATATTTAGAAATGATGTTGATCTATAACAATATCATTCTGATATAATATAAATCATTGGTTCTCAACCAGGAAAGCGGGTCACAGGATGATTTAAAATGTATGATTTATTTATTTATTTTGTATTTTAATTTAATTTAATTTAATTTAATTTATTAAAATAATAGTTTATTAAAAAAAAAAAAGGAAAAATATTTCATTTTTTATTTATTAAAATTTATTTATTTATTAATAACCCCCCAGTGATTGTTTTAATGAAAAACAAGGAATATTATGACACTTTCAGTTTTGTTGGTTTTATATGTGTTATATTTAAGAAGACACTTAAAATACACAAAATTCACTTAAGGCTCACTGAAAAAAAACATTATATTTACTAATATTACCTATTAACCAGTCAAAATAGGTTTGATTTTCCTGTGTTTTAAGTACATTATTTGTCAGAATTACTCAAAAATGAGTGATCTGTCTATTGAAAGAAATCTGACACGTTCAGATTTGCTTAAAGCCGAATGTGAAAATTGACATAAAATCAATTACATTTAAAACTTGCAAGTCATTTTCACAGTTCCAGTTTGCGGAACTGCCTTCACTCTCATACAAAACGTACAGAGCTGTCACTGGGGTGGTGCTCTTTCAAAAGGAACTAATATGTACCTGTAAGGTGCTAAAATGCGCTCAAATAATGAACTTTTTTAGCTTTTGAAGCATGGAGTGCCACCCCAGTGACAGCTGTTTATCTTTTTTTCTCTGAGAGCGTATAATGAAGTGGGTAATAATTACAGCCTAATAATTAGAGAGGGCATTATTTAAATCTGCTGCCTAGACTTATTCTTTCACTTCATCTCCCACTCTAGTTTGCTTTTCTCATCCAGATTTTTTTCTCCTGACATCTCTCTTCCTCTTCCAGTTCCCTCTTCCTCAGCTGAAAGACTGATAGTGGCAGGGTAATTTGTGTTGTTTATCAGCGGCTGCAGGGACACACAGGGGCACGTAGATGAAGCGCTCCACCAATAAAGATAGACATCGCAGGAAATGAAGTGCATTTGTGACACATCTCAGCGCTGAGTGACAGCTCTTGAATGGGCAGACCTTTCAAATGAAGGGTGACATTCCCACTGCTGTAAGACTCGAGGGCCACAGACCTCTTCGGTATTCCCACTGACCTGCCAATCAAAAGCCCAAAGACACAGATTGGGAAAGAAGCTTTTGGCATGACCGAGTGATTGAAACCCACATTCAATTTTACTCCTGCTCTTCAGGTAGTTGGCGCGCATGTTTCCAAGGGAATCTATTCACTCTGGCACTCAGCTTCAGAGCAGTTCTTGCATAAGCACTTTCTATTTTACGATTTCTCTCACCAACTTAACACAGCGGTTAGTGCTGCGGACTCTGAATTAAGCTTGAAGCCTATAAATTACTCCTTCCGTTTTGTCCTAGTGCACAAAGATTAGTTTGCAGCACATTGCACATTCTTTTCAGTCTGTTGAAGAGGACATAGAAGCAATGAAAGCCTGGCCTTTAAAAAGACCAGCTGACACCAGCATGGCGTTTCGCATTTCTTTAGGCAGGTTTTTTGCAGAACTAG
This sequence comes from Enteromius afrohamiltoni, assembly GCA_034779775.1. NCBI lineage: Eukaryota > Metazoa > Chordata > Actinopteri > Cypriniformes > Cyprinidae > Enteromius > Enteromius afrohamiltoni. Next base: position 9,063,540 of record JAUYWG010000032.1, read on the forward strand.
CTGTTAGAGCTCCTGTTAAAACAGCAAGGTTGACTAAGAAAAGCTTGCTGGTTAACACCTCATACAAACTAAAACGATAAATACAATAAAATAAGTATTTTAGGCGCTTCTATAAATGTGTATTCACATATTTAGAAAAATCCAGATAATTTACTCACCCTTATGTCATCCAAAAAGTTCAGTTGAAAATAAATGAATGTGTTTTTGAGGAGTTCCAGGATTTGTCTCCATATAGTGGACTTTAATGGGTGCCAGTGGGTTGAGGGTTCAAATGGAATAAGGGTCTTATCTAGCACAGCAATAAAATTGATATACTTTTTAACCACCAATGCTCATCTTGCACTAGCTTTGCATTGTATGACCACGACTTCACGCGTTACGTAATCACGTTAGAAAGGTGACGGCAGTGGTGGAAGTTCCGACCCAGTGTTTACAAAATTATTGTGCAAAGACTAAATCAGCAATACTGGACCATTCTGAAGTTTATTCATTTGAAGATTAAGGTTTTTACTACTACTGTTTTGTGACCTTTCCAGTGTGATTGCGTAGTGCGCCATGGACTTGCATCGCAGACTTAGTGCAAGATGAGCATTTCTGGTTTATATATATATATATATATTTATTTATTTATTTATTTTATTTATGTATTTTTTTTTAAGATTATTTCATTGAGTTTTGATTCGAGTTGTTTTGAAAATGCCTAAACATCACGCAGTCCTACTGTACTGTATCTACACTTTTCAGTCTAGGAGACATGCATTGGTGCTGAATCACAGCCTTCAAATGAGTGTGATAGTCTGTGAAAATGAGTCAGCGTCTTAAAATAGAGAAGCACCATAACCCAAAACACAGCCTCACAAGCAGTGCTCAGTGATCTCATTCTTCCTTCTTTATGGCATCCTAGACAGAAAAATAGCAAGTTTCTCATGATTCATGAAGTATTAAAGAGGTCAAGCAGCACATGATGTGTCTTCATGCGAGTTATTGTGGTTTTGTATTTCATAAGTGGATTATGATCTGCTCCAACCTCAAGATTAGGCTACTGAGCTAAACTTCAACTGTTCTTACACAAGGGACTTATCCTCGTTCGAACTTCACAATTCTTAAAGGGATAGTTCACCCAAAACATTTCCATTTCTTTCTTTTGTTGAGCACATTAAAGGCAACTTTATTTTAGGAAGTCAGTGGCTACCAACAATTGCGTGTTTACCTACATTCTTTAAAATGTGTTCTTTTGTGCTCAACAGAAGAAAGAGACTCGTTAAAATTAGTAAATAATGAAGTTTCTTTTTGCGGTGAACTATCCCTTTAAGTCATACTGGCCTCAGAAGAAGAACTGAATAATGTGAAGTGTTTCTTTATTTAACTGTTGGCCATTTTCAGATGCAGCCAGCTTGAGTGGCTGTTGTGTGGTCGAGCACACATCTCTGACATGGAGTATCCGAACCTGAGGGCTGTGCTCAAGGGCTCGTGACAAGACAGGACACTCGCTGCTGAAGTACGATTAAAGGAGCTAGAAGCACACGTCACTTCTAATTACAACAGGATAAGGCTAAATCAGAGGGTTTGAGGATCAGCTAAGCTGACTAGCTACATTTTTACAGCAATTTTTAGATCCACAACTGGTGTTACATTCAATTGTTGTGAGCAACAAACCAAATGCATCAGTGTCATAGCATGAAAAAAATCACTAGTGTTTTTATAACTTGGCTTAGTCGTTTTTGTTCTGGAAAGATGTGGTTTAAATGTTTTATACAAACAGCAATCAGGTACTTAACAGTGCAATCTACTTAATGGGCCGTACTTGCTATTTTAATATAGCTTCTAAACCAAGTAAATTCAGTGAGGTAGGTGTTTTAATTACATTTTATTTATTTTTTTTTTTTTTGCAGATTTCTGTATTCGAACAGTAGATTTAGTTCTTTGTTAGTTGCCCTTTTCATGAGAACAAATCCTGTTTTCATCTGTAAAAGTTCACTGCCTCCACCTGGGAAAACAAACTGACAGAGATTAATGGGCTGTGATTAACCTCTGTAATATTGGCTTATCCGTATTACAGTAATATCACCTTTTGCTTCTGTGGAATTGCAATTCCCATTATTACCAATAATCATGACACCTGAAGAAAAGATGCTTGTGCTTCAATTCATTTTCCAAGGACATTTCAGAAGTCACTCGAGTTAAAAGTGTTTGAAAATTTTCACTCCTTTTTAGTTTTATGGTTTTTTTGTTTCGTTTTCAGTCACGTCTGCTCTTAAGTTGTAAACCTAAATGACATTCACATCAGATATTAAAGTAAAAGTCCCTCCCGATCTCTTGTGCTTGCAAGTTTGGTTCTTGCTGCAAAATCAGGTTCAATTAAAACCTAAGTGATGCAGCCTTTTAAACGCTGCACGTCTTGGGTCTGTGAGACATGGACCAGTGGGAGAGGAGGGGATCAGATCTTCAGCGCATGATGATGGTGACAGGCCTTTCCTCCTGCCTGCTACATTTGTCCCAGCATCCACATGCATATTAATGGACTCTCTCTCTCTCTCTCTCTCTTTCTCTCCCTCTCTCTCTCAGCCTGCGGTCGAGCAGTGCTCAAAGATTTATATCCTCCATTTAATTGTCCCTGCTTGGGTGTTTGTGTTGAATGCTGCAATATTTATCATGTTTTTTTAATGATCTGTGGGACTCTCCTCTCTGTCTTAATATATAATAAAATCCACCAGTGCTCAATGGGGCGTAATCCCATGAATCCCATGAAATAGTAACGGGCTGATTAAAGCAGGCAGCCCCTGTCGTGCTGTTTGTTTGTTTGTTTAGGTTTTGTTTGGGATTGTTTGCAGTTTAAGTGGGTTGTACTAATATATTTTTGATAAGCAAATGGTAGGCAGGGGCACAATTAGAATAAATGGGACAACTGCACAGAAATGAGATTTGGGGCTAAAAATGTTTCAAGACCTTGAAGTGGTTTTCTTCTCCGTGTTGACATTTTTATTATTGAAACAGAACATATTAAAGGAGAGATTACATTATAATTTTTTAGAAAGTGCTTAATTGTTCACAAATTTGAAATTGTATTCATGGAATAAAAGTGACTAGTGGTACAGTAGCATATAGATGACCTCGAAGCTATCATCCATAGATTCAAAGACTCCATTAAATCAAAGTGAGAGATTTATGGCTTTAAGGGGCTGTGTGAAAGACAAAAGGATAATTATGGTTTGCAGGAAGTGACTTGTTTTCTCCTCTACAGCTGGTGATGGAGTTCTGCGGTGCAGGCTCAGTGACAGACCTGATCAAGAACACCAAGGGCAACTCTCTGAGGGAAGACTGGACTGCCTACATTAGCAGAGAGATCCTCAGGGTAAAGGCTCAAGTCACTGTGCTTTATTCACACTCGTCCCTACTGTGCTAGCATTTGGAAAATGCTTGATATTTTCTGTTATTTTACTAGTGCCAACCAACTGTACTGAAACTCCACCTGGTCAAAAGTATAGACTGGCCTGTATAAATAGTGCAATTTATTCAAATAATTAACTGTTAAAATGTTAGTTTTAATATTTTGGGAGAATCTGAGCATCGTTGACTGTCTATTGTTGTTAAAAAAATATACATTTTACTAATGTGAAATTCTTTGAATAATCAAAAACAAAAAGAGGAAGACTAAATAATAATAAAATAAATGGCAAGGTTATATGTCAAATGTTCTTTTCTGAAATATTTTAATGAGTGAGTATCATTGCATTAGATAACACATTATCAAACCAAGAATGGCAAAATTTGAATACGTTTTTTTTTGGGGGGGGGGGAATGTTACTTTTTAAGTGTAAAATATGACCCTGGACCACAAAGCCAGTCTTAAGTCGCTAAGATATATTTGCAGAAATAGCCAAAAATACATTGAATGGGTCAAAAAGATAGATTTCTTTTTTGCCCAAAAATCCTTAGGATAGTAAATAAAGATCATGTTCCATGAAAGTACTGTATTTAGTCAATTTCTTACCGAAAATATATTAAAACATAATTCTTGATTAATAATATGCATTTATAAGATCTTCATTTGGACAACTTTAAAGGTGATTTAGATTTAGATTTTTCTCTATCCTCAGATTCTAGATGTTCATATAGTTGTATCTCGGTCAAATATTGCCCTATCCTAACAAATCCTACATCAATGGGAAGCTTTTTTATTCAGTTTTCAGATCACTTTCAGATCATCAGGTCACCTAATTTGAGAAATAAGGATTCTGTGGGGGGGGGTTTTCCTCTCCCGATTTTTGTTTCTCTTCCAGGGCCTCACTCATCTCCACCATCACAAAGTCATCCACAGAGACATCAAAGGCCAGAATGTGCTGCTAACAGAGAACGCAGAGGTCAAACTAGGTAAGAACACGGCCCTGAGGCTCAGAAAACTTTGCATAGCATTTACAGGCCTCACTGTGATTCTGCAGAGAAGGTTTCAAAGCAAAGGAATGTGAAAGAAGCGTGGCCCAGCAATGCTAATGCGCTGTTGTCCTTTAGCAGTGCCCCCATTTAAGACTCAGTGAGGAAATTAGCATTGACTGTGAGACAGAGTAGGCTGGAACAGAGGTAAATCAATTAGCCTGTGTGGGGTAAATAATTGATCATCCTTTAGTTGACAGTGCTACTCTAGCAGATTTCATAAATATGCTAAAGGTTTGCGATTGCGGAAGGAACTTTTTAAAACAAACAGTCAGTAGTGCCTTGAGCATGTGTTTTTGTTATATTTTGTTACATGTTTTTATAACATCTGATTTGATCTCATTACATCTCCGCGTTTATTGCAAGAAGGGGCCAGTTACTAGAAAGCACAGGCACTTGCATGTCAGTGAACCTATTTGATTTATTGCATGGAAATATTTTTCATTTGATCATGTCTCGTTAAACTAGCTTCTTATGGAAAACAATTCTTTAAAGGACGTCATCCATCTTGAAAGAATGTACGGCACAAACTACAAACTACAGGAAGCAGCTGTTGTTTTTTTTTATGTATTTTTTTCGATGTTGCGTAACATGTTAAAAATAAAATTCTGTCAATGATCACTCACCCTCATGTCGTTCCTAACCTGTAAGACCTTCATTTATCTTAAAAAAAAAAAAAAAAAAGAAAAAAGACACAAAGTATTCACGTACAGTTGTGTTCAAAATAATAGCAGTGTTTTTTAAAACGTGAGTAAAGCTCAGAATTCTTATAATATTTTTATTTCCGTTTATTGGGAACACTGCACATTATATTTTACATCAAAACATGAAGAAAAACTATCAATATTTTAATTACTTTACAGAAAATGATGGAAAAAAATATATTGGGCTGTTCAAAAAAATAGCAGTGTCTGCCTTTTTCAATACAAACTCAAATTTTTACTTCGTAAACTGAAAAAAAGTTAAGATTTAGCTTTCCCGTGAATCACTAAACTAATATTTAATTGAATATCCACTGTTTTTAAGAATTGCTTCACATCTGTGCTGCATGGAGTCAACCAACTTCTGACACTTGCAAACAGGTATTCCAGTCACGGATGATTTGACAAGTCCTCTGTATTTCTTAATTTTGCCTCAGAAACAGCATTTTGATGTCACCCTACGAGTTTTCTATTGGGTTAAGGTCTAGGGATTGGGCTGGCCACTCCATAACCTTAATTTTGTTGGTCTGGAACCAAGATGCTGCTCGCTTACTGCTGTGTTTATAGTATAAATTATACTGCTTATAATGGTACATGTTGTATAAAGGTCTTAGATCTCATAATTAAAATAACTTTTGTTAGCTGAACAATCAGTTAAATAACAGCACACTCCATTAAATGCACTGTAATTCTATTCCTCACAGCCTTGTTTTCATTCCTGTTAAATGTCCTGTTAGTCCTACCTAGCTGGCAGCATTTGCTTAAAACTAATCAGACTGTTTTCCACCCCGTCTCTTTCATCTGAACCCCAGTGGACTTTGGTGTGAGTGCACAGCTGGATCGCACAGTGAGCCGCAGGAACACTTTCATCGGTACTCCTTATTGGATGGCACCAGAGGTCATCGCGTGCGATGAGAATCCTGATGCCACGTATGACTATAAGGTGAACTCTTCTTACTCCAAAATATGTAATCTGTGACACATGATATTCTACATGGTCTTGAAGTGGTAATCATGTTGTGAGAATACATATAAATAGTTGTCTGTTGTTTCTGTGCTGCTGCAGCCAATGATGATTCTACTCTATAACAGCAAAACAACAGAGAGCTCTCATTTCAAATTGGTCTGCAGTGATTTAGCCGAGAGAAGAGTATCGATCACGGCTCCTCAATTTACTCAATACACACATGAGCATATGCAATCAAAATCGAATAAACTCGCCTTGGTAATAATTTAGTCACCATTATCCACAAATCACTCACTCACGCTAATACAGTGATTCGTGCTGCGGCTGGCAGCGTTGATAATGTCAGTGTAGCAGGACGCGCCATCATCCTCCCCTATCCTGTCAAAATATATATTAGCTTGTTTCTTTATTATTGCGCTAGTCTATTTCAATGCATGTTTAAAAACCCGTCCCTGGTTTAGCTCAAAGCTCAGACGAATGTAAAGAAAAAAAGGGATTTTTTTGCAGCATGAAATGTCATCTGTGTGCAGTGGTTTTAGTGTCCGCTGCATGGCATTTTTATTGGCATGTCAAATTGCCTACATGTCATAGACTGATAAAAGCCCGTGCTGTATTAGGTTCGCCGTCTTTTGTTCGCAATCTTTTTTTCTGTTTCAGTAACTCCTCAGTAAAAGGACTTGCAGAAAAAAGTAAATTATATATGTGAGCAGGTTTATTTTTTGGTATGTCTTTGTTTTAAGCTTTTTTTTACTCTGCTGTTAGATTGTAAATCTCAGTTTTTTAAAAATTCTGTGATTTCTTTTTTTTTTTTTTTTTTTTTTTTAATTGCAGTCAAAAAAGTCAAGACCTCTGAAGTTTTTATGGAGAAAACTGACTTTTGATGGGTTTAAACCTAGCTACTTTTCTCGCTGGGTTAATTGTGTGTTAGAGAATATTTCATATGCCTTTTTTGGTTAAAGAAGGTACCGTATCAGCAACATACGGTATCTATCTGCTTACCGAAGAAAGGACAGATTACAGAAAGGTGAAACTTTCACCGGATCTTTGTTTTGAAAATGAAGTCAAATCACTCCACAGATTTCAATAGAATCCATCAAACTGTTTGTGTTTACAGTTCCAGTGAATTTGTCAGGCAGCCAGACTTCCATAGAAGAGAAACTAAAGGTTATCACACCGGTTTGTTATTTGAGTACCTGTGTTTTCATTGGTGTGTACAGAAAAAAACAATAAAGAAGAGAATCTGGGATGGGTGAATCATTGAGTTTTTAAACTGATGTTGCAGTATCTGAATGAATAAATCAGTTCTTGTGAATGGCTGATATACTGTACCCACACCTATGGGGGGAAAAAGATGAAATCAGTATTCATTACTGCAGTGTGTTTTATCGGACGGTTTTCTGTTGTTACACTAACAGTGCATCTATTGTTATCTAAACTTATCTAAACATGCGGCGTCTTATGATCAGACAAAAAAGCCTTTGTGTAGGTAAACAAAATTTCTGCTGACCAGTTAATGACAGTTTTGCCTAACAATACTCTTTCTGTGGGAATACAGTGCCATACAATCTGTCATGGTTTATTGCTTCAGTTGAGACTGTGTGTGTTGTTAAGGATATTATTTTCCTACGCTTTCAGACAGGCTTGCTCACACGTTCCTCTTGTGGGACATTCCCCATGACTCAATATTTCAAAGTGTAAAATGTAAAAACTAATGACATGTGAACTTGTGAACTTAAGCTTTTACCAAAATTATCTAGCTTATCTATAGCATTTCTAAATGTTTTTGATTTTTAAATGATATCTTAAGTTACCTCAAGTCCAATTTCGTCTCTTGTGTTTCAGAGTGACCTGTGGTCATTGGGAATCACAGCCATTGAGATGGCCGAAGGAGCCCCACGTGAGTAAAATGCTTCACTGTTTTGTGTATATTGGGAATTATGTTTTCATATAAAAGGTACACCGTCCAAAGTTACATCAGGACGGGGCTACTTCATTTTTAAAGGTCATCAAAGCAGAATCCTCACTTTATGGAAGTTTAACAGAGAAAAAAAAATACTTAATAACCCTCAAGCAGTTAATAAAATATTTAGCAAATAAATGTTCCTTCATTTTGAAACTTGATGGATGCAAGCCAGCGCGCATAAAAGGTAGCCGTATGTTAAGTTGGGGTTTATGACATTGGCTGAAACATATGTGAGTGTCACAGACCTCTTCCTTGCATCTGTTAGATATATAAGACCGTCCTTGCGGTCAGAGTCTGGACAAGCTGCGTGAGCTTCTCTCAGTGGAAGGCTGTCTCACAGATGGCTGAGCAGTGATGGATAGGCAAAAGGGCAGGCAGACTGTAGTGATCTTGTCCTGGCTGGAGAGGGGAATAATCCTGTAGGAAGGTGCCCTGGCAGGGTGGTACTGCTTTGGCCAGGGGACAGAAAGCTGCTGGGCAGTGCACTTGAGGACAAATCTGCCTTTTTTTTTTTAATGTAGTACATTGGAGAGATGACTCACCGTTGTGACTGCTGACAACAAATGGAAATATGTGTGTGTTCGTGCATGCATTTTTGTTGGCACTGGCATATTGGCCCTCGGTGTGTAGCAACAGATCTGTGTCCAAAAGTGACATTGCTGGTCAAACTCACTAAGCTCGACCGTCCTCTAGCTTGGAATGAGCTTGCCATCCCTGCTGCCAGGCTCTGAAAGACATTGTACCCTCAAACCGCGACCATTCTGTGCTGGGAACTCGCTCACACCTGCCCGTGTAGTCTGATACTTGCCATCTGTCTATTCAAGCCGCACAAACCCGTTCCAGAATTGGTATTAGCTTCAAATTCGGTTGATTTGTTAAAAAAGCGAGATGTTGGACTTCACAAACATGTTGAAAATTGAGGTTTTAACCTCTTGTTGATGTTTCGTATTGTTTGTGAGTTGTTTTATATCGAGGCATGCTGAAAACTAATGCAGCGTGTTTGAGAAATAGATGTAGTTTTAGTGTCGGTTCAAGAAAGCATATACAGACTATTACCAGAACTACATGCTTTTATAGTGTTCACATGATTGTATGATTTGTCTCATGTCATGCACTTGTCTGAACACGTAGTGCTGCGAAACTGACCTAGATGTGTAAAACACCCCACCCTAGAATATTCATCCTAACATCATCAACAAATACTTTATAATGAATTGATGCACTCAATTAAGCATTAGAATTTACATTGTGATGTCCATTATCACGGTTCAAAACAAGTGTAAATGTAAATATATATTTTTTTGTTGTGTTTTTGTTGTTTCTATTTATTTTTGTTTGTTTTTATTTATTTATTTATTTATTTTTGCTTTAGTTTTCTTAGGGTTTTTTTTTCACTGTTTTGGTTTGGTTGTTTTTTTTTTGTTTGTTTGTTTTGGTTTACTTTGCCTTGCATTGTTTGTTTAGTTATGTGTTTTTGTTTTGCTTTGCTTTGCGTTTTTCACCCCACGGCTAAATCAAGCACACGATTGGTGTCACATGTTAGGGAGAAAATTCAATTTGAGCCATGTTTAACTGCAGTGTGAATAAAGCCTTTAGTAGCCAGCTTTCTGTGCACATTTTTACATGGGTGGCATTGTGAGTGCAATACATAATAAAGCTGCTTTCTGACAAGAGCAGGGGCCTGTGCCATGAAGCTGGATTAACTGGCTAGCCAGGTAAGTTTAGCTTGCACGAATCCTGGGTTTTAGCTACCATGAAATTGGTTTGGCTTTTTGGCCATAGTAACTTCCGCTAGACAGCTAACCTGCTCCGGGGCAGGTTATGTTCTGGGTTAGAGAGCGCAAAACAGAATTTGACCAATCAGCTTCCAGCAAGGGGACACATGTCTGATGCAATAAAGCCACTCCCCTAGCTTCTTACTCCAAATGAAAGGACGCTGCATAGTAAAACATTGTTTGAAGAATCTTTTTAATTACTTTATTATTTATATAATTATTATCTCTAATCTTTTACACAAGCCGGTTTAGTTTAATAGTAATTAGGCTTTTAAATGAATATAAACATAGATAATATGCAGTATTAAGTAAACATGACTACATATGAGTTTACATTTTTAAGTGTTTTATTCATAGTGTTATTTTTGTGTTACTAAATATTAGCCTATCATCTTTATAAAGTAACTTTACAGATTACTTTAAGTTTTCCTCTTGACTAGCTTGACTAGCTTCATGGTACCAACAAACCCAGATTGGAGCGGTTTTTCTCAAAACTAACCCTGTAACTCTGAGTTTGTTTAGCCACCATCATGGTACAGGCCCCAGGTCTTTATTGTATGCGAGGGAAATTAATACATAAGCCATGAATATATTGCTGCTTGTCATGGTACTGGTCACTGTCCAATCAGAATGAAGCATTCAATAGATAATAAACAGAAATATGGAGTCTGATTTAATGTTTGGGCACATGAACTAGATATTTGTCCTGTCTGTTTCTAAAAGCTAGTCTGAGATCTGGTGGACTGGTTTTGGACAGCACAACACATCCAGTGTTAACATTGTCCTCTCTCTCCCAACAGCCCTTTGTGATATGCACCCAATGAGAGCCCTGTTTCTGATCCCTAGAAACCCGGCTCCCAGGCTCAAGTCCAAGAAGTGGTGAGTTCTCTCTCTTTGTTCAAAAAAGTTCACAGAGACAGACCCCCAGTCCAAAGCTTCTGTGAAGATCTCCCAAGCACTCTGTCCCATCTACTATTAATCAGAAAGTCCTGCACACGTATTCACTGTTCACTTCATCTGTCACATGTGATCTTCATTCGTTATGTCAGCCCATTTGAGTGCAGACGCCTTGAGAAAGGTTACTTGTCACGCTAGACGTACAGGTTTTTGTTTGTTAACGGCAACCGATATGTACAGTACATGATTTCTGAACTTGTAAACAAACCTGCTCTTGCCAGACAGCCTGACATAACAAGAAGCCAAAAATAAAGAGAGAGATAAGCCTGTGGCTTTTCCCTCAAGATTTTCCTTGTATATGCAGGTCTAAAAAGTTTCAGTCATTCATTGAGAGCTGTCTGGTGAAAAACCACAACCAGAGGCCCAGCACAGAGCAGCTCCTCAAACATCCCTTTATCCGAGAACTGCCCAACGAGAGACAGATCCGCATTCAGCTCAAGGACCACATCGACCGCACCAAGAAGAAGAGAGGCGAGAGAGGTGAGCAACCTGATTAGATTTATATATTAACCTGTCAAACCAGATATGATGCCCTGTTTCGTCTTTACACATTTTATATTGAACATGTTAAAACAACCGAGCAACCGTGAAGATGTGCAGCACACAGCTGGGAAAATGCCCTCACCGCAATCTCTGCTGACATTTAGCATTTATCACATAACTCATGACCTCCATTCCCCATTTGGGTTGTCTTTTCCCTTTCATATAGCCCATATAAATTGCTGCTTGAAGTTATATTACATAAGAGTTTAGCAGTATTGCTCTTCTCCAAATGGCCATTTTGATGTGTGAGGAATGTTACTGGTTATAAATAAGAAGAGAGCTATATGAGGAAACTTTAGACTTAAAAGCCAAAGCATTTAGTAAATCAGTGAATGTTTGTATTTTTAAATACACTAAAGTTGAAAGAAAATAATAAATTAAACAAAAATGACAGTAAAACTTTTATTGGTATAGTATTGCATTAAAAAAATGGAACTTGCTTTTTATTCAGCATAATCTTTAAAAAGTTGTCATCATATCATTTTACGAAATATACATTTTATATTTATTTTTTTCATTATTAGAATATTTAGGACAGTAAAAAGATAAATAGAAATTAATTGCATTCCAAAATAAAGGTTTCTGTTTACATGATTGATGTGTGTATGTATTTAAATGTTATGTTTATATATTAAATATATTTATATGCAATAATATACACTCAACAAAAATATAAACGCAACACCTTTGTTTCTGCTCCGATTTTTCATGAGATGGACTTAAAGAT
>JAUYWG010000032.1:9075703-9095526 GCA_034779775.1 Enteromius afrohamiltoni
TTAGATCTTTAAGTCCATCTCATGAAAAATCGGAGCAGAAACAAAGGTGTTGCGTTTATATTTTTGTTGAGTGTAAATACATACATGTAAAAAAATCTAAATGTGTGTGCATTTATATATACATAATAAATAAACTGTATACATGCATATATTAAACAAATTTATTTTGGATGCAATTAATCACAATTAATCTCATATTATTGTTTATTATGTATTTTTGATCAGATAAATAAAGTATTGGTAATTTCAAAAACAGTCTTACTGACTCCAATCATTTGAATGCTAATGTATACATTGGCACCAAAACATATTTTATATCAGATATTATAACATATCATCAAAAGTGCACTTCAGAGAAAAGCTACAAAATCATAAAATATTGGCACTTTAAAAGCAGACAGATGTGTTAACGAAACAGAATTTCAAGGTACCTGACAGGGATCCCATCAGGGAGGGTTTTGCATGTCTGAAATGTGTCTGCTGGACATTTTCACACCTGCAGATGAGACAGAATATGAGTACAGCGGGAGTGAAGAGGAGGAGGAGGAGCACGACATGGGAGAACCCAGGTACATCCTGCATGAGGTGTTGGGGGTTGTACTGGATGTGTGGATGTGGCTATATGAGACAAACTCGGTCATTCATTCATTCTCTACACAGCTCCATCATTAACATACCTGGAGAATCCACTTTGAGGCGGGATTTCCTACGGCTACAACTGGCCAATAAGGAACGATCAGAGGCCCTGCGCAGACAGCAGCTAGAACAGCAGCAGAACGAGGGACACAAGCACCAACTACTGGCTGAGCGACAGAAACGCATTGAAGAACAAAAAGAGCAGAGGCGCCGATTAGAAGAGGTGCGTCATTGTGTGTATGTGTGTGTGCTGTGCAAGCCAGTGTGTTGACCATAACTGCCAAGGTTTACACCAACTGTAGTCTCATGGCATAACTTCAGCTGCTCTGAGCTCATGTGAAAGGAACGTTTCCTAATATAAATCCAGTAATTGAGGCTCTTTGCATTTGCTCAATTACATCTGCTCAGTGATGTAATAGATCTTTAGTATTTATATGGAGAACATCCAGATTAGCAGTTACACACATACACAGAGCAGCATTAGTCTTTTACACCGAGTGATGACTGTAACACCAGCTTGAAATCAAGGGTAATTTTAAGAAACAGTGCATTTTTGGAAGCAGGAAAATTCAGCATGCTAATGATAAGCTAGTTTCATGTGAAGTCTGTCCTTGGAATACTATTACTAGGGCCTAGGGTAGTATATATAACAGCAGAATATTCATTCTGATTTTGCTGGTTTTATTAAACAATATTATTGAGACCATTACAGTGATTTTAATGCATTTTTTGTTTGGCCAATAATAATCATACATACTGTAATTCTGTAGATTATTCCTTCATTATTAAGGATTATGATTATAAACAAAATGGGATAGTGTAGTAAAACATTTTTTTGTCTTGATCGGTTTGAAATGATCTACTTAAATGAATCAAAATTCACAAAATTCACAAAATTCACTCAAATATGTTTAAGATATTCTGTGTTGGTAATTTGTCATTTATTAAAATGTGTTAACATTTATTTCTATATGTATATGAGATTGTACATTTTATATGTGCTTATAAATTAAAATAATAAAACATACTCTATTACCATTAACTAAAACTAAACATTAAACCGAATGAAATAAGAAATGTTGCCTTGGCAGCTAACTGAAATAAGATTAGGATTAGGAGCATTAACATGAAACATGAAACGCGCACGGCATATACTTTGCTAAATATTTTTTGCATCTATTCTTGAATATATACATGCATGTGTGTGTTTATATAATTATAATAAAAAAAACGTACACATATATTACAAAAACTTTTATTTTTGGGTGCGTTCAGTTGACAGCGCTAATAAAAAGTTCTAAAAATGTTACAAATACTTAACAAAATGACTATGAGTTAAAATAAAATAAAAGTTGTATTATTGTTTTCTAAAATAAAATGTTGAGAGATACTGACATACTGAGCTCTAACCTACTGATGTGGTTAATGGAGGACATCAACTGGTCTGGCTGAATTGTCCATTTTACTTCCCAATAGCATCACACAATAACAAACGACACACTCCAGTTGAGTTTTACTGGAGTCTCATTGCGTGGAAGGAAAAATGCTTCCACGCTGTTGCTGTTTAAAGACTTAACAGGTTATTCAGCTGCATGAGTGTGATTGTGTGTGTCTCACAGCAACAGCGGCGTGAGCGTGAGCTCAGGAAGCAGCAGGAGAGGGAGCAGAGGCATCGCTATGAGGAGCAGCTCCGTCGAGATGAGGAGAGGAGACAGGCAGAGAGGGAGCAGGTACACACACAGCACTGCTCCGATGATGACACCAACTACACACTCAATTAATAGAAGTTAATTGTTGGTAAAGTAACCCTGTGAACGGCTCTATAACCAAGAGGTTCTGTGGAGAACCAGATAAAACATGTGAAATGAGTGCACAGCACTATTGCTTTTCTCTTTATCTGCTCCAGGGAGATTGACCATCTCTGGGGTGTGTGTGTGTGTATGTATGTGTGTGCGGCCACATGACCTTGAATCATTCCCCCACACATCTCATGGTGTATGAAAGGACGGCTGAGTCACTGACTTGATAAATAGATGAGAATATCTCTCTTTCATTCGTGTGGGCGAGGTTAATTACCTCGCAGAGCTATCGGCACGTTTCTAAGAATGGCTCTGTTAATGGCCGCTGTTTTCCAGAGCTCTGACCCGCGTGCTCGCTCACGCTGAAAAGGTTTTTCCATCATCATCATCATCATCAGCAGCATCTCACAGTTGCTCTTGAGAACACAGCGATTACACTCCCCTCTCTCCGCTCTCACTATCAGTATCCTCTCCCACCTGTTCTCTCAGACATGCTGTTTCAGGTGTGCTCATGTACAAACTTCTTTCTCTTCACACGTTTACACCCGCTCTTCGCTTATTACACTATCAGCTCTGCTCTTTCTCTTCTTTCCCACGCATTCAACAGGTCTACGCTTCATTAAATTGTTTATGTGATCTTTCACTTCATAGTTCTCTCTCTTTCTCACATCTCTATTTCTTGCCTGTTGAAAAACCAGCATATGCTTGATTTGAAGCTGGTTTTTGCTGGTCCTTTGCCAACACATGACCAGCGTAAACAAGCATCCCAGATGCAAAACATACCTAACCAACGTGGCTCTTTTTTTTTCTTTCTTTATTTCTTTCTTTTATCAACAATCATTTTAACAATCATGTTTTCATTCTATCTAGGCAGCTATCATTTTTCTATCTATCTGTCTAGCTAGCTAGCTGTGTTGTTCTAGCTGTTAGCTAGCTTTCATTATGGTTCTAGCTAGCTTGCTTTTATTCATCTAGCTTCTGTTTCAGTTAGCTGGCTTTTGTTTTAATTGGTTCTAGCTGGCTAGCTATTGTTAGCTAGCTTTGTTTCAATTTAGTTAGCTGTCCAACTATTCTATATTCCCTGCAGAAAAAAACAGCTAAAACCAGCTTAAGCTGGTTGACTGGTTTTAGTTTAAACTGGTCAGAAAGCTGCTTTCAGAGGGGTTTTGGCTACATTTCCAGCTTGCCAGCTAAAACCAGCCAAGCAGCCTAAGCTGGTTTTAGCTGTTTTTTTCAGCACGGTTATTTATAATTTTATCTAGCTAGTCAACTTTTTCCAATCTATGGTTATAGCTAGTTGGTTATTTTTTCTGTCTATCATTTTATCCTGCTAGTCCTCTATCTAACTAGCTGTTGATCTGTAGAGAGTTTGTGGCCCTATATGTTTGGCTATGTAGCTGTTGTTGAGTCAATATGTACTAACTAGCTATTGTTCTCTCTATTGTTCTAGTTATGATTTTGTCTTTCTAGATGGCTAGCTATTATTCTAGCGGTTCTAGTTGGTTAGCTATCGTTCTGTCATTTTGCAGTTGTGCTTCCCATCTCGCACTTCATCTTCTTTGGTCTTCTCTCGTCACACTTTCAGTTCAAATTCTGTGCAAACTGTGATAAACTCGCTCTTCTGTTTTTTCCTCTCTTTCTGTCTCTTGCGTCGCGACTGGTCTGTAGGAGTATATCCGTCGTCAGTTGGAGGAGGAACAGAGGCAGCTCGAGATCCTGCAGCAACAGCTTTTGCAAGAGCAGGCACTTCTACTGGTAACAGAGAGAAGACAATCGGCTCGCTGTGCTCCTGAACCCTGTCCCTCCTCCCCGACCCGCTTCTGTGCTGACCCATATCTCCCTGTTAATCCTTTGCCATCCTTTTGTGCATGCAGAATCAAAATTGAGTTTTAGTTTGCTTTGAACTATTCAAATTAAGTGCCGTTATTGGCTATTTTTTGCTTGTGCTTGTAAAATATGAGAATTAATAGCATTTGAAAAAGAACAAGAATGTAGTTTTCATTTGGTGACAGTGGGGACATATTGAGCAGTGAGACATAAGTTATGTTGTAAGCTGGACTTGAACTTTAATGAAACATCTGAGCATCATGACTTAGGAACACTACTGGTGCTAACTACTTTGTTTGAACAGTATTTGGCAACTGTATATGACACTATAGAAATAGATTAAATTTGCATCATATATATTCATCTACGCTACACATATCAATGCCAGCATACAGAATGGCTAAACAATACTGACAACAAAACAAGTTCTTGTTTATGTATGGTGTTTAATTAATTAATATATTAATTAATTTATTTTTTAAATCTTAACCATTCAAAATATTTGTTTCTGTGAAATCCCTTTGCTTTGCATTTTATGGTAAACTGGAAGAGAAGTGGACCTTAACCGGTCTTTCTTTGCTCTTGGGAGTTTTGAAGTTTAGAGGAGGCTAGAACGATGCACTAAAATGTGCTTTTCACTGTAGCCACTAGGGAGACAAAGGAGAAAGAGAACGATAAAACAGTGAAAAACTGTGCTTGAGGATTTTATGTTCCTGGTAGCTTCATTCTTGAGCGTGAAATGTACCTTTTTTTATAGAGGAGTGGTGCTCATTTCGTATTTCCATCTGTAGTTCCACCCCAAATTTCTTAGGTAGAACTATGCCTGGCATGGATTTGTATTCTCCAAATTGACTTGGGATTCATGTAATTGTTCAAGCACATGCATGTTTTGATTGTGTATGTGTGCTAATGTATGGTCATTGTGCTTTTTTGGTACTGTGTTTTAAGTCCTTGTGAGTGCATGGCGCTTGTTGATGTTTTGCAAAAACTAAATGTGTATTTTTTTTTTTTATTTTTTTTTTATTTTTTTTTTATTTTTTAACTGTCATAACCTCTCTGTGTCTTTAGGAGTATAAACGTAAACAGCTGGAGGAACAGAGACAGGCAGAGAGACTGCAGAGACAGCTCCAGCAAGAGAGGGCTTACCTTGTATCTCTCCAGCAGCAGCAGCAGCAGCAACAACAACAAGACTCCAGACCTGCAGAGAAGAAGCAACTCTATCATTACAAAGATGCCATCAACCCCAGCGATAAACCTGCCTGGGCCAAAGAGGTGGGCAAATCTGAAATTAGACTGAAGTTGTCCTCTTTTTTTCAGCAACGCAGCGTTACCTTACTCCAGGGATGCTGCGACGATGTGAAAAGCAAACCTGTTTTTGTTTTTTGTCTTGACCAGCTGTGACCATGATAAGCAACAAGTACCAGGTTCCAAATCCTAATGATAATAACTGCACATTTGCAATCAAATATTTTCTGATTGCCTTCACATCCTACTGTTACACAAACTGCGCAGACAGACGAATTGCTCACTGGAAACGCATTGCATCTGGTTAGGACGCCATGTCATGCTGCTGAAATGTTTTCCAGCACATTTTTCAGGGTCACCAGCCTGGAAACTTTTACTGAAAGTCCAACAATACTTGATGCTGAGTCAGCAAAACGAAACTGGACAGATTAACTCTCTTGTTTTATCCTAGCGTGTCAGCAAAAGGACCACCACAGTCCATTTAGACCACTATATATAACTGGAAACAGTATTTAATGTCTTTGTGAAGTCTTTCTTTTGAACTACAGTGTTTCTGCTTTTGTCTTTGCTTCACTAGGCCAAGCGCACACTACAAAACAAAAAGTTGTTGCAAACATAAGGGATCAGAGATCTCAGAATTTGTTTTCACACAAAAGCACCTATGTTAAAGGTGCATTCAATAGTTAGATGCTTCTTTTTATAAAGACTGAGTTGAACACTGTACTCATAATAGTTGTCGTGCAAAAGAGTTTAATAATTTATGGTGCAATTCAACCCTCTCTTCTGTGCCAATGTAACACACACGTCATACAAAATATAGCATAAATATTGACAAGAAATTCAGAACATGGAAAGTTTTAAGGACAGTGAAAATCCTGGGTAGTAGTTCTTTTTGTGTTGGACACGTATGTGCTACTAGTAATTTCAGTGTAATTTACACCTTGTTGTACATAAAAAATGTTGATAGATGATTGTGATATTGTGGTATTGATAACTAAAGTACACAAAGAATAGCAACACTAACTTGATTGAATGCACCTTTAACGCTACACTTGATTTTTGTCTGGAATATCTTTGTTGAGGGCATGTTGGAAGTTGCAACTTTCTGAGACCTCAAGTGTAAAAAGCGCTATATGTTTGAGTCTTGTAGTATGCACCTGGCCCAGATGTTTTTAACCTACTTAACTGTGTTTAATAAGAAAAACTCTTGACTCACTGTTTCAGGTCCATGGCAGGCCCTTGAAACAGATCCAACCCATCATCCACAAGCCTTCCTCATCCTCCTCATCCCCATCCCGTCAGCGCAACGTCCCCCACCGGAGCCCCTCAGATCCCACTAGAATGCTTCCCCCTATTAGAGAACAGGTTGCGAAGCATTTACATCACAGGAAGCAGCAGCAGCAGCCCAGCTTCCATGTCCCGGTACAGCAAGAGAGTCGAGAAAACATTAGCCAGCAG
This sequence comes from Enteromius afrohamiltoni, assembly GCA_034779775.1. Classification (NCBI taxonomy): domain Eukaryota; kingdom Metazoa; phylum Chordata; class Actinopteri; order Cypriniformes; family Cyprinidae; genus Enteromius; species Enteromius afrohamiltoni. Next base: position 9,082,669 of record JAUYWG010000032.1, read on the forward strand.
GTGCGACAACTTAGGGCCTTCCAAAAGGCCGGACAGGAGGCCCGTGGACGCAAGCCCAACCCAATGATCACTAAAGCGGTTAGTTCAGATAACCTGGCATCAGATGTAAAGCTTTCACCTTGCTGTAGAGTAGATATAGATGATGATTTCCTCCCACAAATCGCCATTGACCAGGAGTGTCTGTTTCTCGATGAGGACAGCTTGCTGTCCCAGTCAGCCCCGGAGGGCACACTCAGAACAATGATGCCCAAATCTCAGCGTTCAAACTCGGTGCCGTCCAAGAACCTCCTGATGGTGCCGAAATGGGAGTGGGCCGTGCCACTCGCAAAGTTTGATTCAAACGATTCATTTCATGTTAATCGCTGCACCTCCACTCTGGACCTGTCTTCAGCGGAGTTGTTAAGGCAGAGTTTTAACCAGCCCATCTGGCGCTCCAAATCTTGTGAACGTGAGGGCTTTTGCGGTGTTCGCCGTAAATCCCCTAAAAATGTGACGAAAGTGGCCCCACCACTCCGTTCTGTTTTGCGCTGGATGGGGCTCTCTCCTCGAAGCACACCTAAAGCAAGCCCATCCTCCTCAAGGTCGCCATCCCCAGGTAGCCGTCGCAGCTCCTTGGCCAGCCCCAATTCGTCCCCTATGGGCTCCCCATTTTCCCCCAGCAACATGATGACGATCAGGCCCCTCTTTAATTGAGGTGGTCTGCGATCTTTGTAAATAGGTGTGAATAGATGTAAATAGCTGTTCTTTGATTTCTGTTACTGATTTATTCTCTCAGTCCTCAAAATAACGAATCTATAAAATCTATATATGTACATTATGCAACTGACCATTAAGTAGACGTCTTAACCCCTTGTTCTATCAGTACTCCACATGTCCCTATTCCTCCTATTCCTATTTTACTGGCTCTTAAACCATCAGTGACATCATGTCAGCCCCTTTGTCATTAGTTTGCCCCTGATGCTGATCCTGATGGCCCACCACCCCAACTGGATGCCCTCTGTGTTTATGTAAGCCTTCATAGACAGTGCAGCCCGTTGCTGGGTGCTTCTGGGTGCATTGCCCATTGGTGTTGGAGCTCCTCTTTTTCTTTCGCAAGGTGGCATGTGGTAAACTCTTCATATAATTTAAATCAAAACTAATGGTTTAATGTAAAAACAGATTGTATGCATTGGGAAATGTTCAGATTTCTGGAAGTCCTCCTGAAAAGCTGAATTAGTTCTATGAATTTTGTTTCTCTAGACCATCTCCTAACCAGCCACAACAAGCGCAAAGCCACAGTAGATTGCCTAGTGAGCGAAATCTCATTAGTTTATATCTAAGTCCACATAACAAAGTGCTGTATGAAAGACATCTTTTTTTTTAGGCTAACAGAAACAGAAAAGCTCTTAATAAAGAGGATTTAATAAGAAAAATAATTTAATAAAAAACAGATCTCTGGCTAATTCATGCATGTTTAGTTCATTAAGATATTCATTGCATATCAACAGCTTTTATGACTAGAATAAAATGTGAATATATATTGACCTTGTGTTGACCACAGACATTGTTTCAGGCTTATAACCAAAAAACCATTGACCTCTGAATCAGGAATTTCCGGGTTTTAAGACTCATTCCTGCAGCACTTTTCAATTTAAAATTAATTGAAAACAAAACTAGCTTCTCAATTAATATACCCAGTTCATTTAGACATCAATGATGAGTCATCTAGTTGCCATTTAGAATGCCCCTTAATTAACCTGAATTATGACTGTAGACATATATCATATCATATCATATCCATCTTCACACTAACCACCCATCTCTTTTTCAATTTGATATTAAGCATCTTTCCCAGTAGGAATCTGCGTTTCTGAGACACTGAGAAGGCTAACCAGTGTCTGTCTAGTTCTTTGAAAAGATCTGCTGGTGCAAACAAAGAAGCCTTTAAGTTGTGAGACACTAAAAGACTGCTTGTTGTCTTCTAAATATAGACATGGGTTCATATAAACTGCACTGCCTTGACGACTTTCTTAGTAATTAGACTGGAACTGAAACTTTAAGCTAGTTTCCAAACAGTGTCTCATATTTTGGCTTTTTCGATTGCTGAAGCAGATTCTTTACCCATTTAAATACTTTCTATCATTTCATCTCTCAAATGTCTTCAGTCTCTCTGCTTGTAGAAGGTGCTGGTCCGCTTTAACCAATTGTTGTATGAATGACCCGTTCAACATGCAACGGCTAATTCAGCTTCTAGCTGAATAGATTGCTTTTCTCTTTCAGATGGTGTGCTAGTTTCAACTGATTAACTTTAGTGTTTGCTGGTGCATTTCCCAAACATGTCCTTTCTGGAGCATTTTGCTGGGTCTTGCTAGTTTTCGCTTGTTTGGTTGGTGGTGGCTGAGTTAAACAGTTTGGCCTATTCTTATTGGACTTTTTATTATTCATGAAGGTTGAGGAGCGCTCTAAACTGAACCGCCAGAGTTCTCCTGCCCTGCAGCATAAAGTGGCCAACCGTATCTCAGACCCTTCCCTTCCACCACGCTCGGAGTCCTTTAGCAGTGGGGGTATGCAGCCAGCACGGACCCCTCCTATGCACCGCCCTGTGGAGCCTCAAGTACGACATTTAGCTTTTTATTCAAACCATTAATTCTTAATGCTCTGTATATCAGTAATGTATCATTTATTATTTTTTTTTAGTAATGTTATTTATCTTTCTATTATCTTAAAGATAAAAAGACTAAGATACTTAAAATATATACAAGAATATCCAATTTTACATGCTGTCTTCTTCTTTTTAGATGGCTCATTTGGTTCCAGTGAGATCTCATAGCTCCTCTCTGTCAGTCTCTCAGTCCTTGCATGATCAATCTGCCAAGGGCGTTTCAGCCTTCCAGGAGAGCCTGGTGTCCCATCGGCCAGAGATGCCACGGCAGAACTCAGACCCGACTTCAGAGATGCCCCCTCCGGCCCCTCGCATGGCCAGCCGCGAGGAAAAGCCTGACCGCAGTTCCCCCTGGCTAATGGAAGATGATGTTCCTCCCAAGGTCAGAATTATACAGTAATGAACTTTAAAGATGAGCTTTACTTTTTCCTATTTTCAAGGCTTCACACCTGAAGAGACAACGTGTGATACTATTTTCAACATACTTTAGGTTTCAAAAGTTTGGGGTCATTATGATTTATTTTCTTTTTTCATATTTTTATAAAAGACCTTGCTTATGCTCACCTGGGCTGCGTTTGTTTGTTTCAGAAATTACAGTTATAACATAAATTTTGTTAAATAATATTGCAATTACAAATATCTTTTATCTTTTCCACTGGAGAAGTGTCTCTGTTCTGAACAAAACTATTCTTTAAAAAAAAAAAAATTATAATTTTATAATAATAATTGTACTGACCTCAAAATTCTTTATGGTAATTTGTTTTTTAAGTACAATAACACTTTGCAGTAAATAAATTATAAAAAAATTGCAGTCTGTCTATTTTATTCAAGAGAACTGACTGTTGTGGTCACGCTATGATCCCTCGTCTCTGACGTTTGGTCATTTGTGTGTTTGATTAAAGTTGTGCGGTACTACCCAGGTGCCTCAGCGGACCACTTCAATCTCCCCTGCTCTTGTGAGGAAGAACTCTCCTGGAAACGGAGAGTCTGGTGGAGGGGGGCGAGCGGCCTCCCAGCTCATCCGCACCAGGTCAGCTCAACTCAGTTCTCAGTCAGATCACATGCTGGAGGCGTTGCTCTATGTTGGCATATTGAAGCACTGACTGTATCTTGAACTCTACAGTAATCCAGACCTGAGGAGGACAGAGTTGTCGCTGGATGTGGCTCTGCAGAGAACCAGTAGTAACAGCTCATCCAGCTCCAGCACGCCCAGCTCTCAGGGTGGCTCGCAGCCTGGATCCAGTGAGAGGAACCAGCCCAAAGGTGAGAGGGCTGCACAATTCTTGCTAAAATGTGAATCACCTTTTTTCTCCATGAGAATTGAGTTCATGATTTTCATTTTTTTCCAGTAATCCTGTGCTTTTTTTTCTCCAATTGGCACAGAACCTTAAAGGTTCTAGGCCAAGAACACTAACCCATCAACATTTTAACCTTTTCTGTTTGTGATGACGCTTGAGATGACTAGAGATTAGTGGTGTTAATCGTCCACATCATGGGACTTTCACACAGGAATGCGCCCCACTGGTCACTATCGTTCAGCTATTTTGAACTTTAATGATAATGCAGTGACAAACCATTCTAGCATGGCACAAGCCATTGAAATTAATGTGTCATAGCACAGCGCAGTGCATTCCACGAGGGTATCACTTGAGTGCTAGTGGATGAGGTGGAGAAGAAAAGTGATCAAGATTTATGATCGATTGGTGAACTAATAGTGTTTTGTTATTGTGTGAGTGTGAATGCAGAGAAATACATGGCATCATCGAGAAATAAGATCGCTTTTATGTATGAATCAAGATTTTTTCGATTTATCGTGCAGTCCTAGTCTTGAGTTATCTTGAGTTTCTGGTAACAGGGACAAAATATTTCTAGAATACAATCCAGATAAAAGAACTCTAGAACTCTTTTAAATAAACATCTCACACAACTTTGACGCCATAGTAAGGGTGAGCAATCTGACGAAAATTTAATTTCATGATAATGATATATATAGATATATATTTTTTCTTTTCTTTAATCTTTAATACCATAGAAGTTTCATAATCATTGTCAACAATGTCAATATCAAACTAATACAAGCAAAAAAAGAGAAAGTAAAAAAACTAAAGATCACTGAAGATAAATGATGATATAAGAATAAGAAACAAATGGTCTCTTCATCTATGTAGGTCCCATTAAGACCGAATTCCGGATCCAATATACTGTTACATACGTGTTTTTTCTTTTACCTGTAAACTCTCTCATAAATCCTAAATTACAGTTTATAAGGATACGCGCAAAGATGGAGATTCTGATCCTGATTCAGAGACAGTGAACGCATATAGTGTGAAAATTTGTTTTCAATAGTTTAAAATCAGTTGTTTTAAAACTACAGTGCTTAAAAGCACATGTCCATGGTACAGATGTAGTCCCTCGTTTAGGAAAGACCTCCTCGTTTTGTCCTGGCCGGTCTTTCTCCATCTGCTTCTGTCTCCATTCATGCCCTGTGGTGGCGTGTCAAGATCACAGTCATCCAAATTATGAAAAAGTATTGTATGCAGTGTATTCTGCAACACCTCAAAATAAACAACAGAGCATAATATTAAACAATCCATCGGCAGTAAGTTACGCTCTGATTAATTCATGTTTTGAGGGATCAAACCCTAAACCTTCTGGAAAGCAGCCTTGAGGTTTAAAACCATGAAAAAGAAAGGCTTTTCCTTTTATTTACAGGACAGTAGAGGCAGACAGGTAATTGGGGGATAGAAAGGATCAGAACTTGGTCCAGGCCTGTTTTAAAACAGGGTCCCCATGAGCAAACCTTTTGTTACAAGACAGTGTGGGTGTTGATGTTGTGTTGTGACTGGTACAGACACGACCCTCCCAGATGCCTCAGTCTGACAGTCTCCAAAGGACTGGAGGAGCTGGCACTTGTTGAGACTTCATTCTGGTTGTTTTTGCTGGGCAGTTCCACTCTGTTCACCATGTCAGATGTGCAGTACTGCGCTCGTCCTCTAGAGAGTGAAGTGGATGTATGACATGGTGGATACATTGTTTGCTTGTTTGAATTTTTAGTTCAATCAAGTAGGTTTATATATAGATGCTGTAAAGATAGAGTAAATCTTTTGTATATTTAACATTCTGTAGGTGGACTTTTATCTCCTCACCAATAAGCAGAACAAGGGTCAATCAGTATGGGTTTTTCTGACACTTTTACATTTGATGTCCTCTAATCTCAGTCATGTGGTTACAACCTGTTATATTGTTTTCCAGGCTCTGGTAAATCAGAAGGATCTCCAGTGGCATTACAGGAGACTTCCAAACCCATTCAGGAGGAAAGCAGAGAGTTGAGCAAACCTGGTCGACCTGCGGTAAGATGCATCCCAATAACACTTAAATGTGAACTAGCTGTTCTTCATTTCCTGTCTCAGTGTGTGCAGTACACTACTTTTTGAACCTACTTTGTCACCTCATTTTTATCTAGCATTTGTTTGAAGGTGCTTTTAGTTCTATTTGGATGCGGATGTGACCTCCAAACGGTTCTAGACTAAACAACCTTCAGACACAGATGCTGGTTTATTGTTGGAGGCCAATTGTCCCACTGGCTGCTTTGTTCAGACGGTCCTCTCTGCCACTTCTCCACTTGTGTACACTTTTAGATAAGTGATACACTGAAATGAAATTTCTTGGCCAAAACTGATATTTAAAAAGACTTTGTATGGAATAAATATAAATTTTATTAACATTACAATTAACACAAATGCCGTGGAAGTCAATTTCTATAAAAGCAATTCCCAAATGCATAAAATATGCCATTTATTAGCTCATGCATTGCCAGGGTATCACGCCTATGTATCATTGCCAGTGCCATGCTTTCCTTTATTTGCATGAAAAAACGAACCTTATCTTTTTTTACTACTTTGTTTTTTATGGTAGGTTTATTTCTCTGTGAGCTACTTTAGCACACACATCCAAAGTCCGTACTTGAGGACACTTCTCTTGAGGCGTGATGAATGTTTGAACAAAGGGCATGAGCCGTCCACATAATTAGTTGACCTACAATCTGTATTAACCGGCTACAGATTTCTTTCTGCACGTCTCTCCTGTGTTTTCTCTCTGCTGTTCTTTATCTGTCCTGTCACCTGGACCTCAATCAGGGCTGGAAAGCCAGAGTAAGGGCTGGTAACATTCCCATCCATCTTTCTCTCAGTCCCTCTCAATCTAAAGGTTGCTTGGCAGAGGACTGTGGGAATTCATGCCTGCTAATCTCAATAGCAACACTGACTTGAGAAACGCTTGTCCTCTTTCACCCCCTCAACTTTCTCACCAAGCTGGATTGCCAGTGGCTTTGTCAATGGACTCTGTGTGGGTGTATGTTATTCTCCCCACTTGGCTCGGATTCTCTCGGCCCATCGCAAATAACCCCAGCTGTTTGTTGGGAGCCTTGTTGTTTCTATAGCAACTAAAGTTCAGGAGGGGGCATTTTTTATGTTGGGCCTAAAGCTGGTATTACAGGTCAAATGCAAACTGATTACAGATGACCTTTGCATGACCTTCAAAATACTCAAATCATTGTAGACATTTTTTTTCTTTGTAAGAGAAAAATATCTGAATATGTGAGATTTTACAACTGAATCTTCTACTTGAGCAAACCTCTTAAGAACCTGCTGTTTTGAGTGAGAATCAACTTTACATTTTCAATTACTTTAATCACCAGTGTTGGGACAGCTACTTTAAATTTGGAGCTTTAAAGCACAGTTATAAAGCCTTTAAACCTCAGTAAAGCTATAGGAATTCTTCAAACTCAGTTAAATCTGTGAAATATTTGTGAACTGGTTCATTTTCTTGAACCATCAAATGCACTGATCTAAATCGAATTGGAAAAAGTTTTCTCTTGGCCAAATATTGTCCTATTCTAACAAACTATAAATCAATGAAATGCATATTTTTTTAGCTTTTAGATGTATAAATCTAATTTTCAAAAAAATGTACACTTCTGCCTGGTTTTGTGGTTCAGGGTCACACATAAATGTCAGTTCACTGGCGCCAACTAGTGCTACATTGTAATGATCTAATTCATTTTAGTCAATCCTGATAGTTTGAGGAAAAATAATAGTAATGTGACATTTGGAATAAAATCAGCAACTAAGCTATTGTTAGCTACTGAAGATTGCAGCATTACAGTTCTATTTACATGACTTTTTTTCTCTTTCTTTCAGGATCTGACTGCCCTCGCTAAAGAACTGAGGGAGTTGCGAATAGATGAGATCAACCGACCACCCCTTAAACTGACCGACTACTCTTCCTCCAGTGAGGACTCTGAGAGCAGTGAGGATGAAGATGGTACTGTGGGTCATGATGGCACTGTGCCAGTCAGTGACATCCCCAGGATCATGTAAGCGTAAACCTTTACTTCTGTCATGTTTCTAAACATACATTCTTAAGTCAGAACTGGGCTTTAGCAATCAGGGCACATGCTCTTACATGTTGAGTCAGGGTGCTTATGGCTTGTGACCGTTTTGGTTCCCTTCGCCACCCTTTATCCTATTAATGTATAATAAACGCAGAACTATAATTAATTTATATATATATTATATATTTATATCCATTTTTAATGGCATTCTGTAAACTTGAAGTCTAAGTTTCCCCTATTTGTGTCCCTCAGGCCCTCCGTTCAGGGAAATAATGAGTCTTTCACGAGCAGCCGTGAGGAGTCCTTTGGTGACTCCTACAACGATGAGTCTAAGGACGGCACCCTAAGAATGAGAGAGGTGAGACGCAGATGCCTGCCACATTAAATATTGTTTAGCTCCAAAAAAAGGCTTTTATTATTTCTCACTTCTCAAATGTTTCACACATTTTTAACTTATGTTTGATGTTCTCTATAGACCAGTGAGAGGCAACGCTTGGGCCACGGAGAGAGCAATGGTTTTGCAGGACATGGGAACCTACCAGACCTGGTGCAGCAAAGCCACTCCCCATCAGGAACTCCTACAAGCCTCAATTCCCAGGACCTGGACTCTATGGATGAGGTATGGAACATTTGAAAAGGGATGCTCTCTTCTCTTCACTATAACTATTATTAGAAGTACTATTTTAATAACTCTGTCACATACGTTATTTACAGACTCACAAGTGAAAGTCTTCAAAGTAAAATTTCCTACTGTGTCATAGGACTCATTTGTTCTGAACCATCTATTATCTAAACAGCAGGAGCTGTTCTGTTGTGTTTTTAGCTCCAACTCCAGACTGAATGTGTGCTATTAAACCATTTAACTGGAGCTGATGTGGTTTATTTTTTAGTTTGGCCATGGAGGTGGTTCGAAAGCTTCTTTCACTCCTTTTGTGGACCCACGTGTGTATCAGACGTCCCCCACAGATGAAGGCGATGAGAGCTCAGCGGCCGGTAAATGAAAAAAAAAAATGCAAACAAACACGTGTTATCAACGGCTGCAACACTGAAAGAATGAACATTCATGGAAAGCAATTTAGATACGCCATTTTGGATAAAATGGGTTTTAGAAAAGATTTATTTTAGGCACTGAATGAATCCTGCCGTGTTTGGTTTTTGTCCAAACATCCATTTATAAATGAAATGTTTCCTTTTTCATATCATTTAATGTGTTTTCTTGTCTTCTCACCTCTGCAGCTTTGTTTGCTAATGAGCTATTGCGTCAGGAACAGGCCAAACTGAATGAGGCTCGCAAGATCTCTGTGGTCAATGTCAACCCCACCAACATCAGACCTCACAGCGACACACCAGAGATCCGCAAATACAAGAAGCGCTTCAACTCAGAGATCCTGTGTGCTGCTCTATGGGGTAAATCACCCTCTCTCTGATATTAGCCTTTTTGGTTTTTAATTCCTCTTACATACATTCTTGATTAATGATCCAATTCTGACAAGGCCTGTGTTTGGTGTTCAGGTGTGAACCTCTTGGTGGGAACCGAGAATGGTCTAATGCTGCTGGACCGTAGCGGTCAGGGCAAGGTGTATAACCTCATCACTCGCCGACGCTTCCAACAGATGGACGTGCTAGAGGGTCTAAATGTCCTGGTGACCATATCAGGTTTGTCCTACTACAAAAAGGCCTAGACAAGGGCATCAAAGTTGACATTTGCAGTCAGATGAAAGTCTATAAGTATACACTAAATAAAAAGTGTTGATCCAAAGCCTAAAGGCAGCTCTGTGTGTCTTTTGGGCATACATGTCATGTTTTTTTAACATGTCAGCCTTGTCATTGATGTTTGCAGGGAAGAAAAACAAGCTACGTGTCTACTACTTGTCATGGCTAAGAAACAGGATACTGCACAATGATCCGGAGGTAGAGAAGAAACAGGGCTGGATCACTGTTGGGGATCTGGAAGGCTGTATTCACTATAAAGTTGGTAAGTCATCTATCTCAGCTAAAGTTGTCACAATTGTACAAAGGTATAGAGTTCAATGCCAGTGAAATTTCACAGTAAGTTGGCAACTAATAAACAAAACTCTTGCATTTAATTATAAATTACTTTATGCCATAGTGTTAATGTAAGTATTCAATATATTAAATCCATTATTATAAAATAAAGTGTAAAAGAGTTTGAGTCAGTTATTTTTCTCTTTTAGTTATATATAAATAATGGTGACTTCATATTATCATTGACAAAATTAAAATATAAATAATACAATAAAGTAACATTTGATATTTTAGTGATAACATTAAGAAAATGATAATGGAAGCCTGTTTCCGCCAATGAATAATAATAAAAAAGGTTATTGCGTTTGTTTTTTTTAAATCACAATTCTGACTTTTTTCCCAGAAATTCATGATACAAACTCGCAATTCTGACTTTTCTCTGAATTGTAAGATATTGACTCACAATTTATAATGTCAGAATTGCATTTAAATTTAAACTTGCAATTTCGAATTCTGCTCAGATTTGGACTTTATAACTCGTAATTGCTAGTGTATATCTCACAATTCTGAGGGGAAAAAAAAGTCAGAATTGAGACTTTATATTACACAATTGTGAGTCATAAAGTCAGAATTCCAAGATATAAAGTCTAAATTCTGACTTTATAACTCGAAATTGCAATCTATATATAACGGTACGTTCACACGGGGAGTCAGTGTCAACACTTGGCGGAAGGCGTGGCTGTAGTTTGGCACTGACGCCATGGTCGTAGCAGCGTCAGGCAATGAAATTAGACAGGAACTCAACAACAAAAACTCAGATACAGGATAAACGTGATTGGCTGCCGCCTGGCTACTGTATTTGCATAGAGCAATCCTGATTGGCTGAAGCTTTCATCGGCGGCGCTTCACTGGCATTGCTCGCGGCAGAAGTTAAGAATTTTTCAACTTCTGCCGCGAGCAACACTAGTGAAGTGCTGCCGACAGATCCACAATTGTTTTCGGCAATGCTTGACATCACCCATTTAAAGTCAATGGGAAGCGTTGACTCTGATGCCCAGTGTGAACACACCGTAACAGATAGTAGCAGCTTAGTGGAATACAACGGTTTTATTATTGTATTATTTATGTTGTAATTTGTTAGCAGTATTACATATTAATATAAATATTAGCAGCATAAATATTAGCTGCATTTTCTGAGCATGCAGAATGAAGTCCAAGATATTGGGGTTGAAAGATGAAGGCTTTCCTGTTAGAGCGGAGGCGTTTGAGTAGTCTAATGGAGATCGGCATTCAGCTCACCTCTAACAGCATGGAGAGTGGCAGCGGGAGACGGCCTGCTTCTTGTTTGAATGTGACAGACTGCCAATGTGAGCTGCAGGTAACTGAAGGCGTGATTTACTTTGTTTTCAGTGAAATACGAGAGAATCAAATTCCTGGTGATCGCGCTGAAGAGCTCTGTAGAGATTTATGCATGGGCCCCCAAGCCATACCACAAATTCATGGCTTTCAAGGTATGACGGTGTAACAACATTTCCTCCGCTTTCAAATGCTGTCTGTATTTCTTTCTTGCTATTTAACTAACATGTAATAACACAATTTGTCAATGAAAGAAAATGCCTTAAAGGTTTGTGCACATTAACTGAATGTTCCCTAGACTCACCATATATTTCTGTATCTCTTTGTTTCTGGCAGTCATTCACAGAACTGCAGCACAGACCTCAGCTGGTGGACCTGACTGTGGAAGAGGGTCAGAGGTTAAAGGTCATCTATGGGTCTAGTGTGGGCTTTCACGTCATAGATGTGGATTCTGGAAACCCTTATGACATCTACATACCATCACATGTAAGTAATGCAATTTAAATTAAGCTCACAGAAATGCTGGATCCATTTTTGTTGCTAATAAATTTGCAATATGTATCTCTTTATGATCACAAATTAAATTGGAATGCAACATTTAAGATATTTGGTACTAGGTTGTGGTTGGCGTCTGTAAAAATACAATTTAGTTGTGCTTCTGGGTAAGGGAGCGGTTCATGAGCAACATCCTCTTGATTGGTTGAGGGGTTCCCTTGGCAGTGTTGCTCTTGGGGGTTGTGGTCTAATTTTAGTGAAATAACGTGTGCCTCAACATGTTATGTTCCCTTCATGGCACTTGAAAGTGTGAAAAGTGTAAGGATGATTTCAGGATTTCTGTTCCTACACTACACATACTATGTTCAGATAATGGCAGTGTATATTTGTGTATATCCACACTCAAATCGATATTCACATTTGACCAATTCCAAACCAAATCAGTCGTAATAACTACCATACTTTTTTGTATATATTCATTTAAGTGATATCTAATTGTTAACAAGGGCTGTTGATGCAAAACATCTTATATTCAGATGTGCATGATTATTAAGTAGGCTTTACGGGCAAAATGGGCCCAAAAACATACGATTTAACACACTATAAATAACAAAAATATATTAAATGTCCATGAGAAGGATGAAATACTACATAAACTGATAAAATTGGGGGCGAAAAAACACATTTGAGAAGAAAAGATTAACTAGTTGCTTATTAGCATGACTACTATTAAATATTGGCTGTTTATTAATATTAAAAAGCAGATGTTCTGCATGATCATAATCTACATCCCTAATCATACCCATCCCAATCATATCCATACAGTAAAAGATTTTAAGAATTAAGGTGAAGGTGTTAATGCAAGAATTAGAAACCCTTTTCTCTGAAGAGCCACCATTTTCCACCAAATTAGTGATAGATAGATAGATAGATAGATAGATAGATAGATAGATAGATAGATAGATAGATAGATAGATAGATAGATAGA
>JAUYWG010000032.1:9110232-9122260 GCA_034779775.1 Enteromius afrohamiltoni
ATAAAAAGATAAAAAATACTTTATAGAAATGAAGAAAGCTTAAGTTTGTGGTCTGTATTTGTTTAATGTCTCACTTTTTGTTCTGCTTCTCAGGATGTTTACTCATGGATGAGCTACCTCAGCATGGCAGCCATATTCCTGTTTGTGTCGTTCTTTGAAATTGGGCCAGGACCAATCCCATGGTTCATTGTGGCAGAGATCTTCAGTCAGGGGCCGCGTCCAGCAGCCATCGCATTAGCTGGGTGTTGCAACTGGACATGCAATTTCATCATTGCCATGTGTTTCCCCTATTTAGAGGTAAACTGCGTGCCCTGAACCTTTAATATTGCGCGGTAGCTTTATACCATCACTACATAACTCTTCTTTGGTCCTTAGGGTCTTTGTGGGAGCTATGTCTTCATAGTTTTTGCAGTTCTCCTATTCGGTTTCACTATTTTTATCTACTTCCGTGTACCTGAAACAAAAGGGAAGACTTTTGAGGAGATAGCAGCCGTTTTCCATCGCAAACGTGGAACTCCCCCTTCAGAAGAAGCTGAGATGGTGCAGCTCAAGTGCTCTACGGATGCCTGAAAGAGACCGTTATCTTCTGAAACCTGTGGAATGAACGATGTTACTGCTGTGACAAAACTCACCTATTATGACAGAACTGATCTGTAATGTTCCACAGAGCTTCACACAGAGAGCTCATAGACTTAGCTCAACATTTGACATGAAATAATTGGCAGGTAAAGAGATTAACTAAACTCAACAGCATAATCGTGAAAGATGGTGCACAATATAGATATGCGGTGGCTTTGCTGCAAGTAATGTTGGGACTTAAATGAAGTGATTGTACATTTTTATATTCCCAACATTATATTAAAGATTTTTAAGGCATTATAAAATAATGTTTAAGTGTATTTTATTAGTGTTATTTGTCCTTTTAGTTTAATATAAAGAAATCTGGTGCTGATTCATCCAGCTCAAACAGTCACCTAAAAAAAGATACATATTTTAAAATTAACCTATGGAAAAGAACATCACCTACAATGTGTTAATGCATATACAATATTCTTACATTTTGTTTCAGAGTTACACTGGATGTATTACATTTGTGTATTTTTGCAATTATAAAATTGTCCATGTTTTGAAGTAAATCATTCCAATAACAAAGTTTCATAGCAATTTTTTTTGCTTGATGTAATGATGTAAGACTGTTAGGAAATAACAGTTACTTTATTTCAGCTTTAAAACGCCATGGTGCTGAAACTCTTTTTGCTGTGTCCTGTTTTTGTTGTTCTTGCATTAAAGTTACACTTCATGGCAGTTTGATAAGTGTCAATGTACCTGGAAAGTTATTGCAAATATGCTGTCTTTTTACTTATCCTTTTAGAGTTGGAAGATGGTAGGATTATTTAATGTTTTTGAAAGGAGTCTTTCCTTAATATTATTATTAAAATAACTGTTTTCATTATTTCTGAAGCATGTGACAATCTAATATCGATTGTGCTCACAAGAAACATCACTATAGATACAGTTGAAAGGTTGGCTTCAATTAATTCCCCAATAAACTGAACTTTGGTAGTTGCTAATTACTACATATCAAACATGATTAATGATCTAGCCTATAAAACTCAAAAAAAAGGCTATATGTATAAATCGACATTTCTAAAGGGAGAAATAAACACAACACTTGTATCAATTTAACTAACAACGGTTGATTTGTGAACAAACTGTTTAATTGTGCTCCTATAGTACAACGGTACTTTTGAGAAAGGCCGTGGCAGGGCGAGGCAATTGCCACGTGTTTTCAATAATAGGTGCACTCATTTCATTAATTAAAATATTTGTTGGCAAAACCAAAATATTGGTTTGTGTTTTCAGTCACGTTTAACATGCTTACAATTTCCTCAATTGTTTTGTATCTATTAATTGTTTGACTAAGCTACTTAAATTTGCCCACTACGCAGCTGAAGCAGTTTCTCCTCGTGCATGAGAATCTCGTTGCAGTAAAGGTGCACGCGCATGCGCAGATCTCTCCGTCTTTTGTTGGAAGGGAATGACTGGCGTTTTCAATGCTCTCTGCTCCAGCATCGCAATATTTCTAGACGAATCCTCTGTATACAGTACAGTGGGTGGATACAACTCTGGAAAGGGGATTTGGCGTTTGAAGACGGTGTCCTGAAGCGGTCGATTGTGTGATCACAGCGTCTGGGTGTGGAGTTGTTTTATTTCGCATGTGTGTCAAGCTGATGCAAAGCTAGACAGAGCAGCATAACGGCCTGACAAAAGTTCTTGATTCAGATGCGAACCTTTCGATTTACTGGGTTACTAGCGATGTGCCGTATTTTGTGTTTGTTCACCAGCAAAATCGTGGTTTATACGGGTTATGAGATCATAATTAGATTTTTAAATGATTCGGTCAATTCAGTAGTTCCGGTTAACTTTGCGTGCAGCTATAAAGTGAGTCATTCATCCAGCCCAAGCGCCAAAACTGCTCCGACTGCATCAGATTCGTCAAATTTAGGAGTTTTGCCTCAAACGCTTGTTTTTCGGGGTAGCCAGGTCGGGGTAGGTAGTTAATAAGTCATATATTTCACAGTTAGGATATTGGCTGTGAGTTCGTATGGTTAGTTATCCAACGCTAGCTGTTGGAGCACACCAGGCCAGAAGTTGTATACGCTTTTAACGTTACATGCTCTCTGTTGTATTGAGTCTGCTGTATAAATATTACTAAAGATTGCTATATATATATATATATATATATATATATATGTGTGTGTGTACTTTTAATTTTTAATTCAGCAAACTACTAACGTTAATACACTTCAGGGCGCACAAACTCACCCTCGTGGCGATTCAAACCTGTGTGACTTTCTTCTGTGCAACATAACTTTTGGTTACTGAGACACGAGACATTTCCAATAGGGAAAGCAAGTAATACAGGTTTAAAACAATGCAAGGCTGAGTACATTATAAAAATGTAATGCATGGTATTAAGGATTCTTTTAGTATAGCATCATGGTAATACCATGCAAATAATGATTTTTTTTTTTTTTTTTTTTTTTAAATGTACCCGTGTTTTACCAAGAACCTAATACCATTTACCTGTTCCATTTGTTCTGTGCACAGAATCCTCTACACTGAACCCATCATGGCTGATCTTGATACTGATTTCACCAGTGGAGATGCTGGGGCTTCCCTGACCTTCCCCATGCAGTGCAGCGCTCTGCGTAAGAACGGTTTTGTGGTGCTAAAGGGGCGTCCCTGCAAGATTGTAGAGATGTCTACCTCCAAGACCGGCAAGCATGGACATGCCAAGGTATCATGTTAATAAACTCGCTGTTAAAGGCTAGATTTCATAATGCATCGCTTATCACTTAATCTGTAACTTGATTATTAAAATGCTGAGGCTGAGTTTCCTTTTTAGGTACACTTGGTTGGAATTGACATATTTACTGGAAAGAAAAATGAAGATATCTGTCCTTCCACCCACAACATGGATGTTCCTAACATCAAGAGACTGGACTATCAGGTAAGTTCAGACCACGATCATGTTTGGGTGTTTTTAATTTTATTAATATTCATCAGTCACAGTTTTGACGTTTGTAGTTTTGCTATTGAGCTCCTCTGTAAATGATGTGTAATGGGGTATTTTGAAGTAATGAGTTTTTTCGTTTTGGCTTTCCTTTTGCATAGTTGGTTGGCATTACCGATGGCTACCTTTCCCTGTTGAAGGATAATGGAGATTTGCGTGAGGACCTCAAGCTGCCTGAAGGGGATCTGGGCAAAGAAATAGAGAGCAAATTTGAATCTGGGGATGAATTTTTGGTTTGTAGCCATTACATTGTTTCAAACTTACTTTAAATTTTAAAGTGTCCTGTTAGCTGATTGTAATATTTATCAATTGAACATCCTTAAGTTGTGTTCATGCCTTTTTGGTTTCACCATAATTAGATTCATGCTTATAAAAAGCATCCACTTCCTCATAGAACTTAAATTTAGAATTATTAAACTCTTGGGGCTGGTTTCCAGGAGAGGGATTAGATTAAGCCAGAGCTAGACCTTTGCTAATTTAGGATATTTAAGAATTTTTAGAAACATGTCTTACCAAAATGCATTTTAACACCAAACAATGGCAATGATGTATTTTAAGAGATCTCAGTGCAAGCTTTTTCCAGTTTAGACAGCTCTTAACATTTATTTTAATCGAGGGCTAGTCTTAAACCCTGTTTGGGGAAATTTGGGGAAATAGACTTTTGCTATCTGAATGCTCAAAAAGGCAGAATTAAATGTGGTGAAGGAGTTTTGTTTTCCAATCAATTTCTATATTGTTAATGTCTCTAATCCAAGAATATCGTTTATCATAAGGCTTAGGGTTTTCATAGAAACTCTTACTTCCTGAGTGAGAGCACACATACAGCTCTGAGGGAAACATCTTTGGTTATGACGTGCCATGATATAAAATGCAGCAAATTGTATAAAATTGAGTTTTCCATTTTAAGCCTGCCATATTAAAAACATGCATATTTTAAGCTCATTTACATGAATACAGATGGCTTAAAAAAGGAAAAAAATAAAACAAACATTGTCTATGGAAGGGACATTGAAACAATAGCATCTTTTAAACTTCAACTTTTAGCTTCTAACTTTATTGCATTTTGCTTAATACATTTCCTTTATTACACCTCAAATAATTTATGAAATAATGTTTGGGACCCCCTGTTAGGTCATTTTAATATATTCATATACATGTACAGATACAACTGACAAATCCTTCTTCCACATTGACATACTGTACACATGAATGTTAGGTTTCTAAAAAAAACTAAAAAAAAAACTACAAAAATCAAAAAGTAGGTTTCGATTGATAACTGACCTACAGGCTTTGAGATGCACCACTACAAAAAATAGCTATAGTATTTTACTGTTATCTTGAAACACTAAGTTTTTTTTTTTTGTGTGTGTGTGTGATTTCTTTGACTCTTGCAGGTCTCCGTGCTGGCTGCCATGGGGGACGAGTGTCCCATTGCCATCAAGCCCATGAGCTCTTAATGAACAGAAGCTGACGGGCAGGTTGAGTGAGGGCCTCTATACCACAAATATTCCATTTTAGTTCTAAAAGTCACCAAAGCCACAGCCTTCACAAACCACCCAGAATGGGTTCTGTTAAACAGTAAAGATGCTGGACCTTTTGACCCGTCTCATGAGGTGTTGTCTAATCAGGATATTTCCATATCACAGTGGGTTTCCTGCACGCACGTTCTTTAGTTCTCTTTATCCATTCCTCCTTCGTTATACAGAAGCACTTTTATCATTCATTATTAAAAATGGGAATAGTTTTTTAATGCTATACTTATTGCAGAAACCTTTTTATTCATGCCGAGGGCCTTAAACTGTTGCAAATCAGGCAGCAGCCATGGAAGATTACCTCTATGAATGACACTGACTAGTTTGCCGGCGTTTTGGTACATCTACATTTGTGCCAAAACTTGTGTGTCTCAGGTAGGCTAGGATTCGTCTGTGTCGCTCGGACAGTTTGCCACTTGTTGGGGCGATCGGAAACTAGCAATCCTAAGGCAGACTCAACATTTACTGACATTTAATTCAGACCAAATATAAGATCACTCATCTGAGTAACACAATCTCTTTTTTTTTTTTTTTTCTCCATGAGTCTATAAAGTTTAACTCCAACTGACAGTTTCATTTTGAAGTTTACAGCATTTGTCCCTACGTTAACAATTTTTAGTAGCAACGGAGCAATAACCCAACTTTGTTTGTTACTACTACTTAGTCATAAGGGAAGATGATCATAAGAAGGGCCTTTGAGCTTTGCATTGGCTACGGACGCCCTCTGTAACAAACTCTGTTTACAGTAGCTTTGTTATACAACAAATTTTTATGCTGCAAAAATTAGCTTATTTTTTTGTACTTCTGGACAGGCACGTTGTGTGCTCAAGGGCTTCAATATCAACCCCTTTCTTTAGTATTCACATTTTATTGCATCTTGCTTGCACCGGACTTGTTTACTGGTATAAAGGCTTTATTTGTTTAGTTTTTGTTCCACCTTCAGGGCACAGTTTGCATTTAGCTCATAATAGTATTTTCGTAGTAGTAGTAGGCATTTTTATTTACTCTGAAATTCCTTTCTTGAAGTAGAAATGAGGACTATTGCTACAATATCTTTGCGTTTGACTTTCTCTAGGCAATAGTTTTGTTTTTTTTGTTTTTTTTTTTCTTAATTTTCCTGTCAGTAGTTTGTTTGCTGTAAGATGGATACTCGTGGTTAGGCAGAATGTTTTCCCCCAAGGGGTTTTCAACAGTGTTTGCTGTCATCTTACTATGTTCCCTGTTCTTGTAAATCTAGCTCTCATATTAAGGTAGCCGTAGATCTGAGAGCTCAAGTGGAAAGTATTGTATGTCTGTACAGTATTGAGAAACTTTCACATTGGCATATCAAACTCAGCGAGTCTCTCAGGTTTCCAGTGTTCTGTTATTTTGCTGTTTGTAGTATTAGTCCTAAATAGCACTGTTAAAGACCTCCCTGTCTCTATCTGCGAAACATTAGTATTCATGCCTACAAGTGAATCGCTCACTTTATTTACTGGATGCATATGTTTGGTTAATTTCTTGAATTTAGCAGCTTGACTATCAGCGACGGGCAGAGAGAAACTTGGGTTTACCATGCAAACTGTAAGAAGGTGCTTTATTAGGCAAGCAGAAGTGATAGTGTTCAGTGTTTTCCATATAGCTAGTTGAATGATAATTGTAAGAAACCACAGATTGGGATAAGAGGGGAGCAATTATAATAAACTTTACTGAAAAACCTATGAGCTTTTGTGTTTATTTTTCGACCCGTTCACACATTTGCTTTGCATCAAGAATGGTAAGACATTTACACAAGACTTTTAATTGTTTATTTCTCAAATTTGCTTTACCACCACTTCAAAGGTTTTTTTTTTTGTTTTGTTTTAAAGTAGTATCATATGCTCACCATATTTTGTTTTTGATGTGCTTTTAAATATTACATCTAAAATATTTAAATGTTTTCTATTTTAATAGAAGTAAAAAAAAACCAACAACCTTGTAACGGTCCATCAGTAAGACAAAAGGAACAATATGCGTTTCTGCTGTTCCTCTTACAGTCAGATAGTCAGGAAAAAGCTTGTTAGAAGCTTAACCGTTATAAATATTACGCTACATTTAGTACAGATTAGTGGAGTTTGTTTTTTAATAATGTGGGAGGCCACAGTGAAGAGTTGACTTATAAAGAATCCCACGGTTAACCAAAATTCTTCACAAAAGAGTAAAATTCCACAGAATTGCTTAATCAACAGGAATGACAGGAGCTTAGGTGTGCTGTCTTAAACATTGTGACAAAGCGCTGCCAACATCATTGTCAGTTTTGTGGTGCTTTGTTGTATTGGGCCAGCTTTGAAGACTAAAACAAAAATGGCCCTTTGAATGTCAATTTGCTGGCAAGCTTTAATGTTTTTTTTTTTCCACAGCTGCCCTTCACGTCTCCAGTCTTGTTAACAGACAACTTTAAGCTGCTTTGGCAGAAGCTTCAGAAACGGTGCCGCTTCTTCAAACTTGGATGCACTGTTTTTTTTTAAATACAATACCTCTTATGTGATTTTCTTTTCTGGATATTTTAGCCTATTTAGCACACAAAGTATAATCTTTTTGCGTTGTTCCTTTTATTTCGCAACCGCTCTATATTTACATATTTCTGATATTCTGTGTAGCCACTAGATGTCACTAAAGCACAGTAATACCACGCCAACTCTGCCCAACCTGCTTTTGATTAAGATGTGAAAGTTATCTATCTTTTTTCTTTTAGCTTTCCTTGTTTACATACGAGTCTGCTAACAGGAGCCCTTAGGCGTTGCCAAATGGTTCCTATATAGACGATGTTCTGCTATACATTACAGAGACAGATTGTGAATTGAAGTGCTCTGTTTACATTTCTAAACTCTGAAATAAGAACATACATTCTGGAGGCCAGAAAAAGACGTAGATTAAATGCAGATGTAGATGCCTTTGTGTCCATATGGTCTTATATGTACATGTGTGTGGAAGAAAAAATGGTTCCACCGCATCCATTAGTTTTAATGGTGCACAAATCCAGGGGTGATTCTTGTTGGTTCTCGTATATACCGTTGCACATTGCTTCCAGATGGAGAAGAATCTGTCATTTATTTCTTGGTCCTTGTTTCATTGTTAAAACATGCAGAGTGACAGCTGTTCTCACCAGTGAGGAAGATCACGTTTAATATAGGGGCGTATATGTGGGTTCTTCCTTTGAAAACAAATATGTATTATAATAGCTTGAGATGTGGCTGTTTGTATTCATTATACCATGGACTTCAGGATGGATCTACGGCATCTGCACTGTATTATATGTAAACTGTCTGGTTCTCTCAAAAGTCTAAAATGATTTTGATAGTCCCATATTTTCTCCATTTTCACCTCTTGCAACTAAGACGAAACTTTAAAAATGCAAGGTTGCATCAGTTCTCTTTTTTCAGTATGTTTTTAAAATGAGAATTTTCTAATAAAAACGATTAAGATGGTTTGCTGCTGATTTCATCTGGTTTTACTGGTCTACTAGTCTGACAGGTGTCCAAAACACCTCCATAATTAGCAAACCATCCGTGTTATCAATTTAGTGTAGTTTCATATTTGTGCATATTTGTGTATTCATATTTGATATGCAAATTTATAAGACCTCAAAATTATCAACAGGATCAAAACTTACTGAAAAACTGTTGCACAGTCTATTACATGCAACGCTTTGAATTTTGACCTTCTGAAACTGCACTAAATTGTGTATTTTTGCTCTGTTTAAGCCTTTAAATAAAAGGTTTAGTTTTAGCTTCATAATCACCTACATCTTACTATACAGTATGGGCCATAAAAAGCCCAGTGCGTTAAATATTTTAACAACTTACTAAAACTCAAAAACAGATTTTAAGATTTTACCGATATTTTTCTAATGGTCTGATAAACACTTCCATTTATTTAACAGGGTGTCATTATATAAATACAAATAAAAAAGATAACTTAATTCCCTGTGTATTCTGGTAGAGAATAATGCTGCCCTTGACCCTGCTCTCAAAGCCACCTGCTACAAACTAAAGCCTTCCAGCTATAAAAAAACCCCCCAAAACACCCAGTTTGCCCTGTTACGGTATTCGCCTCCCCAGTGGTCACTGAGTTACGAGTCTTTTAGCGCTTTTCCACTGCGTGGTACGACTCGGCTCAGTTCGGCTCGGTTTGCGCTTCCACTGCAGTTTAGTACCGCTTTAGAGTTGGCGGGATTATTCACATGTCGTTCACATGCGACATCATCGTAAACGCGCCACAAACAAACACACAACAATGGAGCATTTTTCATTCCGCATTGCCCCATCAAGCTCTCGCTGGATCCGCTCCTCGGCTATCAACGAGAGAAACATCTGTACTTCCTTAATAGACCACGTTCAGCCATTTTTGGTTGATACAAAAAGGTGCGTCAGATCTTTCACTGGCTGTGCAGATTTAAATCTAGCGGGTCTGTGTCTCATGTGGCAAGTTTAGTGACACAGTAATGACGATTTTCTCCAGCTAATCAGTGACCAGCAGAGTTTACACGTCACGTTTTGGTAAAGGTACGGCTCGCTTGGAACCTCGACTGAGGCGGTACTAAAAAGGACCAGGTACTGTTCCCAGTGGAAAACCCCCCAAAAGTGAGCTGTACTGAACCGTACCATACTATGCAGTGGAAAAGCGCCAATTGTGCTCATGTGTAGTCAGAGCTAACGCATACCGGGCCCTCCTCACCTCACCCTGATCCCAGATCAGTGCTAACACCACAGCAGTCCAGTAATGCTACAGTACACACTAGATAGATAGATATCTGATGCTGTGATAGCATTCTTCATGCAGCTGGAAAAATTATATACCGCTGCTTACGGTCTATTATTATTGAATTCCACATTTTGAGGGAAAAATATGCCTTTCTTATATATATATAAATAATATATCTTTAATATATTATTCTTAATATATCCGATTATTGCTTGGGCTTAGTTGAGAAGGCATATTATATTTAGGCTGCACAAATATATTTAAAAAACATTAAATTAATGGTTATTTTCAAATGCAGTCAGCATTAGGATAGCTACATTTTGATTTAACTAATAAAAACTAATTCAGCCAATAACAAGTTCCATTTTGCATGTGCACGCGCCTGTGTTCGCGGGAGAAACAGCACCGCCATCTTGTCAAGTTCTCGCCTTAGGTAAGTCCCACTAATTAGATGTTATTTTTAGACTAAATGTAATGAGTAAATAATGTAACATATTAGATTTTTTATTTTTTTTGTGAACATTTTAGAAAGAGTTTTATGGGTTGTATATCTGAAGAACCGTGAGTATCGAACAGTGTAACATATAAAGTTAATGTGTAAAGTTATAAGTTAACTTAGTCCGGTAAGGCTGTAAGATGAGGTGTTAAATGCGTCTTTGCGTGTGTAAACTTGCCCTGTGAAGTAAAAAGATGACATTAAACGTGACTAACAGCCAGTGGTTCTACATTGAATTACTCCCTGGGCGAAACCTGCTGTGTGTATGTTCTTATTTGCTAAAATTTAAAAATAAAATGAATGATTAGCCATGGCTGGCTCTGCATTATCTCAGTTTAGCTACCTAAATCATTATCCAATCACGTTCATTCGCCTCCGCTTTCAATAAGCTCATCTACTTCCCTTTCACATCTAGCTATGCATCCCTCCACCTCCCCTACTCCACCTTCTTTCACACCTTCCATCAGGGGGGAAGCTTTTCACTCCCATTTACATGCTATTTCCATATTCTTATTATTATTCGCTAAGAATTTTGGTTAATTTTCCACTGCCATAATCACATACCCCACTGCATAGGACAAATTATGGACTCCATGCTGTTTCAGCACCAATGTAATGGTAATTCGTTGCTGCTGTCGAGTTCTACTCACCGTTTCTGGAGAAGAGTGAAGGCAGCGAGCTGTGTTTCCTCAGAAATGTGATGCTTTCTTGACCGCAAACGTTTCTAATCTGCATACTATTACAGATGTGTGGCACGTCATTCATTTAAAAGTACGTACCAGTCACGGAGGGAGTCGTAGCAGATATTAAACATTTTAATATCAGAGAAACACAGAGAATGAGGTTACACACAGTTATACACTGACGATTATGGAGCTGAAAGCTCATGATACATGAGCTGGCTGGAACCAGTGGAGGCGGAGGAGATACAGGACCAGGTAGTGCCTCTCCAAACCAGTTTATCAGATTCACTTTGAATATTTCAGACAGTTCTTTGCACCAGGTAGAGTCTAATTGGCTCACCCTCAGCAGTGAGAAGGTGGACGGGGCTTTCTTTCCAAGCTCCCGATCTCCAACACTCCTTCGGGGACGGACGATGTTGCCGGCTCACGCACTTGGTCAGACTCTCCAGGTTCTGGCTGTGTGGAACATGGGGAAATGACAACAAGCACATCAAAACATGTAACATGTAAAATATAAAGTGGTTGTTTCCAGGAGTTCGTGTCACAAAGATGAATATGATAATCTCCCCATATGTAATTTAGAAGTCATCTTAATTGGATTAAGATTAGGTTATAATTAAGGCGTGAAAAATGTTTAAAATGGAGATTGTTATTAAATAAAGGCTATTATGTGTTGTAAAGTGTCTTTTTAGTGATTAATAAACACCAGTTAATAATTTTTAAACATTTTTGAACTATAAAAAGTGTTTATGTAAATCCTTGTTGAGGTACAGTAGCATATAAAACACATCGAGTAAACAGATACATTTTAATTGCCATAACTTGCTACAGTCTCTAAATGTTTGACCAATGAAAACACTTTAGTTGAATTAACTATAAAACTAGTTAACTAAAGGTAGAGCCACCTAAATAGAACAATTCAGATAACACTTTGAATTCAGAAATTGACTCAACGTAAAATTTCTGTGGAACCTTTTACTAAATAGTAAATAAAAAGTAAAAAAAAAAAAAATATATA
>JAUYWG010000032.1:9145357-9158247 GCA_034779775.1 Enteromius afrohamiltoni
GGAAAAACACAACAAATAACATGGAGGCTGGAAGTGCCAACTTAAAGTCTGACTGGCCCTTCCAGCAGATCGTGACAGATAGGCTTTCTCACAATTCTGACATTATTTCTTGCTATTCTGAGTTTATATATTTGTTTCTCAAAATAAACATTAAACGCGATATACAATGTCATAAGTTGGAGAAAAAAGTCAAGATTTTAAATTGCAGTTGCGAGAAAAAAAAATCAGAACTGCAAGATAAAAAGCCGCAATCGCTTTTTAAAAATGTTTTCTGTGGCAGAATCAAGCTATCATATTTATCAGCTAATCTATATCAGACAGAAATATAATATTGCTGCATCCTTATAAATACGTCAAAACAAACTAATTACAATGAAACAAATGAAATATAATAGGAATAAAACTCGTTTAGACACGAGAGGTTTCCACTGTTGTAATGACCATCCTACATTTGGCTAGGAAATTATGTGTACTGTATCACCTTTTTGAAAGGTCGGTCATTTCTCCTGATTGGCCTATCCCCCGCTTGCACGCATAGCCAGGGTTCTTCTTGTTCTTCATCACAGGAGACTTGCCATTAAAATCCCTGGGTGCAGGCCTAGCACCATCTGAGCAATCAGGGCTAACCACTGATGATAATGAGCAGGCGACAGGGTCTCGCTCCTGAGGCGAGTCTGGGCCTCAAAGAGAAGTGGGACCACGGGTGACATCTGAGCCCTGCCAATTAGCAGCAAGACCAAAACGCTCAGTTCAGCTCACTCAAAATGAAAGTAGACAGGCTCTAAAACAGTAATTCTCTGACAGAGTTGTTAGCATTTTTGGCCTGGAAACTGTCATAACTTCATGACTGTAGTTCTTTTCATTAACTAAACTAAAACCATTAAAAAATGGTAATAAAATAATACTGAAGTACAATAAAAATTCCAAATTCCAAAATGATACCAGACTAAATATTGTTTGGCAGCACATTGTTGAAATCGACACATATTTGAGAAGAGGCTGTGAGATGGAGGAATAGAAGATATTTCCTGTCTGTGAAGATATTTCCTGTCCTGAGTAACATTTGACATTTTTATAATAATCAATAATTGAATAACGATCTCTTTACGCATTAGGAAATGTGATTCCATATCGATTGGCACCAGGATACAACACAAAACAGCTGAATCAAACTTATGGTTTCGTGAGATGCCCTCAGCCCTTATTACATGTGACAACTAAGACAGAGAGATTGGGCCAGAGGCTGAGAGCTGGGAAGAGACACACTACTTTCCCTCCACCAAATATTCTCTGCAAAGATAGACTCATCACACACACATGGCTTGGGAACTGCTGGGTATTTGACATTTTCACCATGAAAAAAAGAGCAACAGCAAAAAATCTGAAGCTGTGACCCATCACACTGAACTGGCCATGTGTTTAAAATCCTTCTCCAGGGGAACTCGTGTCTGTTACTGAACAATGTACTGTGGTTTTCCAGCCACTGAATATTACTCAGGCTGTAATGCATGACTCACTGATACTGCAAATTGAACTCAGAAAGAAGAACTCACTCATATTTCACCATCATAAGGAATAAAAGCTTACTTTTTCTCCCCTGTTAAAAGAAAGTATATAATTTGTACTGTAAAATTTCTGTAATTGTAATTTATTCTATGTTGCATTCTACTCTGTAAGTGTTAACGATTTTTTAATAAATTGTTTAAAAATAGAATGTGATTTTGTGAAAAGAAATAAAACAAACAAATAATATCAAATCATACAGAATTTAAAGCAACATTTTCCCTGTAGAGGGTACAAAAAAAGGAATAAAACATGAAATTGTTGGTAAATTCTGCAAATAATCATAAAGAATTGGCAGGCACAATAAAGCTCCAATAAAGCATTTCTTACAATATTCAGTAATCTTTTTTATTTTTATTTATTTTACGATTATAACAAACATCACTCTTTTGCTTACGTTTAGTGATAAGTTGTAGATTAGATCAGGCAAAAAGGAAATATAGCATAATTTGAAATGCATACCTCAAAAATAAATAAATAAATAAAATACCGTGACAGGAGTTAAAACGTTAGACATAAATGTTCTTCGGTGAATTTACAACATGTACAACAGCTACCTCTCTTTTCATCTTCCGGATTTTGCTTTTTTTTTTTTTTTTTGCTTTTTTTTTATGCAGCCAGCGTGCTTCCTGTTTCCTTCCCGTCCTGCTTTTGATGGCGGAATGATGACGGATCATTAATTTTGCCTGTCGCAAAAGATGGCTCGATGTTCTCACGAAATGATATCATAACGTCACTGACGTAGACGACGATAATAAATAATGAATTCACTCGCTTATCACGTCGAGGCAGCGTCTGAATAATTTAACCCCTACGTTACTACACGAGCGTACGTCCCTTTTTGCAGCATCAGTGAAGTATCCCTCCCTACGACGACCTTAATCCCTACAATGATGATTTTCTCGCCTTCAGTGCTGCGGTAAGTTACGATAGATCACTGGTAGTGTTTATGATGAGAATTATATGATACGCAAACGGAAATGCCTCCTGCTTGCGATCCACCTGCGTTTGGACTACGCCACCGTGTCGCGCTGCTGTGAGCCGCAGCACCGCACATCAGCATCGGCACAGCTGGACAGCAGCAGCCTGGAAGGTAAGTGTTGACCTAGGTCAGGATGTACCTTAGACCTCATTAGACAATCAATCAGCCCAAATTACAATCATATATAAACTCATTACAGTTTCCAGGCACAACGAATCTGTATTAAAATATTTTTTGGCATTAGTGACGACTAAATGTATCTGTGCAACTCTCTTGGGATAACAACGATATGTTATTGCAATGAACTTTATTTGAAGCAGATGTTGACTCGTCAGTGATTGTATTTAAACCACTGCATGATGTTTTAAAAAGAAACGAAGAACGAGAAGAAAAGAAACATGTTGTTGTAGTATCAGCTGGCTGTGTTTCACGGGAGGGGCAGTGCGAGATCGCTATCAAATTGAATGTCTACATTTCAATAACATGCTTTTTATGCAATAGAAAGGCCTATCTGCATTATTAATGACTGTGCTTTTTAGATGCAGAAGCAATGGTTTTTTGATTACACCGCCTGTGAATGTGTCTGTAGCGGAGCTCTAGGCAGTGAAACGAGGTTAATCTCCAATGACATGATGGCAGTTACTCATGGATGCTGCTTTGTTTATAATCGGCCGTGTAAAATATAGCGGCGCTGACCATGGTGCTGAAACATACACGTACAATATCAACCTGTTTTTAGTATATTACATTATTTCTCACAAAAATAGTTGGTCAGGAGACCTTTATACTGTTTGATCGAAAGAGATGTTTTAATTCTCTTTTAATTCTTTGGTAGGAATGAGTTGTATAGGGACTGAGGTTTGCCACCTCCTTAGAAGTGGTTGCTTGTAAATGGTCTTTAAACCGTTAAATAGAATTGAAAATTCTTGCTATTCCTGGTGTCCCATTATATTAGGTTATTAGGTCTTTGCTGTTTTATTGAATAATCAATCTTTATGTATTTGTTGGTCTTATTGATTGTGTTTTATATTGAGCTTATTTATTCAGATTGATTGAGCTGCGCTGTCCGCTCATGTTTTTATTACACTGCAACCCACCGTATTTTTTATGTACTGTGTTATATTGAATAATTTTCTTTTGCACAAGGCAGAAGATAATGTTAGTAGTTACAAGTACTAATGTAATACTATTACTAAAATGTAACATTAAACACAGCAATGTGCATAACCGATCACAGAAATAATAAGAATAATTATTTATTTCAGTAAAAGATAATCAAATGTTATACATCAAGCAGGGACTTCTAGGTAACTTCTTTCTTTTTTTCTGTTGCACAACATGGAACTTACCTATATTATTAAAAGGTACGTCCAAAAAAAAACAATAATTTGTACAGTTAGGGTTAGGGTTTTTTGTTTTTTTTTGTTAATTTGTTTTTCAACAAATTAAGCCTTTTTAATTACTGTACTGTATTTTTCTACCAACATTTTTACATTGACAAATCTCCAAATTAAATGGACAATACAGATTCTCCAAAAAAACAAAAGCATACTCTTAATTAACCAAGAGCTATTTGACATTACATTTGTGTATGCTTTTTTGTGCTGTGGCTCCTAAAAAGTCACATGTTTGTAATCTGTTTTTTTTTTTTCTCTGACTCATGGGCATGACTTGCTTTTTTTCCTCAATGGACAGACTAGTGTAGGCTCCCATTAAGCTACCACCGCCATTGTGATGTCACTCGTACTGTTTGCGCACACGCTGTAATACAGTTAAAGGCTTTCTGTCAAATAGGACCACCTGCAGCACTGCATGGCTAATGATAGTGAGCATGAGACATAATTCAGTGTGGACAGCTGAGCTCTATACATAAATAAATACCCGTAATTTCATGAGTAAAATTCAATCTTTAAAGTGGATTATTTAAAGTGTAAAGAGCCCTGCAAAAATTTAGGACCGGTTTTGTATTATAAGAAAGTACATTGGTAATTTCCTTTTATTTAATCAGTTTTACAGTTGTCCATATCGTCCATTGCCTTAAAAGTGTTTGTTGTTAATTAATGACCTCTGATCAATTAAAGGAAAACTTCACCTACTCAGACCATCCAAAATGTAGAAATTTAGCATTACATTACTTACTCATCTCTGCAGTGAATGGCTGCCTTCAGAATGAGTGTCTTATAAAGTTAAACGCTGCGTGATTGTAAGAAATAGATCTATCATTAAGGTGTTTAATGATATAAAAGCGTCCTATTGCTTTCTGTAACTAAAGAGTAGTTTGAATCAGAAGAGAAATATGCAGACATAAAGCATAGCTTGACATAGCTAAACATAGCTTTTTGCTTTACAAGACACTCATTAATGAACTGGAGTTGTGTGGACTACTTGTGCCATGTTTTTATGAGCGTTTGGACTGATGGCACCCATTCACTGCAAAGGATCCTTTGGTGAGCAAGTGATGTAATGCTGAATTGCTTCTCCAGATCTGTTCCGAAAAAGAAACAAACTCATCTACATCGTCGATGGCCTGTGGGTGAGCACTTTTTCAACTAATTAAACTTTTTGGGTGAACTGTTCCTTCAAAGCAATATTGTTCCTATGTCAAACATTTAGCAATATCATGCGGCAAAAACTGTAGTTTTAGAGCACTCTAGTCAAATATTTGTTTGAATTTGGCTCTGACTGTGCCCTGATACTTAGAGTTCAGAATTGTAATAGGAGAGAGAGGGAGCAATAAATCTGATGGCCTGAAATGGTGTTAGTGTTCGTGCCAGGCAGATTCACTTCGCTCAGCAGCCAGTTTATGTAACAGTGCAGCGGCCTGGAGGAGGAGGAGGAGGGGAGAGTAGAACAGGGAAGGCTAGAAGAAGGGAGGAGTTGCACTATACCAAAGATCTGGCTTGTGGATAAAGACAAGATTGATCAAAGTTTTAAGTTTCAAGATTTAAACAGGTCTACTTTTTGCACACATTTGGGTGACTTGAGAAGTGATTTTAGATGATGCTTGTATGTTTATTTATAGCAAAAGAGAGATGCAAGAAGAAATTCAACAAAGCATTGCTTTACGTAAGTGGGTCCATCGATTTATGTATCAATGTCTCAATGCTCTTGGGTCAGTAAGATTCTTTTCAATGAAAAAGTAATATATATTTTTTAATCCAACAAGGATGCATTTTTAACAATAATAACACTGACATGGTGTTTCTTGAGCACCAACTCAGCATATTAAAATGATTTCTGAAGTTTAATTTGACACATTTGTTTCACAAATTTTAGGTGCGAAGTTGTGTTTTGCAATTTTACGGTATTTTTTACTGTAGTTTGATCAAATGCCACTTAAGTGAGCATGAAACTTCTTTTAAAAATATGTATTAGAAAAATCTTAAAATTTCTTAAAAACCTAAAAACTTTTGAATGTATGTTATTATTTATATTATCAAATTTGTTGCTGATCCCTATTCTAAACTCCAAAGAGCTGTATTAAATGAATTTGGCTTTATGTCGGATTTATATTAAAAATAATATGTTCTGCACTCTTCCACCTGAATGTGAATAATTACATTTAAGATATGCCTGTAATTCCAAATAAAGACTGATAATCCAGGAAATAAACAGTCTTGAAGGGAGCCTGTTGAACAGTCTCTGTTTTTTAATTTGCCAAGGTGTATATTGGCAAGACTGTACAATTAAAAAACCCATGCTGTCTGAATCCCTCTACATAATTTGAGTGGTGCAGTTCTGCCCACCATATACTCACCATCTGCTGCAGCCGTAGCTCTGCTGTGTTTAGCGGTACTGTCAGGTTAAATTATAAAGCTGTAGAATAGTAAGGTGGGAAATCTCAGTTTCCCATTCTGAATGCAGATAGCAGCAGTTTTACACAAGGTGAAATTGATGCAAGTGAGAAGGCTTTAATTGACTTGTAAATTCACCCTGTTATTAGCAAGAGTAATTAAAGTGCAGAATTATGTAGTGTGAATGGAAGGTGAGTAGCTGAGGTGTCAAGTTCTCATCTGGAGCTGTGGGTTCAAATCTCATGTCGTTATGTCTTAGCAGTACAACAGAGGAAGGAGAGCTTCCTGAAGTTTTAAAGTTTGAAGGATATTTTGATGTTATGCTGTTTGTGTTTGTCGTTTTATAGATATTATGCAAGTCAAAATGACTCAAAAAAAAAAACTCAAAAAAAAATTTGAGCATTAGTGTTGTAGGCAGCTATGTGTTTATGACAGATTGAATGTTGTATTTCTTACGATTGGACCATGTGACAGTGTGTTAGAGCTAAATAAAAATGTCCTGAATTTTTTAGCAGGATGTGAGTAGACCGTGTCCCAAAGTTTTATTTAGGGTATAGTTATGGCTATGTGTTTTTGAATAAAATGTAGCTGTAAATATTAACAGATGAATTAATATCAATTAGAAATGGAAACATTTATTATATGTTAGGTTCTACAGCTTGATCAGTGAAACCAAACAATTCTATGGTGTTTTTTATTCCTCATATGAGCAATATCTGGTTTGTAACGAATACTGGTGTTTAGATGCACACTGGCAACAGTTCAATCAATCAGACCTCCTTGACAAAAGCTGTAAAAACGCCCACTCTCTTTTCCCACACAATGATCTCACAGTGGAAATCAATTTTTCTCACATTGCCTGCAGATGGCCAAACACTTTCCATCACCTCTTCTCTTACCAATCACACTGCAATTACCCTGTTATCCTGATTCCTAAATGATAGCCATGACTGATTTAGGTGAACTTGAAATCCACCTGGGGCTCAACCTGTTTGGTTTGCTTTTGCTCTGTAATAAAATAATTTACTTGTTTCTCATGTATATTAGCTTGTACTGTAACGTGAATATAACAGCCTACTCTGTATATGCTTTTTACCACCTGGTCTTATGGCATAAACGTACCTTGGTGCACTTTTTTATCAAGACACAAAATACTTACCAATAAGTACATGTACATATCACTACAGTTTTAACAGTTTCTGTGACTGTTCTTGAATGGCCCAGCCAGAGGCCTGACTTAAACCCAACTGAGCATCTCTGGAGAGACCTAAAAATGGCTGTCCTCCAATGTTTACCATCCAACCTGACAGAACTGGAGAGGATCTGCAAGGAGCAATGATCCCCAAATCCAGGTGTGAAAAACTTGTTGCATCTTTCCCAAAAAGACTCTGGCTGTATTCGATCAAAAGTGTGCATCTACTAAATACTGAGCAAAGGGTCTGAATATTTAGGACCATGTGATATTTCCGTTTTTCTTTTTTAATAAATCTTCAAAAATGTCAACAATTCTGTGTTTTTCTGTCAATATGGGTATATACAGTATATATACATATGCTCTGTGTACATTAATGAGGAACAAAATTAACTTAAATGATTTTAGCAAATGTCTGCACTATAACAAAGAGTGAAAAATTTAAGGGGGTCTGAATACTTTCCGTACCCATTGCATATAACCTATAACATAGAAACGTGCTTGCATATACATTTTAAAGATGAAAACCCACCAAATGGGTTAAAATGCCATCCATGTTTTCTCATGTTTACACGTTAACAGCTGTAATACATCAGAATGTTGCTGTGGTTATTGCTATGGTTATTGCATAGCTATTGCTATGTCAGTCATCACAGGTTCAGGTGCCCAAACACAGAGTTGCGGTGTTGGGAAGGTAACTTTGTAATGTAATTAGTAATGTAACTACTTCAATTACTTTATTAAAGTAATGTAACTGATTACATTTGATTACTTTTGGATTACTTTTCAAAATTCTGATTTCTATTTATTTATATATTTTTAACAGTTTCCAACATTTAAAGCAGGCAGGGTTAACCTTACTCAACACTGATTTCTGTCAAGCTTTCAAGTTAAATTAGGATTGTAATAATGTCATTTTAAAGCACACAGGCACAACAAAATCAGAATTGAACACCCCTTTTTACATTGAAACCGGAGGTTAAATATAGATTTAAAACAACAAAATAAAAAATAAATGTTTTTGAAATCAAATCTTTGCATAGCAAATCTTTGCATTTTTGCATGACAGGAAACATCTACAAATAAAGCATATACACGAGCCCCAAAAAAACAGTTATCAAATAAGCATATGTCCTCTCCTGTGTCCAAAACTCCTGAAAAATGTCTATTTTAGAGCAATCAGTGCATTTTTTTTATTTGTATATTTTTTTTGGATAAAAAGCAATCAAATCAGATGTAACCTTCTTTGTAATCATTAATATTTATTTAATATGAATATTGTTTATTCACTCTTTTTTGTCTCACTCAGTAACTGTAACAGATTACAGTTACATTTATCTTGTAATTAAATTATGTGCTTCTGTTGAATGTAACTACTTTGGGGTTTGTCACTTCCATAACAGTTTGTCACAAATAACAATGATTTGTCCAAAACAACAAATGCTTATTGCAATTGCTCATTTTAGTTGGATTAAAACTAAACATGTAAAAGTGAGTCCCATTTAAAGAACATTAGAGTATCTGGGAGAAGGTTAGACTTTCTAAAATATAATGTTTTTAACCAATGACACTAAATTTATAAGCCTTTCTATTTTTTGTTTGAATTTTTTTGGCCTTGTACTATGATTTTCTACTCAAATATATTTTGTGTTGTGTGCCCAATGCATACAATACATGTGGAAAATATTATATATAGGTAGAGCTTTGTATGTCGGTTCTTTAGGGCTTCATCTTGTCACTTTGAATTAAACCAATGCTCTGTGTTACACCTCGGTCCACTGTTTATACGTATGTGTGTCAGAAGGTCAGTGGGAAGGTTTGAATATATACTCCGCTAGCAGCCTGAAGAGACAAACAGCATCAGTGTAATATGACTATGACAGGTTCGGATATGATACTTGGTCACATATGCTTTATATGTATTGTTATACTGCACACTTCTGTGAAATGGCATATAAGCTTTAAATAACCTTTACTTTCACATTTGCTATTTGTTTTTCTAGAAAGCACAGTATAAATGATCTTGCACTTATCATACGTCCATGTGGCCTGCTGTATGGTTGTAGACCTAGACAAATCATTATCTTGGTCAGCAGCCATGTGCTTTAGTCGCTGTGATGGACAGACTTCACTGCGATCTGTTGCTGTCGTTCTGCAGACAGTTAGACATGGGATGAAGGAGAGAGAGTATCATTACAGCTGGGAGAAGCCATCAAAATCCTTCAAAGTGACAGGATTGATGAGTTAAAAAGGAAGGAAGTGGGCTAGTGGTAAAAGAGAAGAGGAAAGGACTATAAAATGAGGTGTAAAAAATGAGCTGGTGGAATGAAACGGGTTTGAGAGAGAAAAGATCAGAGGATGTCAGATAGGAAATAAAGCAGACGAGAGCTGGAATGAACAGGCTGGGTTTAGTTCTTCGTCTGTTCCTATTTGGCTGCACACGAGTCCTCATCAGCACATTTATTGCTGTTCAACATGGGTTTTGATGTAATCTTCAACTCCTTCCTATGAAGAGGCCCTCAAGATATCAAATCAGCAAACTCTTACAAAAAACATTGCATCTAGTACCATCTGCTGAAGCTTATTTTTTAAAAATATATTTATTTAAAGTGCCCCAATTATTTTGTTTTTGTATTAGTCCCCAACAACAGGTTGACATGCATGCAAGGTTGTTGTCTTATAAAATCCATTTATTTTGACCTTATTTGCTCAATCACTCCCAAACGATTAGCTCAACGATTCTTTTTTTGTTTTGTTTTTTAACCCTTCCTTTGCGTGATCTGCAGCGATTGTTCCGCTATTGGTCTCATTTTCATTTGATCATGCCTGATAAGGCAGCATTACAGTTCTGCTTTGTGTACAGCGTTACCGAGGAAACAACAATTTGTACGCTACTAAAGCGACACCTAGTGGCAAAGAATGAATTAGCATTTTTATTCAGACCAACCCAAAAAGACCAACAAGTGGGCAGGCAATATGCTAATGTTTCTTTCTATTAATGACTCATTCACTTAGAGCTGTGTTACACACCACATGAAAGGTATTTTTCAAAATGGGGCACTTTAATGGTCTTTCTGAACTGATTTGTCAGGTGGACTGGAAATTAATGACTAATAAAACTTCACTGTAGGCAGCTAGACATCAAGAAAATGCATTTATTTGTTTGAATGATAGAAGCAGATAGCATATATAGTTTATTGTTCTGTTTCTAAATCTAAGAACTGTGTTGAAGTCTCATTTTGCCAAACGGATCTATCCATGAGGGAGTTCTTATCTGTTTTTGTGACTCGAATGGCAGCAAAATATGTGTTTACATGTTTGCCATTGTACAAAGCATTCATTCATGTATTAGACAAAGCTAACGGGCCTTTCTTTCACAAAGATCAGTGATGGATAAAAAGGGCTTCTTGCTTCCTGCATTTAGTATTCAGTCAGGCGGATAAATGTAAATCTGGTGAATACAGCACATATCCTCAAGGCCAGCATGAAGAGGCTTTTACTACACAGAAACGTTTGAGTAGTCAAAGCCTTTGATTTGCTTTAAAAAGTGAATAGAACAATAGTAAATGCATCTTTTTGGGAGAAATCACAGAATTATTATATATGGTATCTGAGATAACAATAACAGAATATTTTAGAGGAATTAATCAGGTGAAAAATATATATTTTGTAGATGTAGGATCATTTTACTGCTACTGTAAAAAATATTATATTATTAATTATCTGTATTACTATAATATTATAGTGTTATTATTTAATAAAATATGTGATATTAAATATACTGTATCAGATATGATATTATAGCTATATTTTTATTATTAAAATAAATATATATATTTGTTTATAAATGTACTTTAACTTTCAAATTATTGTTGTGTTAACATCTTTAGTGTCACATGATTCTTCTGAAATCAGCACTTTTAATATGCTGATATGGTACTAATATATACATATATTTATATACAGTTAATCTTATTATCAGTGCTGATTAATTATTTTGTGAAACTCTTATATTGTGATATTTTATTCAAGATTTTTATATTAAATTAATTAGTTAATTATTGTTTGTATAATACAAAAGGCATCTTTTCTGACAATTTCTCAAAAATCGTATTTTGTTCACAGCATTGCTTCACCCTCACTGGTCATGTGGAAACCTGTGGTAATGATGCTCTTCTGAAGGACACTGAACATCTCAGCTGCTTTCTGTGTGACCTCCTGTAGTACAAGACCAAACCCCAAAGCTTCTTCAGATCTCCTCAGAGTATCAGCCCCATTTCTTGCAGCCCTTTGACCCACAACCAGGCTCCAAGATGAGCGGGCTGTTCGCCAAACTGGACCCGCGACGGATTCAATGGGGGGCCAACTGGTTTGCTTTCCAGTCCCGTGTCCTGCGCACAAAGCCGGTGGAGTCCATGCTGGAGAGCACGGGAGGTACTGGGGCTCACGGCACTAAACTCGCCCGCGTTCTCTCCACCGTGGACCTTGTGTCTCTGGGAGTGGGAAGCTGTGTCGGCACTGGCATGTATGTGGTGTCTGGACTGGTGGCTAAGGAAATGGCAGGGCCCGGGGTCATTGTGTCTTTCATCATCGCTGCTGTGGCCTCCATCCTGTCAGGTGAGAGAACCCCCCACTTCCTGTTCCCGTCAGTCAGACACAAAACCCAAAAACAGAGGTCTGTCATCTTACTGTAAACCTGCCCCCAGTGAAGCATCGCCTAGGTAGTGTTATTGTACTGTGGATAGCAGCATTTTTAATTCACTGATCCTGAGTCAGGCTTTAGCTGAGTGAACACATGTATATCTTTATGCCTCCTGACGTGTAGTGATGACGCACGCTGGACTGGCTCATTAGGTTTACAGGTTGAAACTGTGCACAGCATGCAGCACCCAAAATAGTGTTGGAGAGAAAACCCATTTAGTTTTCCCTGTGGATACCAACATAAAGAACCCAAAAATGAAAGGGAGGGAAAAATGAAAGGGATATTTTTTTCCTGGATGCAGCTGACCTTTCCACTCATGGAAACAGAAACAGAGTTCAGATAGCATTTGTCTTTAACATTCCATGTAGCTATTAGATATAGTGTCCTACACTAATATTGGCACCCATCTGAGTGCATGGCAATGACTGAAAACTTGTTTTTTTATCCTCTTTTAAGATATTCATAAATATTTAACTATAAATTTAAATACAATAATTCCACCAAGTCTCACCAAGGCTGCATTAATTTGATCAAAAATACATTAAAACAGTAATGTTGTGAAATATTATTTCAAACCAAAAAAAACGTCTAGGTTACGAACGTAACCCACGTTCCCTGAAGGAGGGAACGGAGACGTTACATATGGGATCTCGCATG
>JAUYWG010000032.1:9164764-9190327 GCA_034779775.1 Enteromius afrohamiltoni
CCTATCTTTTCTGCAACAGACAGGAACACACCGGCTCAACACGAAGACTGCAGTATCGGCAAAACTATTCGGTGTAGCCCAGCCCGCAGCGCTACAAATAGAGAGCTCTGGTAGAGAGGCATGGGAGGAGGCAACACTCCTGGTAGAGTGTGCCCTCACGCCCAGGGGGCATGGCTTGCCTTGGGCCTGGTATGCCAAAGCGATGGTTCCACTATCCAGTGGGCCAGCCTCAGCATGGAGACTTTCTGCTGACCTCCGTAACAGACAAAGAGCTGCTCAGAGCTTCTGAAGCTCAGGGTAATACAACTGGCAGTGTTACAAAAACCAATCAATCTGCTTCAGAAGACATGTGTTACCTCCCAAAGGCATATTATAGGTTACTTTTATGATGAATATATATGATTTATGGAGCTTCAAAATAAGGGCCACTCTACACCAGCATTACCAAGCTTAATAAATTTAAAAAAATACTTTAAAACTTTTCTGAAAGAAAAAAAGCTATATACACCTAGTATATGGCTTGGGGGTTAGCAAATTATTATTATATTTTTGGGTCAACAATTCCTTTAAGTTGTTCAAACTTTCAGACAATATTTTATAATGCCAGCATCAAAACTTAAATGCACTGTAAATTCTTTCATCCCCTCTCAGGTAAAGGGGAGCAAGCGTATCCGGACATCCTGGCCCTGGTCATAGTGATCCTAGTCACAGTGATAGTTGCTCTAGGTGTGAAGAATTCAGTTGGGTTCAACAACGTGCTGAATGTCATCAATCTGGTGGTGTGGGTGTTCATAATGATTGCAGGCCTGTTCTTCGTCAGCGGCAGCAACTGGGATGAGGGACGGTTCCTGCCTTATGGGTGGTCAGGGGTAAAGTACATTTCAGATCAATTATTGAAGTTCAATCCGTTAGTGCAGTTAGTGCCTCTCAGCATTAACACTGAGCAGGAAATTGCATTGTCTTGTAACTGTAATAAACCACTCTGCCCAACAGGTCATGCAGGGAGCAGCCACTTGCTTTTATGCCTTTATTGGGTTTGACATCATAGCCACCACCGGAGAGGAAGCCAAGAGTCCCAACACATCCATCCCCTACGCCATCACCGCCTCTCTGGTCACCTGTCTCACTGCCTATGTCTCTGTAAGTATATACCGTCACTACTTTTGAGTTATTTTCTGCTTATATAAAGTATGAGACAATTCTATATGTTGCTAAATCTTTATATTCTAAATCAATATTTTAAATTTTTCCAGTTAAAACTAATGGTGATGATACATTTAACTATACCTAATTATGTCATTTACAGTCTGTTGATATCTGTATAATTAACTCTTCTCCATATTAGAATATAAATGATGCATGTCTGAGTTTTTATTTTAAAAGGTAATCTGCAGTGGCATAAATTTCTTTGTTTGTTTCTTTTGTCCATGGACAGTCATTGATTATTCTTTTTATGCAGCATGTCTGAATTTATTAATGCTCCTCGGCTTTATCACTGCTTGCTGTCTGTAGGAGGTTGTCATAGAAACTCAATGGGTGTTAACTCACCAACAGACATCTTTTCTGCATCTCATAACAATATATTCTTTATATTTCATTTCTGTTTTCTCTCTTTTTCTCTAATTTATCTTTTTATTTTTTTTCCCCTCTCTCCAGTTTTTCTCACATGGTTTTGGTTTTAGCTGGAATTAAATTGCGTTTACTAAAATTGCTCTTCATTTTCACACCTACAAGACTGTCTGTTGAGGAGCAAACTTGTTAATTAGCGTTTACCCCTCCAGAACTCACTTTTTTTTTGTCATAGAGGCTAATTTTAGCGAGACATTTCATTTCTCTGTCTGTATGTTTATGTGCTTGTGTTAAAGATAAAAATAGCATTTTCTGGGATTTATTAAGTGGGTCACGTGGAATCAAAGTGTCATTGATCTTTTGATATAAAAAGTCTATTGTACTATGTAATAGATTGCGACTTTCAGAACTCAGTGCTTCTTACCCATCAAAAAAAAAGCTATTGAAACTAAGCCACAAAAACAGCTTATTCTGTCCTGTCTGGTGTTCATAAACTTTAAAATAAATTGTATTAGTCCTCTTGTAGTCTATTAGTTCAGACTACTTTGCATATTCTTCTAAAGATGCTCAACATTAGATGTTAAATTTAATTCCTGGTCATTTCAGATTGGTCCTAACATTCATGATGGTGAAATTTCTTAAAGTCATCATTTGTAAGGCCACTGAATAATACTTCTGTCTTTCTCACAGGTGAGTGTGATCCTCACTCTGATGGTCCCCTACACTGACATTGACACTGATGCTCCACTGATGGAGATGTTTTCTGTACATGGTTTCCAAACTGCCAAATACATAGTGGCCATCGGCTCCATTGCAGGACTGACAGTTAGTTTGTTGGGCTCTCTCTTCCCAATGCCAAGAGTCATCTATGCCATGGCTGGAGATGGTTTGCTCTTCAGGTAATAAATAAGGAAATCTCAGAGTTAAGAAATGATCTGTGATGCTCTGTAATCCTTCTGTTTTTATTATATGTTGCCAATGATTAAAATGGCATTTAAATATCATTCTCTGCTGGAGAGTTAAACTCCTGTCATCACACAGTCTGAAAAGAAATGCTACTCAGAGCCCTGACATTTTAAATCAAAGCCAGAATAATGGGTATGTTGTAAGACATATTTGATAAAATGAATGTTTGGATGATTCATCCTGTTTACACCTGGCGTTAACATCAGTACTCCTCTCACAGGTGATCAGAGGTGTTCAGACAAGCTTCATCACCATTAACCCTTGGTAGTAACCCCTTCTCAAAGCATCTTAAAATGCATCACACTGAGGAGAAGATCTATTATTGTTTTTAGTAACTAAAAAAACTGCTTACATTTGCAGGTTTTAAACTCATATATTTTTTTTTTTTTGTGGGAAATAGTTTAGTACCGTAATCATTTCAACTGTGTGTCACATAAAGTAGTCTGTATTGCTACTTACACTACTGTTTAAACAAGTTTTTTCTAACCTCTTGCTCACCAAAGCTGTATTTATTTGATCAAAAATACGATAAAAATCGTTATTAGTAGCAAAAATAACAATTGTAAAATATTATTTCGATGTAAAATAACTGTTTTTTGTTTTAATACATTTAAAAGTATAATTTATTCCTTTGATGGCAAAGTAATTTTCAGCAGCCATTACTTCAGTATCACATCATGACCTTCAGAAAATATGCAGATGTTGTGTTCAAGAAACATTTTTTATTATTTTCAGTTCTGATAACAGATGTGATAACAGATTTGTGGCCCTGCCTGTGAAAACCCAGCTAAGTCATCTTTGTGTTTTACTGTTTTCTACATAAAGTCATCCTTTAAAGAACATTCTATAAAAATATAATCTTGATATATTTAATATTAGCAATGCAAGGAAATTGTCAAAGATTAAAAACACTAAAATTAATGGTTGAAATAAAACTTACATTTTTTCATTTTTGAATTTAGGAAATTAACCTTGGATTTCACAGACAGGGTCACATATATTTTTTTTAGATACCTTCAACTATTTTGTTCAGGATTTGTTGCTGAATAATTTTTTTAAATGTCTTTAATATCACTTTTGTCTGTTTTTATGAATCCTTGCTGAATAAATGTATTACATTTTACGAAAGAAATTAGTAAAAATTAAAGTTCTGTACCTATTTTTTATTTATTTTATTTTTTTGACAGTGTGTTTTCTGGTGTCTGAGAAAGATCAGCACTCCCACTTTAATGCCATAGCACTGCTCTTAAGTGAATGTAGGATTGAATGTTTCTGTGTGTTTGTAGGTTCCTGGCAACTGTGAGCACATACACAGAGACTCCTGCAGTGGCCTGTGTGGTGTCGGGCTTCCTCTCTGCTCTCTTGGCTTTGCTCGTCAGTCTGAGGGACCTGATTGAGATGATGTCCATCGGCACTCTGCTAGCATACACGCTAGTGTCAGTGTGTGTGCTACTGCTGCGTTATCAGCCAGAAGGAGACATTCACGGATTCGTCAACTTCCTCTCTGAGCAGAACGCAAAGCGTAAAGAGGGAGTTCTAGCCGAGTGTGAGAAGGAAGCCTGTTCACCGGTCAGCGAGGGCGAAGATTACGGAGGAGCTCCAACAAACACCTGCGGAGCAAAGAACTTGCCATCTTTAGGAGACAACGAGATGCTGATCGGTAAACCCGACAAGTCCACGTACACCGCGAGTCACCCCAACTATGGCACAGTAGACATGTCCTCCGGTATCGAGTCAGACGAGACAGATAGCGTGTACCTGCTGAAGCTGAAGAAGCTGCTGGGGCCTCGCTATTACACCATGCGCATTCGGCTCGGCTTGCCGGGGAAGATGGACCGGCCCACCATGGCCACTGGCCGCATCGTCACCCGCTGCGTCATTCTGCTCTTCATCCTCATCTTCTGCTTCTGCTCACTCATCATCTTCGGGTCAGGTCAGATCGCTGATGGTCAGTGGTGGGCTGTGCTGCTGCTGGTGCTGCTGATGCTGGTCATCACGCTCTTGATCTTCATCATCATTCAGCAGCCGGAAAACCCCAAACGCCTGCCCTACATGGCTCCCTGCGTTCCCTTCGTCCCGGCCTCTGCCATGCTGGTAAACATTTACCTTATGCTCAAGCTCTCCACCATCACATGGATCCGTTTTGGCGTATGGTGCTTTGTGGGTAAGTTTCAGGATTATTTTAGATAGACAGGTTTATACAGACAGTATTTAATTTAGATGGGTCATTTCTGATATGCAGGAGAGTTTCACATGTGCACATGTGTTTTTCATATTTTTGAAGAAATTATTCATTTATAATATAGAAATGAATTTTATTTATGCAAAAATAATAATAAGACATTTTTCTTGATAATCAAATCAGCATATTAGATGGTGTAAAAATCAGAATTAACTTGATATTGATATTATTGACATCTTAATCTTCACTGTCACTCCCTCACAGAGCAATTACTAGTATTCGCTCATTATTTTCATTTATTAATTTTTGTTATTTTGTAAATAATCAGAATTAATATATATACACACATATACGTGTGTGTTTTTATAAAAGCACGTCCTTAAATTACATTTCACAGTAGAATTTACAGAGGTTAAAACTCCTGCAAAACAGTAATAACCCACATTTTCCTACAGTACTATCAGCCACCACTGATCTGAAACTCCTCTCTCATATATAAGCAGAGTAATACCTGAACCTTAAACTTGAGGTAACATTTGATGAGTGAGAGAAAACATTTGTGCAGTAGCTAATACATGTGTGCATTGTTTGTGTTGTCTCTGTGTGCTTGTCTCTGCAGGTGTTTTGATCTACTTCGGCTACGGCATGTGGAACAGCACCCTGGAGATCACGGCACGCGAGGAGGAAGCTCACGCCAGCACATACCAGCGCTATGACATGGGTGTGGATGACAGCTTTGCAGTGGATGACGATCTGTACCCTTCTGGAGACGGAGGGCCGTACCAAAGCTGGGGCTCCCATGAGGGCAAAGGTGGGAACCAAAAACAGCAACGGCAGGAGCAGAGCGAGCCTAAGCCTGACGGCCTAGACATGGTGGACAACCACAGGACCTCCTCTTCCTCCTCACACAGCAGGGCCAAAAGCAAAGCTAGCAAACCCAGTCCGGGCTTTGAGGCGCTGGTAGTCGATGACGATTTGGACGATCCCTTGGAATGAGAATGTAATCCGAATGTACTCGCCTGCCAACAACTGCAGAACCCTTGGGCTAGGTTGTTATGTCTCTGCAATGAGTTTGTATTTTATTCCTATTCCTTCATTTGCAGTCCTTTTTCACTTCTGATAGATTGAGAACGCATAAAATTGGACTTAACTTTCTTTTAAGGAGGCTTTCTTTTAATCACACAGAACCTAAACAGCCAAAATATTCCTTCTTTTTAAAATCAATTTTAACAATTTGATTCCTAGTTCTCACTAAATAATGTTATCGAACTCTTCAGCACTTAAATATATATAATCTGTTGTCTTTCACTTGAAAGTCCCCAACTCAAATTACTGTAACTAGCATGGAATTTATTACCCGGTGAGTAGTTTATTACTGCCCTGTTAGTTATCACATGTGAGCATCTTTCAGCTGTCAGGAGGATGTCCGTTCACGGGTCACTTCCTGTAGTCTGTTAACTCCAACATTATGTGGGGTCGATATCAAACCAGGAAACTTGCCCCTAAAACACTTAAAGCGATTTGCACACTTCTGTTATTCAGTAAACAGCTGTTTCAATAGTGCATACAAAAAGGTTAGTTTTGAGAAGCAAAGATAGAAGATAAATGGCGACATGTTATGAGTGACCCAACTGATTCAAAGGCCTCGTTCTCTTCCGCTCTAACATCTAGCCCAAGTGAGGTTTGGACTGTAGGTTGTCACAAATAGTAATTGGACTTTGCTTGCAATAGTGCCTTCATCTGTCAGTGTGTGCTTTAAATATGACCATCAATATGTCCATGCTTGTTTGTTTGTCATTTCTGTTGATGCTGTCATATCCATGGGTTTGTTTTCCTGGTGAATGTGCCTGTCAGCCGTCCTGTGTCACCACCGACCATCCATCCATCCTATGTGGCAGTGACTCCGCTTCATCCTTGCAAGCAGGCAGCTCTGTGTAAATACTGACGGTGTGACCA
The DNA here is from genome assembly GCA_034779775.1 of Enteromius afrohamiltoni. NCBI lineage: Eukaryota > Metazoa > Chordata > Actinopteri > Cypriniformes > Cyprinidae > Enteromius > Enteromius afrohamiltoni. The sequence continues at coordinate 9,171,438 of JAUYWG010000032.1, forward strand.
CAGTACGATTTGTGTCTCTCGGCTGGTCAGTTGTGTCCGTTGAAAAAAAAAAGGTGTAGGAAAACAGAGGGAGTGGAATTTGCATGTGGTGGGGAGCGTGTTGTGAATTTTTTATCTGGCTGTGCTCTTCTGCTCTTCCCCCATAAATCACGTGGCGTTCAATTGATCTGTCCAGTCTAACTTTATCTGTGCTACAGCTCTGCCAGCCGAAAAAGGCAAAAAACTAAAAAAAAAACCAACAAAAAACAACCAAGCCAGGCCTCAAATCCATGAATTTGGAAGGCCACACATGTTCAAAATCCACTGAGCATCAAGCCATATTGCTTTAAATGTGTCTCCCTCAAATATGCTAAAAAACAAAACATCGAGTTGCCATAAATGATTTGCAAACTAGCTCTATAGAGCTTCATTTTGGGGCCTGGGTTGGTTTTATTCCTTGCATCTGGTCTATGATGTGATTCTTTGTCTTTGCCGTGGCATTTTGCTGAATGTGTAGCATGTTCAGAACAAACGGGCCCAGAGTAAACCTATGTTTGTGAGTATTTGCATGTGTGGTGACCGTTGAAAGACTTAATGTAACTCTCAAATGTAGCATTCTGAGAGACGAGGGTAGCAGCCTGCCCACTGTACACCCCTCGAAACCCTCCTATTCCCAAGTGGCCTCTGTTTACAAAGCAAGCCAAAGTCTGCAACCTTTGTTTACTGTATCCGACAAAAGACACCATTTTACTTCCGTAGAGTAGAACAACATATAACAGTGTGGAGATGTGAGATATCGAAGAGAAGTATTTTTTTACAGGCATTTCATACCTTCAGGTTCTCCGTTGGGTAGCGAAGCCACTGCCGTGGTGTTCTGTGGGTTCAGAAGGACTTCTAAAGAAAAGTGGTGAAAGCATATATTTTTAATGAGCTCTTTCTAAAAATGTAACTGGAGACTGGATTTTGATTTCGTAGTCGTGATTTAAATAAATGTTAGCACATAAGAATAGACTTAAAGAGGGCAAGGTTTTAAAGGGATAGTTCAGCCCGAGGTGAATATTCTGTCAGCATTTAATCACCTCAAATCTGTAAGATATTTAGAAAAATGGTTTTGATGCTGTTTTGGATACCATGGACTATCATTGTGGACAAAAACAGTCAAGTTTGTGAGTAAATAATGACAGATTTTTTACTTGTCGGTGAACTTTCCCTTTAATTAAGATTAAAAATCTACGTACAGAAATATTTTATTACAAATCTGTCTGTAAAAAAAAAAAAATCTAAAATGTTTCCACTATTGCTTTTAAAGTCAGCTACTATTTGTTATTTGTCTCTGAGAGAAGGTACGGTGTTTGTACTTTGTGACCTATCTTTCCTGCTATCATAGTTTGTTCGGTATTTGTTCAGGAAATGTGGAGATTGGCTTCCCTTGCAAATCTGATCTTTGTTTCTGCTGTATATTTTGGTATAAAGTGGATGTATTCTGGTTTCAATGATTTTTTTAAAGAATCTATTTATTGTTTCTTCTACTTGTGGTTTTGCTTTCCCGTTGCACTGTGTAATGAGATGTTAATATTGCTTCCATGCAACAATGAAAGTCATTTATTGCAGATCAGATAAGAGTGACTCTTGGTTTTCCTTTCGCTTTAAGGCGGTCTCGCACAACCCGAAATCAGAGGTAATAAATATCCTCACATGGGTGGCTTGTGTAAGCCCGCTCGGTTTCCTGTGGGGTGGAGCGCCAAGCCTAGAATAACAGCGATCCGAGGGTCGTACCTGAGCACAAAACAAACATGGTCATACTGGGAGGGCCGCCGCTGGCTATGCAGAGGAATGAGATGAACAGATCAAGACGTACTGTTCCATTATCATTGCCGCAATGGTGGTCGATGTAGTACAATATGGTTTGGAGATCTCAAAGCATGTTGTTGTGTTCAATTCATACAGTTCAGACCTGTCTGTCTGTATGGCTCAGACATCGACACAACCAGAAGCACGCTCCTTTTGTGGGAGGGTCTTCATAAGTGTTATTCCTATGAGGCACTCATAGGACTTCATTTGTGTCATCTGTCATCAGCCTGAATCAGATTTAAATGTGATGTCCTTATATTGTACGTCATCTGTTTTGAGGGGAAGCCTCCTCTTTTTCTGATGCAAAATATCCTGGTGCTAATCCTGGATGTGAGGATGGATGTAAATGTAAATGCTTTGATCGTGTGTGGTAGACGGTTACAATTCCCTTATATGCTTACAAACATGTAAATATAATTACCTTTTTTATGCTTATGCAAACATATTAGTTACTTTAATACTAGCACAGCCTAATCCTTATGCAAAAGGTGTTATTAACGCACTGCTCAGAGTATCAGTCATTTCCTGTAAGAAGCCTGTGTTTTCAGAACATTCTGGAAACTGCATATTTTTCTGGTCAGTTCAAGATTAGTTTCATACTGTGAGATTTTAATCAGTAACATTTTTTTTACTGTATGAGTATTAGGTATCAATTTCCAAGGAAAACAAGTCAAGCTAAAATTAGTGAGTCATGGTTCCTGTATATATTCACTTTAGAATATGATTATTCTCTTGCAAGAATTTGACCCCTTCAGCACTTTGATCAGTGAATTAAGTTGTTATATTTTTGTACAAATACTGATATACCCTTTCTAAAATTATTATTATTATTACTATAATAAACAGTAAAGGGTCATGAAACTCATAAGTCAGTTTTCATCAATTTTGAAGCTTACATAGAAGTGGGTGCGCAAAGAGGCACGTCCTGATTTCTGCTGATTTTTTTGTGAACATATTGTATTTTGTTGAACCTGGAACAAAATTTTAATCCAACATTTTAGTTTTGAACATATCTCTACACCTAAACCTAATCTTACCCATAACTAATGCCTAAAATCATATGTAATTATAGATGACTGACACTGATGTACAAGCACCAAACGCTGACTGTAAGCCTAAACTTCACAGAAAACTAAACAGTTTTGTTTTTTAATCTGATTGGCTGATCAAAATTGTTGACCCAGGGACATGTCAAACTCAGCAAAATCAGGTTCTGAGGGCATCTGACAAAGACATTAGTTTACTAAAATTTCACATCCTGTTGATTCAGACTCCCAATTGACAAAACCTTCATATGCTGGTTAGGTATGTTTTAAAGCTGCGATGCAAGTTTATGCTGGTCTTTTGCTGGTTTATGTTGGTCCTTTTGCTGGTTTATGCTGGTCACATGTTGGCAAAAGACCAGCATTAAACCAGCAAAGTTTAAACCAGTTTAAACCAGCATCCCAGCTTCAAAACATACCTAACCAGTATGTGCTGTTTTTTTCCAGTAGGATAGTCTTTTATGCTCTCATTTGTAGCTTGATTTATTGTACAACAGTATTTTATTTACATTTAAAAAATACAATTTTAAACTAAATATTTTATTGTTACACTTTAGTATTTACATGTCTAAAATAATTAAAGATGATATGTATTAAACCAGCAGGCTAAATGGCTAGTTGTAAGCTAAGCTAATAGGCTGAGCAGTTAAATAATAAGGAAAATTTCACACTCTAAAGCTGAAATTATCATAAAAAACGTAAAGGTGATTAGAGTCACATTTAATTAAATAATTAACACACAGCATGAGCCAAACGTGGAGGTTTTCTAATCGGGCACTGAATAGAGCACACACTGAAAGACCTTTCAGCCAATGCAACACACAGTATTTGTTAAATTCTTAAAAAAATGTGTTAGTGTTTCATGACCCTTTCAAAAAGTGCTAAACTACTTCTCTCTATTGAAGATTGTATTAACATTAACTTTTCCCTGACTCCTCTGCTGCATCTGTCTCCCCTTCTGCTTTAAGGTTTTTTGCAACCATATCTGAAAAAGAAAAATACTCTAGATTCCAAAAAATTTTTTTCATTGAATTTTCTTCACCCCAAACTACCTCTAACCAAAGACTGAAAGTTTGAGATCTACGAAAAGCAATATTTGACATCTAAACATTACCCACACAGAAAAATCATACTGTGGTGAATACATTTTTTTTACATAATGTATAAAACATTCAGTTGTTAATATCCTCAGCCATTTTTGACTGTATGCTCATAAAACTCCATGTACAACAGGAAGCATTCAGCGCAAAGACCCCAACCAGAGAACAAAGACGGAGACTCTTCGCAACCGAAGCATAAATCTTCCTTTATGGCCAAATGTGACCGTTAACCCTTAATCAGCACTGTCTGCCCGTCATTGAGTTGCCCATTGGTGGTAATGGGGCATGTTTCTTGTTGAAGTTGGAGAAATCGATATGCGTACATGTCTTGGGTGCCTGAACTGTATGTGCGTCTTGAGTGCTTTTATTAAGAATGAATGAGAGGTTTAATGATGATGCACTACACCTGCCTGGGCATGTGACAGCAGACGCTGCATTCTCAACAGTATACAGTCCTGCCAAGAGCAGTTTAGTTTCCCCCCACAGAGGGTTTATTTATAAAAATGACATGTTACCTATAATCAAAAAACACAATTCCACAGGCATTTTCACATGGACAACACTGTTTATTACAACAAATTTAATAAAAACTGCATACAAGTATTACAATAAATAATATTGCTAAATAATTACTGTTTTGGTCCAATTTTGGTGTAGCTTTTGTTTGGCCGGCTATTCTGAAATGAAGCAAAACGAAAATATAGCTGTACAAACAGATTGAAATTAACTGAACGATTTAGAATAAAACAACTGGCAGTACTGTTAGTATTCATAGAAAAAAATGCGAACGTTCTTTCTCACTACAAAAAAATGGCACATTGTACTGAGCAGAATCAGCAGAAGAAACACTGAATCCTTCATTGCAGGTCCTTTAACAGTCCTTTCTTATGTAACAATTGGGTGTCTAACCCTGCTGCCGTGTCAAAAGGTCAGAGTGCAGCTGTATGATAACTATCCAAAGAGTCACCACAGTAGATAGAGATATTGATGAAACAAAAAACAGTGGAAAGAGAGAGAGAGCAAAAACAGAGTAGAAATCAGATCTGAGCAGCAATCCCGAAGCTCAGACGTGAGCACTTTTGGCATGGTTAGTGGAGGCGGGGCCGGAATGAGCCGAGCCCTGTTTGGAGTAGTAGAATCGATTGTTTTCAGTGTATGTAGCAGGGGTGTCCACTGAACAGCAGGTGATCATACAGCCTCCCAGCAAACAAAGTGCAGTGCCCACCCAACCCGAATATAGGGAGAAGCCGAAGGACATCAAGCCCCTCTCGTGATGGGCCCCGATGGGAAACCACACGGTGGAGACAACGCCGCAAAAAGCTGAGAAGGACAAGACACACATAACATTAAATCATAGCTTTTTTTGTTATATGTTGCATTCTGACATTAATATAAGTGACAGAAACACACGTTAGATGACTTAAACAACTGTCCTGGCTCTTTTTGTGGATTACAGATTTACTCATCTAAATGACATCTGACTATATGAGTATTATTTAAAGCTAATTAGAGTTTAATACTGATAAAATTGGTTCAACCCTCAGAGTCTGATTATTACGGAAATTAAACATTTTCTCGTTTTATACATGTTTTTGACATGCTAAGGGTATGTTATTGTACTGGGCGTAATATGAGCTTTTACCAATGCAAATAAAAGCTTACCAGTCAGCAGTATTATGGTTCCTCCGAGCACTGATCGCTTGTTCTTGGCGCTTTCTGGTTCACTTCCGATGTTGATACAAGACATGGACATGAGCACGAGCGCGACAGCAGGCAAACCGAGAATCGATGCTGTCACCATTAACGCCCGAGACGTCTGGATGTACGCTTAAAAAAGAAAAAAAAACCATTTTATTTCTTTGTACTAAGACACAGCAAATTTTATTATATTCAATACTGTTTTCATCTTTAATCCAAAAAAAAAATAAATAAAGTTTTGAACATATTACTAACTAATTATTTTACACGTACCTGGTAGCTCGAGGATCTGCGTGAGTGTGCTGCAATGATACAGCGCAGTAGAGATCACACAGTTTGCCCACAAACCTTTGGCCTCCAGTTCATCCATCTTCTTACAGGTGTTCAAGTTATATTTACAAGTGGCTACCCATTCATTAGTGGCAGTGGCGATGATAAGTCCGATCCAACCAAGAAAACTCATCACAAAACCCGTGAACTGTAAGCAAGTATTTGCCATTGTGTACAATGTGCGCAAAAAAAACAAAAAAAACAAGTGTCCAATATTTGGGGAAAAGTACTTTTTGAAGTAGTTGATAATCAGAAGAACTAAAAATAGACAGGTTACTTGGCAGGATTTAAAGGTGGGAATATCCAGGTATGTTAATCCATTGCGTAAAAATCATGTTGAGTTGTAAGATCCTTATGTTGCGCAGTATTCCAAGCGGATAGAACTTGAGAGAACCGTTAGCCGAGCTTTTATAGTGGAACTACAGAGACAAAAGAACTGTCAGCCAATCACATGAGTGCAGACACTTCCCAAGGTTAGTCCCTTATCTCTTATTTTTCACTCTCCTCTTTTTTCCTTTCATGTTTTTGTCTGTAATGTAATACTAAATAACAAGTATAGAACGTGTAAAAGTGACAAATTACGTTTTACTAATTACTTGTCGATATACCAACAATTGTAAAGAGTTATATTTGCTCAAGTGGCTTTGATAATAGTGCAGCACCTCTAACTTCATCATGTCATTGCTGGATTTGTGATACATGCTGCCCTCTGGTGGCTGATTTCTCAGATGTGTGGATCATTTATTTATTTGGGAACAAACCAAACATGTTTTAGTACACCTTGTCTACTAATAATAAAACAAAAAGTTTTTTATTTGTTTAAAAAGAGAAGAAAACACATTAATAATAAATACAATGAAATGTATTTTTAAAATCATAATAATTTCAAAAACAACATTTTCCATAAAAATCTCACTCTTTCACCTCTGTCTTTCTTATACTGTTTTTCTTTTACACTGTACAAGTACTGTATGTATTTAAAAAAAATTATTTTGAAAGACTGATATTATTTGGACCGAGTCAACATTTATGTGTGCATCTAAAATGAATATTTAATTATTTACATGTTATCTTAACTTTTTAGTGGCTTAAAGAAATAGTTCAACCAAAACTTAACATTTTGCTGAAAAAGTACACACCCTCAGACCATATATAAGATGTAGATGAGTTTGTTTCTTCAACAGAAAGATTAGGAGAAATTGAACTTTATATCCCTTGCTCACCAAAGGATCCTCTGCAGTGAATGGGTGCCGTCAGAATGAGAGCCCAAACAGCTCATAAAAACATACGAATCCACAAGTATATACATGACTGCAATCCATCAATTAATCTATTGTAAAAAAAAAAAAAAGCTGTGTGTTTGTAAAAAAAACATAATAATAATAAAAAAATAATATAATGATCACAATGATAAATTATTTAAGATTTTTTTTATCATCAAATCATTGTCTCTGTATAAACATCAGTCAAACAGTCCAAACCAGTTCCAGTTAGTGGATTTTGATGTGAGAGGACAACAGAGGATTTAATTTTTCTCCAGAGAAAGCATTGTTATTGACTGGTATTTTGACCAGAAGTTACGATTTATAGTTAAACGCCTTAATTATGTATTGATTTCTTACAAATGGTTAGCTGTTTACTTGTAGATTCTTATGTTTTTATCAGCAGAGTATCCATTGGTAAGCATGTGATGTAAAGCTAAATTTCTCCAAATTTTTCCTGATAAATAAATTGAATATGAATCTTGTATGGTGTTAGAGTGAGTTGTTGTTTTTTTTAAATACATTAGATATTATTATTGATGTTATTTTTTATGAAACATAAAGTGGTAGGACCTGGAAATCATTGTAATGTGTCACTGAAGGTGAGCTCTGAAACACGTATGCATTGACTGTGTGACCTACGTATGATGGATATAGAGGACATCCAGGCTACAGGGAATCAGTGCTCAGTCTTGAGTTAATCATTCAGGCTGATAAATCACAGGGGCATGCGGCGATCCTGTCTGAGATTGCAGCTGAAGAAACAGAAGGGGGAATTGGATATAGAGATATCAGCAGCGTTCCATTGGGAAATGGATGAGTTTTCTGTGTGATCTGATGTAGATGGTCAAAAAAGTGGGTCTAAGGGCTGATTTTTGAGGTACTGTATACCAGTTATTAAGGATGTGGGTGGTCAAGGGCCACGGTCCTTAGTATAGAACCTGTTTTCCAAGACTATAAACAAAGATCTGACTTATCACTGCCAGCGTGGATATTGACAATGTTGCAAGCTGCAGATAAATGCAAAAGAATAGAGTTATGAGGCTATGTTGTGTATGACCTTAATGTTTTGGTTGCAGCAAAGAGTGTAGTTATCCCTTTGTAGAACCACCCCAGATTTAATTTATTTTTCTGAAGCCTAAGGGTTTTTGTTAAAGAAAAGAGACATGATGCAGGTCTTTGAAGTGTCTGTTTGATCTGTATCTGCTTCCAAATAAACACTAAGGTTGCTGGACAAATTGTTTCTTGAATATTTCGTATTTGACATTTGGCGATGTGCAGTACATTCTCTTCGGGTTTGTTCTTTGTTCAGAATGTGGTAATCAATTACAAAGTCCACATGACAATCATCCAACATCAAATTATTTTATTTTACCATCAGGTACTCTATGTCTGCTCTGCTTGAAGTGAGAAATTAGTATGTGTCCTTGGTTCATCCACTAGGGGGACTCGTTTGACTTCAAACACCATGGATGCCTTTAATACCTGGAGACAGCTATCCTTCAGTATTTCCAGTTATCTTTTTGACATTTACGTGGTTGTCTAGTTATTAGTAAATGAAAAGTGTGACGAAAGGCTGTTAGTAATAGTAATAGAAGTACAAGAATATATCTATAATATAACATATATTGGTGACAAAAGTTGTAACGTACAGTTATTTTTAAGGAAACACACAAGAGGACGTTCCAAGCATGTCCTGACCACATTATAGTTTCACCAAATTATTCATTTTAAATATACTTCCTTAAAGCAGGACACTAGACAAAAAAGACACTAGACAAAGATGTAGATTTACAAAATGTGATTAGTCACGATTAATCTTTTGACATCACTAATCTGTATAGTTAAATGAAGTTACATCAAATAGTCCTATATACAGTGTGTACGGAAAGTATTCAGACCCCTGTAAATTTTTCACTATTTGTTTTATTGCAGTCATTTGCTAAAATCATTTAAGTACACTCATTAAGTCCCTCATTATTGTACACACAGCACCCCATATTGACAGAAAAACACAGAATTGTTGACATTTTTTGCAGATTTATTAAAAAAGAAAAACTGAAATATTACATGGTCCTAAGTATTCAGACCCTTTGCTGTGACACTCATATATTTAACTCAGGTGCTGTCCATTTCTTCTGATCATCCTTGAGATGGTTCTACACCTTCATTTGAGTTCAGCTGTGTTTGATTATACTGATTGGACTTGATTAGGAAAGCAACACACCTGTTTATATAAGACCTTACAGGTCACAATGTCAGAGCAAATGAGAATCACGAGGTTAAAGGAACTGCCTGAAGAGCTCAGAGACAGAATTGTGGCAAGGCACAGATCTGGCCGAGGTTACAAAAAAACCTCTGCTGCACTTTAGGTTCCTAAGAGCACAGTGGCCTCCATAATCCTTATGGAGCTAAATGGAAGATGTTTGGGACGACCAGAACCCTTCCTAGAGCTGGCGTCCGGCCAAACTGAGCTATCGGGGGAGAAGAGCCCAAAGATCACTGTGGGTCCAGAGATGCAGTTGGGAGATAGGAGAAAGTTGTAGAAGGTCAACCATCACTGCTGCCCTCCACCAGTCGGGGACTTGGAAACTTGCTCAGGATTAGTAAAGAAATAATTTGGACGATTGATTTTCCCAGAGTCAAAACTTTTTGTGAGGAGAAAACCAGGCACGGCTCATCACCTGTACAATACAGTCCCAACAGTGAAGTGTGGTGGTGGCAGCATCATGCTGTGGGGGTGTTTTTCAGCTGCAGGGACAGGGCGACTGGTTGCAAGAAAAAGATGAATGCGGCCAAGTACAGGAATATCCTGGACCAAAACATTCTCCAGAGTGCTCAGGACCTCAGAATGGGGTTTACTTTCCAACAAGAAAATTACCCTAATCAAACAGCTAAAATAAAGGAGTGGCTTCACAACAACTCTGTGACTCAATTGAGCATCTCTGGAGAGACCTTTCGTTTACCATCCAACCTGACAGAAATGGAGAGGATCTACAAGGAGGAATGGCAGAGGATCCCTAAATCCAGGTGTGAAAAACTTGTGGCACCCTTCCAAAAAAGATTCATGGCTGTATTTGAACAAAAGGGTGCTTCTAAATACTGAGCAAAGGGTCTGAATACTTAGGACAATGTGATGTTTCAGTTTTTCTTTTTTAAATCTGTAAAAATGTCAACAATTCTGTGTTTTTCTGGCAATATAGGGTGCTGTGTGTACATTAATGAAGAAAGAAATTAACTTAAGTTAAGTAAAATTAAGATTTTAGCAAATGCCTGCAATATAACAATTAAGGGGGTCTGAATAATTTCCGCACCCACTGTATATTTAAGGCAAGCCTGAATGACAGTCAGACCTTGACCTCTGCTTGTTTATGTTAATCTCTTTCAAATATTCTGAGCATGATCTAATCTAATCTTTAGCTTATGCTTCATTCCTTGCCGTTCAGCCTCATTGTTGTGGAGACATTCCATAACCTGAATAACAATAGCAGTTTTGAATTCATTTCAAAAGTCTTCCCACTCTTTCTCTAATCAGGAATGAATTAAAGGGATAACATCTGATATTTCCCGCATTTCATTGAATATGCAGGTCTTCTTTTGTTTACTTTATTAGACCCCTGCTTGTGGATGTAATAAGCTGTCAGAAACACCCTTGTTCCTCTATATCAGTCATTCAGCTGAGCCTCAGGGGGTTGTATAGAAATCGCCTCACAAAGATCTCAGGCAATTCATCATTTGCTTCAGGGACATGGCAGCATTGAAATATGAAAATTAAGCTAATGAAATGGGCTCTGACATCGGCCTGACAGTGCAAGATGATCAAAATGTATTGCATAACTTGAATTGTGCTGTGTAAGCACCTAGCTGGGTGGACCAGGACATCTTTATATCACCTAAGGAGGAGACATGTGATCAAATCATTGAGGCTTTTATCTCTATCACTGAATTACATCCATCATATCAGTCCTAATATATAGGCAGCAGCTCTGTTGTGAGTAGATGAGAGCCATCAGTAACAGCTTGTGAATATTCCTCAGGCAGATACAGACACCAGTCTTCAGTGCCACTGCTGTGATTGATTTTGGGAACATCAAAACCTCTGTTATTGACTTGACACTCATATGGTTTTTACCGCTGATGCAGTGTTCAGTGATAGAGTTCACCATCTTCATCAGGAGTATCTAAGCGTGATTTTAAGTGCACGAGAAAATGTCAGCCATAAAGTGTCAATATCAAAAGCAGCATAACCAGTCATTGAGGAGATTTATTAAACAATCAGCATCACACATAACGTTGATCTATGGTACCCTTCTGGCAATTCATCTTAAATTATGGGTAGAGCACATTAGTTTGGGCTCTATTCAAACGAAATGGCATTTAGAAACTAGGAGTCATCCTATAAATAAATGTGTAATTTCATGCACTGTCTCTCATTATATTTAAATATATTCTCTCGTGATGGGACATTTGCTTGTTGTGTCCAACCTCCTTCCTTCTATCTGAAGGTTATCTCACTCTTCAACGCAAAATGTGTTTGCTACATATAGACTAGTACAGTATATGCAAGCAAGTCCCAAAGTTAATGTGTTCCTATTGTAGGTCAACATATTTTGTTGACCCTGGAACAACAATTTAATTCAAAAATATAGTCTTGACCATATCTCTGCACCTAAACCTAACCTTGAGTAAGGAGTAAATTCCTAAAATCAGATTTAATGATAAATTAATGACAAGCACCAAACACTGATTGTAAGCCTAAACTTTGCAAAAACTATAAACTGATTCTTCAAATCTGATTGGCACAATGTTGTCCCAGGGTCAAGAAACACATCAAATTTAGGTGGACAGTTGAAATACTAGGCTAACTACTACTTATAGTTTGCCTATCCTTTGAACAGACTTGATGAATTCACAAATAATAATTCATTAGCGAATTGATCTGGACTGATCCATTTGCAGATTTCTAGCCACCACCGATCCACTTAACTAATCGCAGCAGGTTTTTATTGCTAAATTAAAGTATTAGTTCATACAAAATTAATTAATTACTCACCCTCATGTCGTTCCAAACCCATAAGATCTTTCATCTTTAGAACACAAATTAAGATATTTTTGATGTAATCAGAGAGCCATCTGACTCTGCATAGACAGCAATAGCCTACAACTGAAATGATCAAACATCCATGTGACATCAGTAGCTTTACTTTAGTTTTGCAATGCTAGTATTTTTATTATTTTTTATTAAAATAATATAATTTACTCAACCATACTTCTCCTGACTTAAGTCTTCCATCATTTTAGAGAGTATCACAACACATGCGTATGCTTTCCACTAGCCATAAACAACCCCAGATTACATACATGCACATGCTTTCCCCTGGATGTAAACAAGGCTGATTACCTCAACTACGTTAAAGCTTGCGTATGCGCTGCATTGTGATACTCTCTGGTTTTCCACCAGCACCACCCCCCACCACTTCTATAACTGCCAATGATTTCGCTACCTTCTTTCCGGACACAATTGCAACTATCAGCAGCCAATTCTCAGCTCCAAGCATACAGGAACTACTACAGACTACACCTACAGCTAAGACCCCACTCTTCTCCTTCTGTCCTCTCTCGGAGGCAGAAGTATCCAAATTTTTCCTTTCTAGCCATCCTACAACTTGTCCTCTAGATTTGATCCCCTCTCACCTTCTCCAAGCAATCTCTCCCACACTCCTACCAGCACTCACACAAATCATAAACACATCTCTCCTCACAGGCACTTTCCCCACTGCATTCAAGCAGGCTCGGGTAACCCCACTGCTCAAAAAACCTACATTAAACAATTCCCCTATAGATAACTACAGACCGATCTCTCTCCTTCCATTCATAGCGAAAACGCTTGAACGAATCGTCTCTAACCAAGTATCACTATTTCTCACACAGAACAGCTTGTTGGATGCTAACCAATCAGGGTTCAGGAGTGGCCACTCAACTGAAACTACATTATTGTCAGTCACCGAAGCCTTGAGGGTCGCAAAAGCCAACTCCAGATCATCAGTACTCGTTCTGCTAGATCTTTCTGCTGCTTTTGACACGGTCATCATCAGATCCTCCTGTCCACACTCCCATCACTTGGAATCACAGGGATTCCACTTCGCTGGTTTGAGTCCTATCTCACAGATAGGTCCTTCAGAGTGGCTTGGGGTGGGAAGGTATCCAAAACACATTGTCTGGTCACTGGGGTTCCTCAGGGATCAGTTCTTGGACCCCTCCTCTTCACCATAGACAACACACAGCTCTATCTTTCATTTCAACCAGACGATCCAACGGTAGCTGCACGGATTTCCGGCTGCTTGGCAGACATCTCGGAGTGGATGAAAGATCATCTACAGCTCAACCTGGCAAAGACTGAGCTCCTCATTTTCCCTGCAACTTCAACTCTACAGCATGATTTCACCATCCATTTAGATTCATTAACTATTACCCCAGAAATCTTGGTGTTATCTTTGATGACCGCCTCTCCTTCAAGGACCATATTGCAAAAACTGCCCGATCTTGCAGGTTTGCCCTACACAACATTAGAAAGATCAGGCCCTTTCTTACAGAGCAGGCAACACAACTTCTTATCCAGGCCCTGGTCATCTCCAGGCTGGACTACTGCAATGCTCTTATAGCCGGTCTTCCCTCATGCAAACCTCTACTACTGATTCAGAATGCAGCAGCACAACTGGTCTTCAACGAGGCCAAAAGGTCCCATGTCACACCTCTCTTCATCTCCCTGCACTGGCTCCCAATTGAAGCTTGCATAAAATTCAAGGCACTGACGCTTGCATATGGAACAATCACCGGCTTGGCTCCCACTTACCTCAACTCACTGCTACCAATCTACACTCCCTCCAGAACTCTGAGATCTGCCAGTGAGCGACGCCTCACTGTACCATCACAAAGAGGCACAAAATCTCTTTCCAGAACATTCTCATACACCGTTCCAGGCTGGTGGAATGATTTTCCCATTGCTATCCGAAATGCCAACTCCCTTAACCTTCAAACGACCATCTCTTTCAACACTATTTGACATCATAAAATAAAATAAAAATAAAAAAATTAATTAATTTAATAAAATTAATTAAAAAATTAATTAATTTATTTTCCTTTTTAGCCTGCACTTATTTGAATATTGCCTGTTGTATGGTATTATGAGCACTTTCTAAGTTGTTTTTTGTAAGTCCTGTAAGTCATTTGCTGGTTTAAAGTGGTCTTTTGCTTTAAGACCAGCACATGAGCAGCTAAGGGCCAGCTTAAACCAGCATACCAGCTTCAAAACATACCAGCATACAGTATATGCTCTTTTTTTCAGCAGGGTAGCTACAGTACAGATAAGCAAGCTAAACAGCCTAGCTTGTTGCCATTAACTAGTAAACTTCCTCAGTAGTAGTTGGTTAAGATGTTTGTTGTAACTAATAATAAACAAAGAAACAACAATGTATGCACACTGAAAGTAAAGCTTAAAAAATTACCAAACAACACAACGTTTGACCGGTCATGCCTTCATTAGGCACAAAACGGTCCATTTGCATCTTTCTCCGCCGACAATCTTTTGCAAAGAATTCTGCCTTCAGCCTATTCCTAAACAAAACGTTATTTTCCGATTTTACCTTTTACCATTTACTTGTCATGTTTTTGTTTCCTCTACTTGGAAACTTGCTCAGGATTAGTAAAGAAATAATTTGGACGATTGATTTTCCCAGAGTCACATTCACAGCTCACAGTAGGCAGAGGGCAGAACTAGAGGTAGCAGCTCCCAAACACACCGTGATCAATGAGCAGAACCAGCGGCTCCCACCAGCCCGTAGAGAGGCATCTGTGCCCTAATGAACACTAACTACAATTCATTGCTAATGGGGGGCACAGTGGGTGTTTAGAGACAGAACCCCAGGATGCACTTCCTCCATTGAGTCTGTGCGCTCTCATCTGTGTGTTCATCATTCTCTCCAAGCCTCAGATTTACCGCTGCATATTATGCAGCGATTTGTTTCACTCAGCGCACGAGACAACAAACCACTGTGAATATGCCATGGATAACTTAACAGTTATTCCCGGGCCTATATCCTCTTCTGCTTAACATCCATATGTCTGTTTATACATCTCTGTCAGCAGGGAGTGGATAAGCAAATTGTCACCGTTTCTTATATGTGGGAAAATGTTTTATTTACAATTCATTGTTCTTTCATCTTTTGCCGTGACATAGTAATCTGGGAAGATCCTACAGCGCAGGTTGGGTTCTCTGTTCACTTTGACAGGCGCAAAACAATTGCATCGGGTTTTCAGCGATAGCTTCCTAGAATCAGGTTTGTATCCGTACTCGACAATACAGTAAGTCTGGTTGAAATATTTTACTGTCAACAACTGAGACAGTAATCCTTGCTTTGGTAACTCATACGAAGCTGAGGGAAGAACCAAAGCCTCTGGCACAATATGAAAGCATGATGTGATTTCATTTTGTCATAGTCAAACCTAAAACCATTACCCGCTTGTCAACACTAAAGTTATTCTCGGATCAAAGAAAAAAAAGTTATATCTTTCCTCAAGCATATCAAACCGTCTGGAAAATCTTTCATGCCGCTCTGACGTCTGTGTTGCTCTTAAGGAGTTCCTCCTGTGGCTTCCTGTAACCGAAGGGTTCTTAAGAGATTTATTATTTTAGCAATGTACCTGTTTTAATATGATCCATCAATATTTGATCATTTTAACACAATGCTTTAAGTCATTTAGAAGAGAAATACTTCAAATCAGTAAGTTCAGAGCTTCCTGTCGAGGGCGGATGGAAAAGAGGTAAGAATAACTCTGAATGTCATTTCCTCACATTAGAGATTAAACTCAAATTACACTGCCTGCCTCCTTCCGCTGCTGTTCTGTATTATTAATTAACTCGTGTTGCCTGAAAACTCAACCAACATGTGTACATTTTTTCTCTACTGATAACAATTGTTTCACTTGTAATGCAAGTGGGTATTGTAAGTATACTATACTGTGTACACAAAAGGACACAATATGTTCTTGAAATAAAAAACAATTTCAGAATACACATTGAAAGGCACATTCTGCCTTTTGCAAAGAGGGTTCATTAGGAATGTATTGAGATAACCATAAATTGTTAAAAACACACTATTCCAACTTGGGTAAATGCACACTTCCTGAAAATATAAAATAATTGGTAATATTTGTTTTCTGTGTCAGTTTTACTTTTTGAGACAACTCACGATGCTAAAAGAACTAAACCTTTTAATTTAAGTATTAAAGCATTTAAAATACTGTGTTTATATTTAATTTATCAAGGATGCATTCAATTCAAAATTGACAGTGGCATTTATGTTACAAAATATTTGTAATAAATTATGTTCTTTTAAAATGTCTGCCCTCAGAGCATCCACCAATATATTAAGCAGCAGCTTTGATGAGCATGAGTAATTTCTTTGAAAAATATTTGTGACAAAATCTTACAGACACCATATATATATAATTCACAATATGATTCAAATATGATTAATTAAATTAAAGAATTCTTTTGGTTGCTCTTCCCATGCATTCAGTACATATAACTTGTGTATATATAATCTGTGAAATTGTAAGCTAGCGTCTGGAAATGAGTACTGCAAAAAACAGATTAGAATTACTTGCTACAGCATTATTTTTAAGAGAAACCGTTGTGTAAACATAACAATATTCCTTGACAAGCAATATGCTGTGCTTTCTGACAACTGGAAGTCAGCAGGATTATACCAAGTGCGTCGCAATATTCCTTAAAAGTGAAGCCATGGCATTTCAATCGCCCCCAGATGGCTGGTCCCAGTAGGTCATAAACCTCGCCTTCTCAAAGTAATCTAATGGGACGCGAGACAAACTAAATAATTAAATTTAATTTAAAATATTTTATTTTATTTTGTCCTTTGATGTGGATTTTAGGGAACTTAGGGAAGAGATTGGAGTTGTATTTAACTTATTTTTAAACAGGCCTCTTATATGGCAATAAGCGGACAAAAACTGGACCAGTGAGGCTTAATTAAAAAAGGGTGAGGGGCGTGTCTTTGCAATGGATTCAGCGGGAGTGTGGGCAGGACGCGACTCTTTTTTACTCTCTACTACGCAGACTCTGGACCCAAATCAGCACAACATGGTCGCGACCTATTGGGACAAAGTTGGCTTCCCTTTTCTTCAAAGAAAGTGAATGAAGTGAAATTAATTTGCGTCGTCCATCTTTTTTACAATCAATGGATTATACAGATTAAAGGTGCAGTATGTAATATTGTGTGTGTGAAATGTGAAATTGGTACTGCAATTCTAGCCCTGAATCTGCCCAAAACCCACATTTCAGAGTAACATTACTGGCTATAGCATTATTGTTTAGGGAAACAGCTATGTAAACATAACATGGTTCCTAAATATGTATTGTTTAGGCTTTAGAGGAATTAAAACGTAGATACAGCACCTTTAAAGAGTAAGGTTTTATGTGCATCGACTGCTTATGTGCAATTTAGTGTTTTATCTCTCTAGAAAAAAAGTTTCATTAAAATTCTCCTCTAGGACCATAAAGTATTTCTATTTATCTCCTGAGATTCATTTTCTATGAAGGGAATCTTCTTTGTAAAGACATTAATGAGCCAAACCCATTAAAAAGGTTACCAAATCTCTGAATTTACATTGTAAGTTTGACATTATAAATCAAGGCCTTCGAATTGCTAGTGTGCATTTGACCGTCCTTGGCAGTGCAATCCCCTGACACAGCACTCCGCTGAGGAATTGCTCTTCTCCATCTCTTCATCCATCCCTCGCCACTGTCAGAAGCTTAAATCTACACCTCTCAGGTCCCACACAACTGCAGGAAGTCATTAAGCAGCTGATATCAACAGCCTAATCACCAAAGGATTGGAAGACTGTGGCGTGGTGTGGGCAATGCCAAGCATAACAAACACGCAGATTGGAAAAAAGCCACCGCATGTTAAGAAGCCCTACTGAAACAACCCTGCTGAGGTATGCAAACAACGTTTACCCCAAAGATACAGTGACATCAAAGGGAACATTGAAAATGTATTAGTAGACTTTAAGGTGCTTATCTTAGGAAGTGTGTGTATGCTTGTAACCTGTGCACTTTTTTGGCTGGCATAATGCACAGAAATCCTGTTCCATTAAATTTCCTCCACTGTCTTCCTTTCGTGATTTACGTTACTTCCACAGCAGTCTCAGCCCACGGAACATTGGCTAAGCGTCTGATGCATATGGTACACTTAACTGGAAACCCTTCAGGAATGTCGAAGTCATCAAATGATTGATTGACAGACGTGTGATTGCGGGGAAAAACACTGTCGTGTTTACATGAGTGACAATAAGCATTTATTAAGATTGGATTCTCAAAGGTATGCAAGGTTCCCAGCAGATCCAATTTTACTAGTTGTGCATCCCCTCCTATCTATTATGGAAGATCAAGTGAAGTACCTGAGAAGGGGATATCAGCCGCGTTTGCTGGCAAACATGAAACAACATACGCTGACATCACAGCTATTCAGTATTCAGTATTGTGTTCGGTTCTCCAGAATTGCTTGTGGGTGTTAAAAAGTGGAGAGATATGCTTCAAACAGATGTTT
>JAUYWG010000032.1:9190427-9319757 GCA_034779775.1 Enteromius afrohamiltoni
TGTGTTCGGTTCTCCAGAATTGCTTGTGGGTGTTAAAAAGTGGAGAGATATGCTTCAAACAGATGTTTACCACGAGCGTCTCATCGGGATTTTCTATTCTGATTGACTTGTTGCACTCCGTTCTGTTGTTGTGGGGACATTTTCACGCCCCGAAACGTGACACTGAACAAAACGAACTGTAATTGGTTGTTTGACATGTCATATATATATATATATATACATATAAACATATATTTGTACATTTTTTACAACTGAAATGTCTGATCTTAAAATGTATTTTGGGTAAATGTGTTTTAATATGCTCTACTGCTCAAAAGGGTTTTTTTAAGAAATTGGTCATTTTATTAAGCAAAAATACAGTAAAGGAAAAACTAAAAAAAACTATAATTCTAATTTCTAAATAAAAAACAAAAAAGAAGACATTTTTGTTGAGCACCAAATCAGCATTTTATTTATTTATTTTTAAGATTTATTTTTGGTATTTTGCCTTTTAATAAGATATATTTCACAAAACTACAAGTTTTATTGTATTTTTTTGCTAAAATAAATGTAGTGTTTGTGAGCATAAGATATGCAGGGTTTTTTTTGTTTGTTTGTTTTTGTTTTTCATATTTGTCATTCTTTCAACAAAATGCTTGCTACCAATGCAAACACACAGAAATTCAAACCTGATCAGAACTTTTTCATGATGAGGATGGAGGAAAGTTTCAGAGGCAGTGTATAAATGTGATCGACACAATGGGAGGTCGTATCAGGAGGTTTGAAAATTCTGAATGGACCTTAACACAAAAGGAGATTAAAGTGTTTGGAAAATCATTCTGGTTACTCCTTCCATGCAATTATTACACGATGAATGGAGTGTTTGTGCATCCTTTATGAATTTTGAAAGACCCAGTACCCATTTACTGTAAGTAAAAAAAGATGACAAAATGATTTATGTATGAGCTGTTCCTTTAATACAAGATGTTAGAGCAGACTCCATCTTTCTAAAACATTTCTGTTCTGTTGATCTTGCTTCTGAAAGGTCAGGGTGACTTTACCCTGCAAGGTCACAGATGCATGCTCATTTTTTGCCAAGTTCATGATGTGTCTGATTCCATGCCCTCATTTAAGCTTGGCTATGATGTCAGACTTGGCCATGACTGCGCTCTCTCTGGAGAAGTGATTCACCGGCCTGATTCAAGTCATTTGAATTTCCTTTTGGATGAGTAGGCAGTTCAGATGATTTAGTGATCCAGTACTGCGAGTGACGATATTTAAGGATCTAAGGGACAAATGGAACATCTTGGGGCAGTGAAATCTGCAGAAACTTTTGACTCGTGAAAATTTGAAGGACTTTTTAATGTGCTACTTGAACTTAGGCACTGGGGAGTAGTGCAGCAATAGAAAAACAGCCAAATGCTGTCTGCAGAGTTCTTGCCCTAAAAGAGGAGTGATAGGCTCTTAAGATGTTTATGTGTTACAAAAATGACTCAACGCAGATCAAACACAATCTTTATGGGCCCTACTTCCAGTCTAGTGCCGTCATAAAAAGTGGATGCTTGATTATACATGATTGATTCCTTTTTTGGAACAGAATCCATTATTAAAACTACTTTGGTAATTTGGTGAATCTTTTCATTTGGAACATTTTTGGCAGAGGTTCAGGTTGAAATAAGGCATTCATTCATTAATTCGGCTTGGCTCTCTCCTGAAATACTTTAGGAGATACCAAAACTATTTTTTATATATTTTTGCAATTTCAATCATAAAGCAGCATTCTTGGGACAACTCCAGGTTTTTTTTTTCCAAGTGCATGAAATTATGAAACAGAAATAATGGGTGAGATTAATCAGGTTGTTCCTAATTTGATTTCAGAAAGCATTAGTCGGGGGAAAAAAATCAAGATGGAGCTTTACAGAGGCAGATATACCAGCCTCGTGATGTATCCGGCGCTTGATCATCATTAATAAGAAATGTAATCAGCTGTAGCAGTCCAAGTTTATTAAATTTGCTGACCTAAAAGGATGAGATAGCAATGCTTGAATCATACTTTGTGAAAGGAATATTGTAGAGAAATCCATTCCCATAAACACAACATTTCAAATAGGACAGTTTAAATAGTATAAATGTAATTTATGTCTCACAAAATAATAATGTTTATTAATAATATTATTATTAATAATACTAAAACATTAGTATCTATTTGAATACAATAATTATTTTAAGCAGGCACATTTCAAATGAGTTTCCATTATATTTAAAATTTATTTAAAGTGTTATTTTAGTATAATTAAAATTGCTATTATATATTTGCTTAATAAGAAGATCTAAATTTTTAATTATTAATTTATTTCTGCTTTTTATTAAAGATTTAGCAATTTTATATTTTTAACAAATTATGTATATAGGTTTTTTTTTACATTTTTATTTTTAATTTGATGTTGCCTCGATTAAATAAAATAAGTATTTCACTTTTACTTTATTTCAGATGAAGGTTATTTTACTTCAAGAAACAAAACATATTTTTATGGTTTTACTTTAATTCTATAATAACCCTGACTCTTAGATATTTAAAAATACTACTATATTATTTACCTGTTTTTCTGTAATTATAGTCATATAGAAGATAAACAGTTAACATGATAACAGTTTTTTGAGTTCTGTATGTATCTAAAGCAGTCATGTATGGAAAGAAACAATCAACATGTTCGTCTGCAATTCAGCATGTTCTAAGCTTCAGTGAAAAGGCATATATAAGATGAACATTTGAAAATAACTCCGAAGTATTGAAGCTTTCCGGTTCCACTATAATTCAGGACTGGAAGACTGATGCTTGTCATAAAATCTATAGCTCTCTGACTTTCTTTATATTGCCAGCAAGACTCCAGCCTCTCTGTGAAAGCTAGATGCCGAACGCACCTGAAAAGCATTAAAGCAGACAGCATCCATTATTACAGCTCTTTCAGTGCTCTTATACCACTCATTAGCTTTTCAGTACTCTATGAAAAAGGCTTATGTCAAGCTCTGTCAAAGCACATTATTGTTGTGCTTGTGGTTTCTGCTTGCATAAGGCTGCATAATGTAGCACGGAGAAGATTTTTTACCTCTCTGCGATTTTTTAGAAGGAAGCACCTCACCTCTCTGTGATCTCACAAGAGCCAAGGACGTGAGATGGGGGTATAGGAAAGGTCGGGTAAGCAGAGCAGCAGGCATGACTAGACTCTGGCATCTCTCGTCTCGTGCCAGTGTTCTGCATGAACGCTCTGGCTGTTTTCAACACCTCCAAATCTGCAAAGGTCACTGACTGCAAATCATCACACGAAGGGCAGGGAAATCAGAGTTGTTGCATGAAGACAGTCTCCAAGTAATAATGCATGAACCACAAAGGAGATCAATGGATCTGCCCCTTTTAATCACTTAGGTAGGGTTAATGAAATGCTTGGCAGGCTAATCATCTCAAAAGGGACATATGCTCTGCTTCTCAGTTTGATGAGATCACTGAGGAATGCCCTATTAGTGGGAATGAGGATGATAAGACTGAGAAGGTTCGGCGAAATTCCAAGATTCATGTGCAGCAGAGCTTCTGTTTTCACGCACACTACCACTGACCTCAATTACCTCTGAATCCAAAGGTCAGCCTCTTGGATATATCAATGAGGAACATGGTTTTAAAGACATAGTTCACCACAAAAATGAAGAATCGGTAATCATTTATTTACCCTTGTGTAGTTTCAAAACCCATACGGCTTCCTAGATGATGCAATGCACGATACATTTTGAATAATGTATTGGTTGTTCTTTTTCATGCAATTACGAAGACTGAGCAAAAGCAGCATTAAACTGTAATGAAGAATGGAAAAATATACCACTAAAAAATCATATGTGGCTGGAATGATATGTAAAGTTTTCTTGCAAGTATGGGTGCTGAACACACCGGGTGAGCCACTGACACAGGAGAACTGAGTTAGTCAGTCAAGAACTGAAGCAATTTGTGAACAAATAAGAATTACGAATTTGACTTTTTTTTTTTACATGTCACGAGTATTCGCGGGCGGTCTGTACCTGTTTTGATAGTTTTAACGCTGACATCCCCAGACGTTACTTCAGTTTGCGATTTATTGTCCGTTTTTAAGGGCCGTAACAACAAAATTTTACTGCCAACACAACCTGCAGCGCCCGCGAGTACCTCGCACAATAACCATTTCTGCAGACCAACTGCTCCCTAGTGGTCGGGAGCATTTCCATTGTGCTGTGAGCTTATGTTTGCTTTTTAAATTGCGTTGTGTTGTGCACTACTGGGCCACTGTAGTAAAATTGTAATATTGTGAAATATTATTGCAAATAAAATATATATATATATATATATATTTTTTTTTTTATTTATTTTATTTATTTATTTTTTTTTTTTTGATGACAAACCCGAATTTTCAGCAGCCATTACTCCGGTATTCAGTTCCATGTGATCCTTCAGAAACCCCATTTAGGACTCGGGTAGGGTAGGGTGAGTCATGTAAATCAGTTGTGGAGCGACATTTGCTTGGCATGTGAAGTGGCTGCATGTTTCAAATCAATCACTTATGGAGGTACTTAACAACTAGGCACTGTGTTTTGGAACAGAGTTAATTACTACATTAACTGTATAACTTCATCATAATTAAAAAAAATAAAACAGACAGCAATGACCTGCCAACCAACACTATCCCTCTGATATTAGTAGGGTAAATCAGGTTTTCGGTACATGTAACTAAATCAATATAGCCTTTCCTTAAGCTCCCTGCACCCTTACAGGGAAAGAAGAGGGGAAGCGAGCAGGTTATTTCAAATGACAGTGACTATAAACTGTGACATGCCTACACACATATATAAATATACACAAGCAGTGAGGGTTCTGTGGATCTGATAAGTATGTCTGAACCATGGTAAAAATAAATCCAGCTCAGCAATACTAGCCTAGGGTGAGATGTATGTATTTACATAGTGCACGTAGGGAAATATTCCTTGAAATACAGAACCACGGCCTTCATTAAACTTTAACGAACAGAACACGACTTGTGTTTTCAGCCAGGGATGAGACATTTTCCATATTAAACCAAAGTTAGATCTGCAGCGCTTATCTGTTCATTTTATATTCGCCATTTCCAAAAAGTGCACTACTAAATGGTATGTTGAGTTTTCACAAACTCTTTCAACTTCTTATGGACTGGCAAATGTGCAGTCACAGTACTTTACACCTTAATAATATGAAGTTAAGTTAATTAACCGCATGAAACTCATTAGTTTTTATCAGAGCCATGTTTGCTCAGTCTGATAAAACAGAGAAGGGTTATGGAGTGTTTGACCAAATGAAATTGAAGTTTTATATAGATACCCTCCCGCTGTGCTCGCTATTTATGCATGCCGACCCTAATTTGAAGTCCAAATTACTCTTCATCTCAAACACAAGTCAGGGGAGGGGAGAAGGTTTATGATGTTCCCGTTTCCACAAAGTAACTGGTTTGAATTTAAAGACTGTGCCAAGCAAGAACATCATCTTTTTAGCAGAGTAAGGAAAATCAACTGCTTCGCCCCTAGCAAATTCTCTTATAATATACGAGTACATAGCACTTCAGATTTTAATAGAATTATCCATTTGAGCTCCTTTCCTCTCAAGCGGAGTGTCCTGATAGTTCACGGCATCCGGTGTGTGGCTGAACTGTCTGGTGGACACAAAAGATTGTGCTGAAATTAGTCACGTAGGATGTGCTGAGAATGTAGATGTCGCACAATGATATTTAAAAGCATCACTCTCCTGTACGCGTCCTTCTATAGAGCATTATGGGAGATTATGGAATGCTGCGACATGCGGTTAGACAGAAACAGCACTGATGCTACATTTATCCATGCTGTAATTGCAGAGCTTCTGCTCAGAGGCTTTTTCTGAGGTACCTCTCAAAATTCAATTTCAGAACTCATTGACTCAACTGTTGCATCGTAAACGCAGGAATGTCTAATGTATGCGTATGTCACAATAACAGAGTGAAATCATAGGGAGGATTATCTATACGGGCGCTCACATGTGTTAAATAAGGTGGGTGTAATCCCTCCTAGATAAACGTTTGTTTTAATTGGTTTTCTGATTAAAGTGTAATCCATTAATTTATATATGAAATCAGGTTGAATACAATTGACTTCTGGGAGGGTCCAGTGATATGAGCCATCTGGAATGACGTATATTTGAAGGTGAGTAAAATACAATCGCATACCTCAGCCGAAAACCAAGTGGAGCGATCCATGTGTCAGGACAGGACAGTTGCGTGGGCGTCTTGTGAAATTTTGATTTACCCTCAACATCACCTGCGTCTCTGAAATATCCTGAAATGTGAGTTTGTATGCGGTGGAGCTGAAAAAAACAATCAAGCAAGCATCACCGGTTGCATGTTAGTGTCAGACATCAGACAGACATCATAGCACACGACCATTAGGGGGAAACGCAAATGGTTTTTGGTGACTTTGTCCAGGCGAAATGACTGGGGTGTGGTTAAGAACAGAAAAAGAGATTAACTGATAGATTTGTTACTGAAAAAGATTGTATGCGGTATGGGCCAGAAAGAGTGAACTGTCATTTTTATGAGATGTCTGTAGCACACACAGTATAAACTGTCAAAAGTAGCCTACTGCTGCACAAAGGACATGCTGCCCGAATTTTGAAATGGTTCATATGCTTTTTACTCAGTCAGTGGTCTCTAATCCTCAATTAGTCTTTGACATCCAAGCTATTAATACTAGCAAATGGATTTGAGGGTGCGAAGCTTTTCAAACTGCACAAGTAATTGCTTAAAAACAGTTTCATGCATTGCGGTACTAATATGTTTCTTGTCAGACAGGAAATGAACGAGTTGCATGATCTGTATGATTATCTGATGATGTTATTAAACCTAACTATTTTCTATTATCAGCTTCAATCACAGGTGAAAGGGGCGTGTTTATTCCTTCCTCAGCTGAATGCATATGTGCATCATTTTCTTTAGACTCCGTTCCTGTTATGGCACTGTGTAATGAGTAGTTTGTGGCAGATGTACATTTTCTGTTTAATTACTAAAAGAGAAAAATATATTTTAATGAGCTTATTGCAACATATTAACCACCAGTGGTGAAAAAAATGCCTACATTGCCTACAGCACCAAATTGAAATGCTCTGTTAACGGGTTCTTGGGATGTTAAAATGTGAAATTAATTGAAATAAACTAATGGTCTGTCTAAATCAAAGGATTGTATTGTAACTCTTGTTTTTGATGAACAAAAAAATCTATGACACTGTGTTTCAGTTTTGCTCTCAAACAGAGTGACAAGTTAATATGTTTGGATTAGTGTTCTATAGCAAACAAAGACCACTGTAAATTAATTCTTCTGCACAGAGCATCCGTGTTTGCATGGAATAATTATTTAATTAATTCGTGAATAGGGTATTGTCCTTGAACTATACCAAACCGCCTGAATTCAGGAGACAATTACTGCCTCAGTCACCTCTTCATCTCTTTTTAAAACTTCACTGAAATCATTAACTGTGAAAAGATATATTTGGCTTGGCAACCAATGGAGCGTATAGGATTTTGCACCTATCTCAACTTAAAGCTTCACTCAGAGAGTTTTTGCCTTACCTTTGCATTTAGCTGGCTCATATTTGTCCCAATGCAAGTGGATTTTGACTTTATACTGACATCTGAATGCAGGAAATTACTTTTCTTTAACAGAAATGTGTAGTTTTAGTATCAGTATATTGAACATTCTTGGATTTAATCGTAATATTTTTGAATGTTGTTGGTAGTTTGTGTTGACATACAGATGACATTTTGCTGAGGCTGTGACCAATGTACTTGATTTACTGTAAAAACCAAGGATGAAGGCAAAACATAAAGTCAATGTATTATAAGGGGTCTGAGCGCATAGTGCTGAAATATTGTAATTATTATTATGTTGCTACGTGGTTTGCTACCTGCTACCTAATTTGTCTTTTCTTTGAAACTGCAGCGAAACATGCAGCAAGGCAAGTAAAAACTGTGTTGCACAAAAAATGCACAGACAGAGACTATGTTGCTATTATTACAAAACAGTAACTTGCTCAATTGCATGACTCAACTGATCATGTGGTAAAGAGGGGGTGACCCGCTTTACATACAATAAAATATTTTTAGAGCCTTAGAGTCGTAAACTCATTTTAATGACATTTTCCAAAATGCTGTTTAATTAAGACTAAAACTTTTGATGAAGCAAAAATGACTGAGTGCCCCTTTTAGCCTATTTAATCAAGTGAAGATTTAATAACGCTTCGCAAGTGACACTTCTGAAAGCTTAATTTTTCCTAATCTGATCTAGCAAACCTGGCGTGGTCACAGCTGTCCTCTCTCCGAGCTCGGTGATGCTGGGAAGATCTCCAGTGGCACAGCACCTCCTCCCTCAACGGCGCGCACAGCACCTCCTCGCCTTCAACACTTTGAGTAGACGGAATGGTTTCACTACTTGCATTTTAACCGAGGCTTTATCCGCGTGCGCGTAAAACCATTAAGGACAAGAACAACTGGACAAGAATAGAGCGATGCCATCTTGTGACGAAACCTCAATCCAGTTGCGAAAGGAGCAGGATGAATTTAGTGCTCTCCAGATTTTTGGCATACCTTCACGTCGGGCTCCAGGTCGCGCTCCAGATGTTTATTTACCCTTGTCATCTGCATCCCCAGCCCTGTCACATCCTGGCACGCATTGGGCACACAGTGCGCTTGGGTGCGCTCCTGCCGACCCGCCAGCAGTCCAGGATACAGGGCGCCCTCAACCGCGCCCTGGTCCATCTCCGGCAAAGTGGAAACAACTTCTTACCGTACAACCTGAGCTTGGAAGTATTGTCCCGGGAACCGCTCAATGGAGACCCGGAGTCCATGTTCAGGTGCGTGTGTCAGGATATCGTTGTTCAGGGAGTCTCGGCTGTGCTTGCGTTCCCTCAGAGCCACGAGGAGCTCGTACAAGTGGAGTTCATGTCCTCGTTTTTGGAAATACCTTTCATCAGCATCATTGAACAGGGCGAACCTCTTAAGACACAGGTGAGCAGCAAACTATTTTCTTTACTTTTATCCAGAGCGCTCTTTCGATTTTAAGCAAGATACGGCCAAAATGTTCCGGCGTCGGTCTTGTTTTCGATCTCGACGTACCTTTTCCTTATATTAATTGTTTTTATTATTTGTTAGCCTACAACACTTATACTCCCCTCAGCTGTCATTCTAGTTATTGAGGCATAATCAGCTTCATAAAACAGTGCTTGACAACCGGGAAATGTTTTGTTTCAGCGAGGTATTTTTTCACTGTTTGTTTTATACTTTAATATAATATTGCCTAATTAGTCTTAAACATATAAAGCTGTCAGAAATCTGCAGCTTATCGCTAAACGGTGTAAATGAATGTCACATATCGACACTGAGTAGCTAATGTTGTCATCATTTTAAACATTTTTCAGTTTCATGCATTTAAATGTGTAAAATGCATACTGATTATTTGATTCAAATTAATTAATAGGCCTCCTTCCAAAACATCTCCCACGCTTGCTTCCTTTTAAACAATCAGATTTAACATGGTAAACATAAAACAGCTAACAGAATTGAGACCAGATATAGGAAACTACATAAAACAAAGGTCAACATTGAACAATTCTAAAATGATATTGATATCTCTGATATTTTTGTCTTACTGTCTTATTTTGCGCAGTGTTTGTTGAAAGCAGTTTGTAAACCCACCGATAGACACCAGATGTGTCATTTTTGAAACTGTAAGCCAGATGTGAAATTATTAGCCAGATTCTTTTATTCTGTAAACCTTCAATATTGCACTGTCATATCAGGAACATATATAGAGGTTACAAGAGTTAGAGCTGTATCATGTATTTCAGGTTTTTTTGTTGAGGGGCCGGACACAGAGGTCCTGATGTATTCCAGTGGAACAATCCTAACACTGTTTAGGGCTCAGGGTTGAGGCGCGCTGACTCTCGTTAGTATTCTAAGCAGCAAACAGAGCGGATGCCAGTCGCACCAGTTGTTTCTGTCTCCAGCAGTGCAGCCAGTTGCAGCGGTTTCTCCTGGCAGGGAAACCTCAAAAGATTTTCCTCCCGTCAAACTCTTGCCAGCATATGGACACAAAGGAACAAAGGCACCCCTGATTTTGCATAAAGAGCCGTGAACAGCGGGTCAGCAGAGAGACTCATCTTTTAAGATGCTCCTTCATAACAGCGTGATTTATCCTACATCTTATAAAGTGTCAGTCAAAAGGCTTTTGTGTCTTGTACATTTACGGCCTGGTTGCTTGTAAAAGCCACTTCGTATATAGTGTTATTCTTAGCCAG
Organism: Enteromius afrohamiltoni; assembly: GCA_034779775.1. NCBI lineage: Eukaryota > Metazoa > Chordata > Actinopteri > Cypriniformes > Cyprinidae > Enteromius > Enteromius afrohamiltoni. Next base: position 9,200,770 of record JAUYWG010000032.1, read on the forward strand.
GGCCGAAAACATAACCAAGGCCATTTATGTGAATAATGAAAATTATTAGCAAAATGTTTGTGATTGCTTCATTTTGACACAGCCCTCAGGAAGTGTGAAATCATTAGTGCCCATCTTTCTCTTGACAGAGTGAGGCTTGGCTCATGCCATCACTGTGGAGTCGTTAACTTTCCAAATTACTTTAACAAATTAAAAGATATATTTGATGCTATAAATTTCCCTGACTAGCATGGTAAGAGGGGTGTTCATATATTTTCGAAGGCAACCCCAGGATATTACACTGTCTGAATGCTTTTCAAAAGCAGTATTCTCTATCCTTGGTGAATAACGTCTCCTTTCGGCTCTGAAATAGCCGTCAACTAGTGTCTTCTACAGATCACTCCCCTGAATTTGCAATCTGAGTGATTCCCATGAAATATTTTTCATTTCCGTGACTAGCTATATTTGCCCCAGAGCCAAACAAGCGCTGGGTAGATTGCCATATTCTTAGTGTGTCTTAAATAATTTTGTTTGCTGACCAAATATGCCGGGCCTGTTTCGTTTTGGAAAATTCTTCTGCTCATCTACGCTTGAATGCTCATTAACTTGTCTCCCTTCAGTAGCAAATATTCCCAAGCACAAAAGGAAGATTAGCACATGCAAAACTCATTTTGTCCCTTTGAATGAAATCACATTCTAATCCAAAGGCCTTTCTCAATTATGCCCCTTTGTTAGCTCACCAGTGGACAACTACTGGAAGGTTATTAAGCTTAATGAATCCTCAATTCAAGGGGGCTGTTGAGACTATCCAAATGTTGATTTTTCAGTTAAACTCCAGTTCGTAACATTCAGAGTGGACTAAGAATTACCTTATTCATTTACACCTAAATGAAGACATTCATTTGTGAAATTATCTTGTAGATGCCCCCTCATTATGTTATCGCATGACCTTTTGCCCTTGCAGTCTTGCAGCAATCGTGGAAAAGAGTAACCTTTGAAAAACTGATACCACAGAGCAGTGGTTTCTTAACAGTGTACATTTTGTGTACAATCTCATCGAGTCATTAGATTCATATTCTTACATTCAGAGAGCATGAGACTGATTTTGTATGATGCTTATAATGAAAAATAAGCTAAGGTTGAATAACTTATGTTTCAGACACAATATTGTCAGTTTTTTGGGAATTTCACTCATAATGAAAATAGTTTGAAACAAAGACGTAGCAGAATCTAGCGTTGTGTGCCTTTGAGCAACATATAGTTCATCAACATATAAAGCAGCTAAATATCAATACACAGGAACAAAATTAATCAATCATGAAACTAATGAGGTTACAAATGTAAAGCAGCTCTATTACTGAATGAATCAGTGTTGTGAACAAATTACTTAACTCATGAAATATGTGAACAAAGTATTATGTCCAAATTCACAGTAAGGGATGACCTACTTTTTTCCAGCGAGATTCTGATGTCCAATGGACCCAAGCGAGTCAAGTCTCTTTTTTTTAACATAGCGCTTTTATTAATACATATTGTGTAAAAGCTCTTTACAGTATTTAATTGGACAATAGTGTATCAATACTGTCAAATGACAAGATTACACACTCAGTTTTCAATTAAAGGCATTTCATTATTGAATTCAGTGATGTCATGGTTCAGTTTAAAAAGTGTCTGTGCAATCAAGTCGACTGATTCGGTGACTTATCCCTAAGAAGACTCGCTTGTTTTGATATGAACCAGCATTTTGAATAAGGTGGTTGAATGAGTACTTCACTGAATAACTCATAAGACAGTAACTTGTTGCCACCAACTGTCATATCAATGTAACCTGAGGCGAGTCGCTGAAAAAAATTTCCACCACTTACACACAGCCTGTCTGAAACATGCAAACACAGACAACTGAAATGATGTCCCAGCACTGTTCAGTGTATATCAGTGCTCACATTCAAATTCAAGGTCCGGATCTGTTCTATAGTGTATTTATTTATAGTGTAAATGACATAGCCCCATAGATTATAAAGGGCCATTTACACAGAATGTGTTTTTACATGTAAAAGGTAATATACAGACTTTTAACATTACGTAGGAAAAGCATTTCAGTAAGAATGTTAAAACGCGTTCTGTGTAAATGGCTCCAAAGTCAAAGAAAGAGATGCAAGAGTAGATACATTATCAGAACTCGCATTGTAAAATGGAGTGCCGTCAGATTGTGTTGAAATTGAATTTTAAGGAAAATGAGCACAAAACTTTCTTGTCTGTTATTTGCATGTGCGGTGTAGTGTGTAAAATGCATAGCTGAAGTAAACCATACAACATTACCCATTTCTGTGCACTGCACAAAAGAAATATTACTAAAAGCACCTGGAGAGCAAGCACTTATTAGTCATAGAGGTGGTCTACGCTCCTTCTGTTGATACAATGCCATGTACACATGCACGCAACTCACCACCTATTCCCATATGGAACAATGCTGATCATCGGAGCATTGCTGCTGTGATTGTCTGCAGCCTGGATCGCTCCATTATGGAGGCCGAGGGTGTAAATAAAGTGTGAAATACCTGGAGGAGATGGTCTGTAATCTCCCACATGTGCAGGGCTGAGATAAGCACAGATGGGCCACTGAGGTCTGTGACAGTAAGGATGCGGGAAGAGCGTGGTGCATCAGCCAGGTGAGGAAGAATGCTGTGAGCTGCGCTCACGGGGCAGAAATGGCTCAGTGTTGCTAGGCACTTAGCATTACAGCACCACAGCACATTCATACGATTTAATACACAGCCGCGTATGTGGTTTAATACCATCTGGATTTGGGTTAATGCCCATATACTGTAAGCTGAGAATGCTCTGACCCATCGAAACTAATTGAGCAAGTAAGCTGAGGGATGTTTTTGGACAGGTTATTTTGATGCAGTTGCAAAAATATGAGAGTTTAATTGAATCTAAAAGTCTGTTTCCAATAAGTGGCACGACTGTGCCCTGAGGTACTTATGACTCTTTCCCGACCTTATACCTTATTTCCTCTCTAAAATGTCTGTCTCTGAAAATTCAACCCCTTTTCTGCCGGAGGTGAGCTTTGAAGTGGTGCCTGATCTCTCAATATAAGGTGATTGAGTTTTCACTTTGCTTCTGAATACGGCGCCTTGCTAAACGAATCTCTGTGGCGTTCAGATCTCATGACAGAAATGATTCATTGTCTTTATTTTGGCTGTTGGCAGCATTATGGTGGGCACAGCACTGACCAGGCTGCACTGATGCCAGCGATGCCTCTCCAGAGTGGCTAATTCTTGTTTTGTTATGGAATGAATATTTGATGCTGTTTTTATTGTGCTAATCACAGCGTACTTCACTGCTTATAGCGAAACAACGAACAGTCTGTTGATCTTTTTATCGGTTTGATTATCTTACTGACATTATAAATCAATTTTCCTTTGAAGGATCCCACTCGGCTTGGCTCTGGTTGAGGTCGGTATCTCAATCTGCAATCTTATAGCCTCTCTGATTGCTTTGATGATGGAGAAGACTCACAGAAAGAGAAACAGCAGCGTCTGTTCGTTTTGGCATGGGAACCTGCAAACGGCATCTATTCTGAATGGGGGGGAGATTTGCATAAGCGGGTATTACAGTTTAGCACTATGGGTACTTTTGATGCAAAGTTCCCTTCTGTGTTTCAAAGTCTCTCTGTAAGTCATTTTCCATCTTCTTTTTATTTCCATTAGTTTTGTCTTATCTAATTCACCCAACTCTCTCTTGAGTATGTTTCAATTATCTTCCCCTTTTTTGAAGGGATTGGAAAAAACAGACTTGGGCTGGATAACAAGACAGTAGAAGTGACAACCGTTCCCATCATGCATGAGGTACACAAAAAAAGCTCTGCTATCATGCTTATTAATAACTGCACGTGCACTCCCGCAAAAAATGCCTCTGCCTCAGTTAAGCTGTAAGTGAGGGATTTCACTTTCTGTGGGAGAGATCCGGCCTTATTTAACTTGCACCGGTTCATAAAATACGCTCCAGCACTTAGAGGAATATTCAGAGTGTAGAACACGTTAAGTTCAGTTGACAGCATCTGTGGCATGATGTCTACCACGAAAAAAATCTATTTCGACTTGTTTTCTTGCTGCTTAGAAAATAAAACAAAAATGGAGATTGCTTTTCTTTTTTTTATGCCTTTTATAATATTGTATTTTTTATAAAGTATTATTTGAGCTGTAAAGGAATCTTTGTTGTAGGTGAACGGAAACTTTAAAACGAACACAATTTTTGCATTCCCATTTGCTGCAATAGCAAAATCTATGATTTCTGTGACCTTACATAGGAGGAACAGATATAGAGAGATTGATTACGTTGATTGAATGAGAGAAAGATTTAATTATCTGTTTTCTGTTTGTAATGTAATGTCAGGGCAACATAACACAAAGTAACATGTTATAGATGTACATTAATGTTTTTAAATGTAAAAGTCGTGTTAATAACTATGGAAACATATCATCATGAGCTGAAAAGGGAAAACGGTGCATATTCAAATGTGATTTAGTTGTTTTTGAATTTGCCCCCTTAATTTCCTTTATTAATAACAGATTTTTGCTTTTTTAAACAGGATGAAGCTAATTTTGCAAGGCAGCTAAATGTTAATCAACGTTCACAGTATGGTACAAGTTCTGGTGATTGAGTTTAACTTGTATTGAACCCTGAATATACTTTCCAACAGCAGCGGCATTTTTAGTTCTACTTATTTTACGAGCAGCTAGGATTTATATCACTCGTCAAAGCTTTACTGTTTTTAATGGCAGTTGAGAAAGGAGAAATTAAGTTTTTCTCCAAAGCAGCAGTAGACTTTTCACCTACAGATTCATTAATATCCACCCTCATTCAGATAACTAAAAATGTTTTCCCAGTAATGTAATGTGCCTGAGGCTGGGTCGACCTCAAGCTTTTAATGTTTTTGCAGCTACAGTGCAATATGGAGCTTGTCTTCTAAGATACTCTCAGTGTTAACCGGGGATACACGGAGACAGCCGCACGGAAGTGTTTATTCAGCTCTGTCAGACTCACTTACTGTTGGCTGTGTGTTGCTGATGATTGCAGACATTGTGCTGAATTACCTTTTGTGCCTCCCTGCACCTTCCTGCAAGGTTGTCCAGCCCCCTAAATGCGCATTGCTTGGCTATCAGAATTCTTGTTAACTTTCATCTTTTTTTTCCATTTACCGTTTGCCATTTCAAGGGAATCTGAAAACATGACCCGCACTGCCTTGACATCTCCAATAACATTATTTCCGTCCATACAGGCGGCACAGAAGACCTAAGGGTGCAGACGTCAAGTGCCTGTGTTTATTTACAGCTTCACCTTTAAAACCACAGGCGTTATGAATCACTTGAACATCACCCATCATTAATAATGAATCACTCGCTCATCAGGATTTAATGAGGGTTTAGATTCCCTACACGAGGAAGCGTTGACAGGTAAAACTATTACTTTTACAGTTAGAAACTGATTTTACATTTAATGCCAAACCAATATCACAGCATTTCACTCTTCATTAGCTGGCCATCGTATTTTATTATACTGGAAATCCATCAAACCACCAAATACATTGTAGATGAAACCTTTCCTTAAACCAGAAAAGATGTTCAAGGAAAATTAACATGTATAATGTCTTGTTATTTGTTTTTTTGTATTTACTCTTGTTAAAAACATAAAAACGACGATCGTTGTAAACGACAGGATCAGGGACAATATACTGTAGATCATATATGTAGATCATGCATGAAGATTGTGTTTTGGCCATTTTGAATCTGATCGCGACGAAGTAGGCAAGGCTATTCATATGAATATGTGTGTGTGATCTATGTATAAATAGAGTATGTGCATATATATAGGTACATATGTATGCAAGTAGCCTAAATGTGTGTGTGTGTGTGTGTGTAAATATATGTGTGTGTGTGTGTGGCTGTTTCTTCTTTTCAATTGAATTTATTCATATAATTATTTACAGGTGAAAGAATATGATATCTGAATGTATTTTGCTTGAAAATGCCGTACTTCGATAAAAATGCACTACTAGTTTTTTGTCCAAAATGTTGTATTTTTGATGAAATCTATTTACATTCAAGTGATGATGTTCATATACGCATAGCAGAAAATATTCTGTAGGCCGTCAAATTTAGGGGAAAAACATCAAAAACGATAGCAGTGTATGGCAACATTTTTTTTCAAAAACGCTGGCAGGGAAAGAGGGTTTCTAATATATTTGTTATATTGCAGCCATTTGTTTTTTTTTTTCCTCATTATATACTCTGTGTTTGATTATGCTGATTTGAATTGATTAGGAAAGCCACATACTTGTCTATTTAAGACCTTACAGGTCACAATGCCAGAGCAAATGAGAATCATGAGGTCAAAGGAACTGCCCGAAGAGCTAAGAGACAGAATTGTGGCAAGGCACAGATCTGACCAAGGTTACAAAACAATTCTGCTGCACTTAAGGTTCCTAAGAGCACAGTGGCCTCCATAATCCTTAAATGGAAGATGTTTGGGACGACCAGAACCCTGAGCTGGCCATCCGGGCAAACTGAGCCTTAGTGAGAGATAGGCAAAGAAGAACCTAGTCTCAGCCTCAGATGTCACGCCCACGGAACGTTGGCTAAACATCTGATGCATATGTTACACTTAACTGAAAACCCTTCAGGAATGTCGAAGTCATCAAATGATTGGTTGAATTTTATTGGATTTCTGGAGGACGCGAGTGTCGCGTTTATTTTCGGTCTGCCGGGAAACAAAACGCAGACGTGTGATTGCGGGAAAACAAAACTGTTGTGTTTACATGAGTGACAATAAGCATTTATTAAGATCAGTTAAGCATTGGATTCTCCAAAGTATGCGATCCAATTTTACTAGTTGTGCGTCCCCTCCTAATCTATTCGGTTCTCCAGAATTGCTTTTGGGTGTTAAAAAGTGGAGAGATATGCTTCAAACAGATGTTTACCACGAGCGTCTCATCGGGATTTTCTATTCTGATTAACTTGTTGCACTCCGTTCTGTTGTTGTGGGGACATTTCCACGCCCCAAAATGTGATGCTGAACGAAACTAATTGTGATTGTTTGACATGTCGGTCAAACGGCCATATGGGCGGGCCTTGACCAAAGAAAGTGGCTATGAATTCCAGGTCTGGCTACGCGAGACTAAGGAGAACCCAAACATCCCTGTGGCTGAGCTCCAGAGATGCAGTCTGCAGATGGGAGAAAGTTGTAGAAGGTCAACCATCACTGCTGCCCTCCACCAGTTGGGGCTTTATGGCAGAGTGGCCCAACGGAAGCCTCTCCTCAGTACAAGACACATGAAAGCCTGCATAGAGTTTGCTAAAATACACCTGAAGGATTCCAAGATGGTGAGAAATAGAACTTTTTGGCCTTAATTCTAAGGCATGTGTGGAGAAAACCAGGCACTGCTGTCCAATACAGTCCCAACAGTGAAGCATGGTGGTGGCAGCATCATGCTGTGGGGGTGTTTTTCAGCTGCAGGGACAAGACGACTGTTTGCAAATGAGGGAAAGATGAATGCGGCCAAGTACAGGGATATCCTGGATGAAAATCTTTTCCAGAGTGCTCAGGACCTTCCAACAAGACAGTGACCCTAAGCAGTGGCTTCACAACTCTGCAAGTAGGAATGGCAGAGGATCCCCAAATCCAGGTTTGAAAAACTTGTCTCATGGCTGTATTTGATCAAAAGGGTGCTTCTACTAAATACTGAGCAAAAGGACTGAATACTTGGACAATGTGATATTTCAGTTTTTCTTTTTCAATAAATCTGCAAAAATGTCAACAATTCTGTGTTTTTCTGTCAATATGGGTATATACAGTATATATACATATGCTGTGTGTACATTAATGAGGAAAAAAAAGAACTTAAATGATTTTAGCAAATGGCTGCAATATAACAAAGAGTGAAATCTTAAAGCTCTTCTGTTAATATTAAGTTGACATTTTAATAAATAGCTGCCTTTATGTTTGAGAGTTAATAATCATATCAGTGTTGTCTTGGCATAAAATAGGGTTGAAAGCCCATTTAACTTTAAGAGAGTCTTATGGAATGAATACTTCAGTCCAGAAGACTTTCAAAGACAACTCTAGCTCTACTGCTATGTGCCTTTAGTCCCAAATGATACACCTTCTCCAGAATTCATTGCCTTCAGCCTCAGAGCAATATATCCATCAAATCACCTATATCCTAGAAAACCACTCTCCTTTTTGCAGAATTTTAGATCATCTTCACATTCATATGTCCTGTTGCTGACTTTTATATACTCTTCCCAAAGCCATCAACCAGAAGCCTTCATCTCGCCACAGCCTGATAAATTTCCACCCACCAACAGACTCTGTTTTTTGGCATCCCGACCTCCTGGGAGGATTCAGGCCTGCCGTATTCAGACATCGATTGCAAAATGTTATTCTTTTTGAGCCGAGACCATGTAAATGTCAACCAAAACTTGAAAAGGGATGACTGATCCAAGCATGAAATCATCATTATCTGCAAAGAACAGACCAATAGTCTTTGGATTAGGGAAATTCAGTGATGACAACAGAGAGGTGCTGCAGCTCTATCATAAAATGAGCAATTGGAACAAGAGCTTAAAAGCAGCTGTCGTAAAGCTATGTTTTTAATTAAAAGACACCGACAGAAAAAACTATATTTTGTTAAATCCTCTCACTTTATCACAAGTCATCATCATAATTGTTTTTTCATCCATTAGCAATAGTAAAGTCAGTTTATATCTTTTATATCATAGTTCTTTAGTGACGCCATCAACTTACATGTAGCAAAGTTTCATAGGTCAGGCTTAAAAAGGTTACTTAAATCAAAAATTAATCTTCAAGTTAATTAAAATTGTATCAATTATTAATGGATAATTAATCATATCATTAATCCTGGGACACATTACGCGTCGTGCATCATATATTAAGATCTTTTCTGAAGCCCACCGTGGAGAAGGCCTACCGTCAACCAGGCTTTGAATCAGATAGCGTGTTTCACTGAAGATATTTTAGCATAAAGCCTGAAAAGATTACTCTTTACTTGTGATGTCCTTTGCAGGTTTCAAATGCTATCAGTCAACATTCTGAGAGCAGCTTTGCATACGAAGCGCCTAGATGAGGCTGGGCCAAGCAGGCTGCATATACAGAGAGAGGATTTCAGTGCACTTCAGGCTAACTGTGGATGGCAGCTCTCACTGCCTAGTGCTTTCCTTGCTAATAGAGCAAAATGCAGCGCATGCCTTACGGAAGAAATGCTAATGAACTTCTTAGCAATCTGAAAGTTTTAACACGGCTCTGTACATTTATTTACATCACAGTTGAAAGGAATTTTGAACACTGCTTTTAACAACAATTGCTTTCAAGCATAATTTATATGTATATTTACTGTAACTGTGGAACTTGTTTTGGCCTGTGAGAAGGCATCTAATCTGTGTCCATTTTACGTCTTGTGAAAAGGTCCCATCTGGCCATCGGAGCACTAATAGCATTCAGACTTGTTGCAATTAAACAGAAAAGTTAACTTTAACCTTTTCTTATCAGGCTGACTTAACCGAAGTCAATTAAGTAGGCCCTTTTTGGATGAGCAGCAGGAACATATCATTCGATTTTCATTATACTTTTAGTTTTTCTTAAGATAATTATTTAGATAGCTCTCCCAAAGGTATCCAATTATGATATTAATACATTAAATACATTTTTATCAGTATATTAAATATTAGCTTAAAAAAGAAAAGTAATTTGTTTTTTGTTTTTTTTTGTTTTTTTTCCCCATCATAAAATTGTTAAATTAATTTTAAAAATGTTGTTCAAGGGGATAAAAAAAGAATCTGTAATTACATATAAATTGGACCCATTCCTTACACCTTAACCTACCCAGACCACCAAACCTATCCCTTACCAGACCCATATCCCACCTCCATAGCAGCAAAATTGTTTTGCAATAAAATATGAACACAGTACGTGCATTGTACTTATTTTTTGATGCAAGTACATAGTAAAAACCACCTAATATAAAGTGAGACCATACTTTCTATGCCAAATCTGTTTGCACACACAACAAATAGTGTAAACATTGCAGTTTATAGTCCAACATATCAGTCTCAGATTGAACCATTAGCGAGAACTTAGGACGGGGATACCTGTTTGTCCAAAGAATGGAAGGTGAATTGATTATTTATTTATATTTTGTTTACTGCTTGGTATTAAGGCAGAATAACATACTACTGTAACCAAACCTTGTGAGAATGACCCAGACCTTTGAGAGTTACTAAGATCGCATTCCTGCTTTGTCAACATTACAACCTTAAGCACAGCACTAAATCACAGCTCCTCGAGGATTGTCTTTGCAATTAACTCAAACCTTTTGTGCACTGAAGTTTATTCCTAAAATGTTTTAAAGTTCTCTGCTGGAATATCTGAAATGTTATGTCCCAAGCAGGAAGCTGTGCATATTTTGCCAGCGTTTGTAGCAGTTTCCATTTAATGAAAAAGTAATAGATGAAGCTTTATGATTGTAATCTAATTTCCAGAGTAATACGTCAAACTAATGTCCAAAGAATTGGTTAAACTCATTGTTTTGCTGTCTGACAGCTTTCACACCTTCACCGCAGACTCATTCCTCTGGCGTGCGCTGCTGGATGTTTAAGAGTCTGTTCTGGTGAATTTGGACAGGATCATTTGGTAAATCACCTCATTCATAAACTCACATTTCCCCAAATGGCTTTCATTTTCAAATATTACTTTATCGCCCAGTGGGAGTGCGCATTGCACTATTCACCAGGCCTAATGTGAGTGATCGCTCCTATTATAAAGTGTAAAAAAAATATTTTGATTTCAAAGCCTCATTACAGTGCTGTTTTCTATCCAAAATTTATAGGCTTTCCTTTCACTCAAGGAATGGGACATTTTTGCAGTGTCATATTAGGGTCACTGTGGAGCAAACAAGATTTGGAAATGTTATCAAGACTAATAACAGGTCAGAGTCTAGGCAGCTAACATTTAATAAAAAAGAAATGCCATTATACTTTAGATGCAAACTGAGCGCAGCGGTGCTCGCAGGACAGTGATGTAGTGATATACACAAAAAAAATGTAACAAGCAGCAGTAACAAGGGAAAAAAAAACACTTTCCGCCCTTGGAGAGGAAAACAATCACAGTTTGGGGCAAAATGCTCACACTGGCAGCTGCTGAAAGAGCTGAGCTTTGGGTTTCTTGGCTTTGGTTTCTCTTTCATCATTACACCATGTAAAGTTTTCTGTACCACATATGCACAGTTAAGATAAGAAAATTAAAATGCTGTTTTAGTTTCAGCTTTTGACACACAGCATTTTTAGCATTCTGATCTCAGTGCAATTGATTACCACTAATCATACCTAATTCAAAAAGTAATCAATTAATCATATGATTCATAAATTTTAAAGCACAAAGCAAAATAAATACAAATATGTAGCAAATAAATACGAAGTTTCTACATAATATATGCACTGATGTATCTATTTATACATACAGTTTGATTGTGTGTGTGCGAGTTCAGATAACAGTTTTTTCTTTAATTCTCAAAAATCATGTTTTTTCATTGTGCATTCCATTTAAATCACAATAAAACACAATAAAAACATGATTTTTTTTTTATTCATATTTGTAGCAGAGCTGAAAGGCTTGCCATTGGGCATAGCCCCTCCTCTTCCCCCAGAGCCCAGTCTCAAGAGGCTGGTTCCCTTAGTAGACTATTCGGCAGCGTGGAATCTACTGCCGAATGTGTCTCGTTGGGTCCTGCACACTGTAGAAAGCTACAGTATCCAGTTTGGATTTGGTTTTGCCCATACTTATGGGCACAGAGCAGGCTCTGGTGATGGATAAAGAGGTAGACATTTCCTTAAAAAAAGGGGGGAAGAAGGATGGAGGGCTGAGACCCATTTTAGATCACAGACTCCTAAACTCCTAATTGATGAAGCTGAAGTTTAAGATGCTTACTGCCAAGCAGGTCGTGTCACAAGTCAGGTCCAAGGACTGGTTTGTCACAGTAGATCTAAAAGATGCTTACTTTTAAGTGTTAATCCCTCCTTCTCGCAGGGAGTTCCTGAGGTTCACTTTCAGGGGCAAAGCATACCAATATCAGGTTCTTCTTTGGCCTAGACTCTTACCCCATGGGGTTGAGACTGAACCCCAAGAAAAGTTTTTCCAGCACAGAGAACCGCTTATCTTGGTGTGGGATTCGACCACGATGAAGGCTCATATGATACTTGCTCGGATCGTGTCAATCCTCATTGCAGCCGTAAGAGTAAGATGCCAGTCGCTCACTTTCAAGCAGGTTTAGAGACTGCTGGGTCTAATGGCAGCTGCGTCCAATGTTATACCTCTTGGCCTTCTGTACATGAGACCCCTACAGTGGTGGCTTAGGAACAGAGGCATTTCTCTGAGGGGAAATACGTGCCTTAGACATGTGGAGGGAACCTTGGCGTCTGCATCGGGACCTGGTGCTGGGAGCTCCTTGTCGCCACGTATGGTAGCGACGGATGCATCCCTCACATGTCGAAGAGCAGTCATGAGCAGTCATGTCTGTGGAGTGGTCTCCATCTCACATGGCATATCAACTGCCTGAAGAATCTGGCCGTGTTTCGTTCACTGAATCACTTCCTCCCAGACGTGAGAGATCAACATGTGTTGGTGCGCACCAACAACACATCAGGGGTCTCTTACATCAACCACCAATGAGATCTGTGATCATGCCCCTTATACAAGCTGGTGCACCAGATCCTCCTCTCGTTGAGAGCTGTCTGTATTCCTGGATGTGAGGGTGCACATTCCGGTAGCTTTCGGTCTCTCAATTGACGTTGTTGAGGCCATCCACCGATCCAGAGCTCCATCAACAAGGAAACTGTATGCCCTGAAGTGGAGACTTTTCACTTCCTGGTGTAGAGAATGCCAGCACGATCCAGTTAACTGCCCTGTTGGTACAGTACTAGAGTTCCTGCAGGCTAGATTCTCCACTGGGGTCACCCACTCCACCTTGAAGGTTTATGCGGTGGCAGTATTGGCCTACAACGCCTCTCTTGGTGGACATACAGTTGGTAGAGACCCCCTGGTTACACGTTTTCTCCACAGTGCGCTGAGGTTGAGACCTCCAGTACGGACCCGAGTGCCAACCTGGGACCTTGCCGTGGTGTTGGAGGCCCTCTGTGGGCTGTCTTTTGAGCCCATAGAGGAGATCTCTGATAATATTACGATCAAGACCGCACTGCTGCTGGCGCTGTGTTCTCTGAGGAGAGTAGGTGACCTTCAAGCCCTCTCTGTGGCCCCTACCCACCACAAGTTTGCCCCTGGCATCACTTAGGCATTCCTGTACCCGCGGGCAGGTTACAGCCCTATGGTCCCTACGGTCACACCACGGTTGGTCGTACTTCAGGTTTTTTAATCCTCCTCCCTTTAGGGGGTCTACCCCTTACACCTTTGTTCGGTTCTATAGACTGGACTTGCGAGCCACTCCTGGTCCTGCTGTGCTTTGGTAAGTAGGCACACACACTGGGCAGGGACTTGCAAGTGTGGGGGCTTGGGCATCTTGTTCCCATAGCGTCTCGTTGACGCGGCTCGAGTTCCTGAAGAGGAATGTCTCAGGTTATGTACATAACCCTAGTTTTGTAAAGCGTACGTAAAGCCGCGTCTCATCGCTACACTTTTGGCATCCCTGCCTGCGCTCGCTTCATGACATTTAAGCTGAAGTTGGCCGCATTCCACTTTTTTTTCTATCAAATTAATCAAGATTTTCAGTGGATTTCGGCCAAATAATGGTGGTTTAAATCAAGCTGAAACATAACATAATATTTATCTTTGCAATGAGAGCAATCTTTTACCTTTATGCCGTTTTCACACTGCACACGTAAGCAGTGCGTATCCAGAACTCGCGCCGATTGTAGATGGACAAAATAGACTCTGCGCTGAAACTATCGCACGCGGCACTGCCGCTTCTGCTACGTGCTGTCTTTACCAAAGCATTCACAAAGCCGCTGTCAGCAAGACTCACTGTGACACTTGTAAGACGAATTGCGGCAACCATGTCGCGTGCACTGTCAGTTCCAATGGATGTCGTTTTGCTCCCACTTACGTGCAACAGACAGGAACTTTTCTTTGCAAGCCTCTGCAAATTGACACTCCTCAGTTTTTAATACAGCCAGCTTAAAAGACTTCAGTACCTTACGTTATTTTTGACAGCCCTAATATATATTTATATATATATATTATCTGTTAAAATCTCTTGTTGTCATTTTTCATGTCAGAACCAGCAGTGGACCTATGTGACAGATTATATAGATGCATTCGGGGAATAGAATTTGACATATTAGTAGACATACACAGCGATTAACACACCAATGATGACCACAGCCATGCACACACATATGTATATATTGTATGTATGTGTAAACACAGCCATCCACATATATATAAAAATAGCTCAGTAGTGGACACTGTGCATCAGAAGTTTCTTTACTTTCATGTTTTAGTTGTTATCATAGCAAATCGGAAATGTAAAACAAGACATGAGGCACTTTGATGATAATGCAGCGATTATGTAGAGCTGCCATCTATCTGCTTATCTGATGCTGAAGTGAGCCTCGGGTGCAGTTGGAGACTTGGGATGTCACACATTTGCTAACACATGCTTATGCCTAATGATGTGGCTAACTAAACACGGAGGAGGCACCACTCAATATGTCAGATTGAGCAAGTATTTAAACATTGCTTTCAAACCATATGAACACTTTGTGAAGCATGATAGGTAGTCTTGGCATCACATATATAAGCTGCTCACCCTTTTTAATTATGCTAAACCCTTTTTTCTAGGCTAATTTGCATAAATAGTGTAGATACATGGGCATAAATCACTCCTCAGGTCATAATACCCCAAACAATTTATATGGATAATAATATATTGCATAAATCACTTCTTTGATCCTCTTCAGATGTCACTCTGAGACCCAAAGAGAGCCTCATTTTAATTCTAAGTAATAAGAAGTTTGGTTTTTTTTGTTGTTTTTTGCAAGCCTGTGTAGGTATTTCAAAATGATTCACGTTGACAAATCTTTAGCTGTTCCCACAGTGGTCTTTCTTAATTAAGTTACTGTCACTCTTAATAGAGGAGAAGCAGTATTGATGTATCTTTCCTTCACATTTCTCTCTGCCATGGAATTTCTTTCCTCTAACAGTTGTGAGGCAGAATGTTATATCAAGATAAGCAGTTTTTTATGACATTAAAGCACTTCAACACAACACTGTGTAACTAAGAAGATGAAACAAAAAAAAACAAGTTGTTAACAGAATAAGGATGAGTCAGGATGGTTGACTAGTCGCCCACAAACCAATTACTGAATTAGTGAGGTCGACAAGGTCTGATTTTATTTTTTTGTAGCTTTTTTTTTTTCAGGGCAGATTTTAGCATTGCAAACGTCTAGCCTCAGGGAATTGGACTTTAAATTCATCTCTATTAAAGCACTGCATCAAAACACAGCTTCTGTTAACAAGTCTGCATATAAATGTCAAGACAATTACTATCGTGCTTTAGATCGCCTGATGAACAATGTCCTATTATTTAGCAGAATCCCAAGGTTACCATTTTTGTGTTGGCTCTGATATATGTGTGATATTAAAGGTTATCGATATTTAGCCTAATTATTTGTTGAATATTTGACATTTACGGTACTATTTAAAATGACTCTGTCTCTGCTGTTTTTTAAATGTTATACATGCAGATAGAAACTTTAGGCTGTTGCGTCATGTTTTGCACCCCAAATGTTGTGGTTTTGATGTGGCATGTCAAGTTAAAAATAGTTTTGCTTTTAGAAACACGTCTTGACACCTGAGTTCTGTTTCATTCTTTCGGTTTAAGCTGGTCCTTGCTTGTCCTGAGTTTTTCTTTTGCTGTTTGAGCAAATGGGGATGCAAAAAATATGTTTGAGGTACTCTCCCGTTTACTGCTCTTGGAAAAACCCAGAAATGTGAAGAAGGTCTATGAAAGTCAATGGTAACCAAAACTTTTTCTCTCTCACACACACACAAACACACACACACAGAAAAAATAATGCAGGTTTGGAACAATTATATGTGAGTAAATTAATAAGTTAGTCATTCTGTCAACTCACTGTCTAGTAAATTATGAAAATTAGTAGTTTTGTACATCCCTGCTATTCAGCGGATGTGTGTCTGAATCATCGATCACCTTTTTCGTAATTTCACAAAAATGAAATGCAGAATGTGTAAAACGTTCCATAATTTCAAAATTAGGTACCTAACTATCGGAGCAGAAATCATTGGGTTTTACTAGAGTTTAGCGTCTGTTTCAGGAAGATAGGCAGTAATATCCAATTTCTCTGCTCAATTATGGTTTGTTTATGGATCAGGTGCCGTTGTGGTGTGAGAGTGACAGATAGATTCAGCACGTCCATCCTTCACACCTGCACCGTAATTTGATGGCCAAACTACTGTTTGTATTAGTCTGCAAAACCTGTATGCTGCCGTATTAGATATTAATGAAATGTTACTCTACAGATTTTGGACCATTTATGAGACGTCAGGTGAAAAAATAACACCCATTTATTTCCCCCCGATGTTAAGACAGATTGTGAAAATTGCTCGCAAGGTGTGGGGAAAGTGGAAATGGAAATAGACATTTCCCGCTAAACTTCCAAGACGGGGAGAACAAATCAAACTGCTCATGCTGCTAAGATGCTGTCAGCTTGTGGATCCATTTAGACGTGAGAAGGGTAAAGTCCTACCGGGCGCAGGTATTGTTTGGAAGAGCAGCTGTTTTCAGATCGATTGAGCAATGAGAGGCCTGAAGGCTGAAAGTTTGCCTTCACATAGAAGCTGTTTGTTTGTTTGTTTGCTTGTTCGTTTGCTATTCACCTGGCATCACCTGGATTTACTGGTAAATAAAAGATAAGTCTGCCCCCGTTCTCTCTTCTTATCTGAGCTCCCATATGTAAAAGCACAACCCTGGGACCCCCTTGGTCCATTTCTGTTTTTTTTAAGCCCTATTCTTTTGTTCCAGCAGAGCAGAGACCAAATGAATGGTGTTTTTTTATCTTTCTTCTTCAAATTCATCTGGTTTGCATCACCGCATGGAGTCCTCAGCATGTGTGCTAATTCGTGCACCCTAAGTAGCAGTGAAAGTCACAGGGAAGTGTGTCAGAGCCGCTGGCGGTAATGTTATTCCAGTCACACAGGTTTTAACTTTGCGTGGGGACTCCTCTTCAGCGCTGCAGCCCCGTGCTGCTCACTCGCAGCCCCCCACTAAGTTCAAACAGTCGCTCTCCTCCTCAGAACACCCAAGCATCCAATCTTTCACTCTCATGGCACATTCGTGCATGCCTCCCTGTCAGTCCACATCAAAAACAGCAGTGTGTGTGTAGAAATGGCCAGGAGCGATTTCAGATGAGAGCTGACGGCTCTTCCTTACTGTTTTAGAATCTGGTTTTTATTCAAGTGATTCAAATGTTTCCAAGATTGCATCAATGCGAGTGTTGCATTCGGTGTTCTTGAGTATGAGGTCATCATAAGTTCAGAGTAAGTAATATATTCCTCTATTTGCCTATAAGGCAGCTTTGGGAGATGGAAGTCACAGGAGATCTAACACTCTCTCCAGACTTCCCTCTTACTTATTCAAACGTAAAGTCATTAGGGAATACAATACGCATTTGCAGCCTGAGGATATCTGTATTTTTTTTTGGTGGGGTTTGTTTTTTGTTTTGATAAGTCAGTGTGGAGGCATTATCTAATTGCAATTATATTTCTTTATTTCTTTTTAATACAAATTGTAATTGCAAAGAAAAATGTGTGTATACATGTGTTTAAGCTATACTTTTTTTTCTAACAAAAATTGTATTTGCATTGTATTTAAAATGCCTTTCTGTTTGATCCAAGTTTTGTTGTGTGTGTGATTGTGAGGCTGCACAATTAGTATATATGACTATAAATAAGTTATTATTATTGTTATTTAATTTGATTATTAGCATTTTATTACTAAATAAAAAAATATATATATTATACAAATTATAAGTATTACTATACTAATATTTCATTTTAAAATACAAAAATAATCAATACAAATAATATACGGGAAAATCTTTATATTTATGGCTACTTAACTGTTAAACCACTGAGCCGGAGGCTCTTATAGCTGAGGTGGAAAACAGCCCTGCAGAATTTAGTTCCAATTCTGCTCCAAAACACATACCGTGTAGTTTTCAAAGAAGCCTGAAGGAATTGATTTGTTGTATCAGGAGTGTTTAATTAGGTTTGAAACCAAACTCTGCAGGGCTGTAGTCCTCCAGGAACTTTTAGAGTTTTACACCCCTGTCTTCTCTCTTGTGGACAACGTCTTATTTATAAGCACTTTTAACTACAAGTTTGAAAAGATTGTTGGTGTTTCCCAAAAAAACATGTTTCAAGTAACCGAAACTCATGTGGAGCAGTATTTCCTGTGAACTGAGATGTTCTGCTCGTGTGTAACAAAACACAGTGCTGCATTTCACACTGCAAAACGCACTGCATGTATTTGTGTTAAAAGGTTAGTTCACTCCATGAAAATATGAAAATTCTGTCATTAATTACACACCCTCATGTCACTCCAAAGCCGTAAGACCTTCATTCATCTTCGGAACACAAATATATAAGATATTTTTAATGAAATTGGAGAGTGATCTGACCTTCCATAGACATCAATACAACTAAAATGATCCTGAAACTTAGCAAATTCATCGGTAAAGCAGGATGTGACATCAGTGGCTCAACATCAGTTTTGCGACAATATGAGAATACTTTTCTTGTGCAAAGAAAACAAAAAAAAGTGTGCGTATGTGTTGCGTTGCGATACTATGGAACAAAAATCCTGCCTAAAGTATTTGATATAAAAAGCTTGTTAAATTCCACCAATTGTAAAAAAAAAAATAAAAAAAAAAAACATTGCAATTAACAGTGCTTGCATTTTTATGCGCTGCATTTTAACTTGGTTGTATATTTACGTAGTGAGTATTTCAAATGGAAACATTACACAAACATTTTTATTGTAAAAATTCAGCCATCAATATTCACCTCACAAAGGTCATTTTCAAAATATTCAGTTTGTTTAATAATTCCAGTAATAATATTCGTCATGCAACTCTTGGGTTTTTTATTTAATTTTACAAATTTGCTTCCGAAAATTCAGTGGTTCAAATTCGACAGAGCCTGCAGGAAAAGCAGTAGATTACCGGTCAAAGAAGCCATCTGCTGTTAGATGTCTTCACCAGCGGGAGGTGCTCGCGGCTTTGAGTGTGAACGTCTTCATCAAAATGCCTTTACAAACGACATACAACATTTGTTATTATTTTAGGGCTGTGCTGTTAATCGAAATACTTTATGCCCCCTTTCTATCTGTGTTTCACTCCTCCGTAAAAACCAACTCTCCCTGTGTGGTCAAATACGGTCAAATACACGCATAAATAGTGATTATTCACGTAAATCCTCATTAGTTATGTAATGAATTAACAATAATAAAAGACTGAAAATACATGTGTAACAGTAAATTGGATCCGTACGGCTCATAAAGTGAGTGCTTTCTACTGGGTGCTTAACAGGGATGTAACGGTATTGTAAATACCATCGTACCGCAATACCAAATTTTTTCGATACTACCGTGGTCGCATTACTCGATAAAACGATAGGTCTTCCGAGAAATGTTTGCTTAGGCGTATGGAGCGCAGTCATGGCCATCATTCATTGCGATCTGTTGTCGCTACAGATCAGTGTTGCCAATTTAGCGACTTTGTTGCTATATTTAGCGACTTTTCAGACCCCCTTGGCGACATTTTTCCCTAAAAGCGACTAGCAACAAATCTAGAGAGGTCTTGGACAAACCTCAGCGAGTGTCTGGCGTGCTCGCTGGTGCTCGTGCTCTTGTTCTCCCAGCGCATGCACACCTCTCTCTGTGTCTGTTCTGTTCAGCGAGCGGCTGAGAGGAGCAGGGCTTTCAGTTAAAATAGATATTATGCTGCTTCTAACTCTATTTTACATGCAAATATAGCCAAAGTCACAGCATAGCCATTGTCTATATCTTTATGTGTACTTGGTTTCATCAGACAATGCAGCAGACAAATTTTAATCTAGATTAACATCTTGTAATGTAGAGCTAGTTCAGTAGGCCTTATAATGGCGTGCATTTCAGTCACTGTTTCATGTTCATTACGTTTTTCTGACAACTGGTCCAGAGCAGGAAGGAGTTTATTAAGCACCCAGTAGAACCTCACTTTATGAGCCGCACGGATCCAATTTACTGTTACACATGTATTTTCATGTGTTTTATTATTGTTTATTTATTACATAACTAATGAGGATTTACGTGAATAATCACTAATTATGCGTGCATTTGACCCTTTAGGCGCACAGGTTACACGATTTTACCGATTTACACATGAGAGTTGGCTTTTACTTAGGAGTGAAACACAGATAAAAAGAAAGGGGGTGTAAAGTATTTTGATTAACAGCACAGCCCAAAAATAATATCTTACAACAAATATCCAATGTCATTTGTAAAGGCCTGTTGATGAAGACGATCACACCTCCCGCTGGTGAAGACATCTAACAGCTGATAGCTTCTTTGACCGGTAATCTACTGCTTTTCCTGCAGCTTCGGATGTGCGCTCTGTCAAATTTAAACCGCTGAATTTTCGGAAGCGAATTTGTAAAGTTAAATAAAAATAACTGAAAGTTGCCTGACGAAAATTATTACTGGAATTATTAAACAAACTGAATATTTTGAAAATGACATTTGTGATGTGAATATTGATTACTGAATTTAACAATGAAAATGTTTGTGAAATGTTTCCAACTGAAATATTCACTACGTAAATATACAACCATGTTAAAATGCAGCGCATAAAAATGCAAACCATGAAAATACAATGCATTAAAATGCAAGCACTGTTAATTGCAATGCTTTTTTTTTTATTTAGTGTCACAAACTGAAGTTGAGCCACTGATGTCACACTGTTTTACCAATGTATTTGCTAAGTTTCTGGATTTGGGATAATTTCAGTTGTATTGTTTATGGAGAGTCAGATGGCTTTCCGATTTCATCAAAAATATCTTTATTTGTGTTCTGAAGATGAACGAATGTCATACTGGTTTGGAGAGACAAGGGTGAGTAATTAATGAAATAATTTTCATTTTGGTGTGAACTAATCCATTTATGCAATTGCACTTTTTCATTAAGCCATATCATATAGTTTCAGCTTTATATCTGTTAATCGTTCGTCCCTAGACCGAACTGTACATGTTTTTTGTTTTCAGAACCGCTTCCATTTACAGATGATGACACGTACGCCCCCTTCAGGACTGTCGGAGCTGCTGTTGGCAGTGTTGCTGAAGGGAGGCTGGCAGGGCGGAGCGGCCATTCTTTGTCCGGGAGGTGGAAACACAGAAATGCTGGAAGAACTTGAACAGCGGGGCCATCTGGGCTTGAATGGAGCCCACTGGCACCTGTGGGAGACCCTCAACCTGTCCAGGCTGGAGGAAAACTTGAGCGAAGACAAGGTAATGGAGCTTCTCTCACAGCTCCTCAGCAGGACTCCTTCTGCTCCGGCGTCTTCTGTGGTGCTTTTCAGCTCCGACCCTGAATGTACAGCAAGAGTGCTGCGCAGTGCCCACCAGTTAAGTGCTGCGTTGCCCCCAATGCACTGGATCATGGGATACCCGCTTAGTCTTGATTCTCTACACTCCATTGGCTCCCCCATGGGTCTTCTGGCTTATGGGGAGGTAAATCGCAAGCCTTTGAACTTCTACATTAGGGATACCCTGCAGCTCATTGGCAGGGCTGTATATGCTGCCACCATGGTGAGACCAGACCTGGCTCTCATCCAGAACATGGTCAACTGCTTCGACAAGCCCAATAAACATGAGCTGCCCTCCTCTGGACAATACCTTGCCAGGTAAGCTTACATGTATAACATTTTACAGCTTACCGCTTAGCAATACCACAACTATTCATAAACAAAGTACAATTTCCGGTAACAAGCTGTTTTTCCAGTAACAAGCCATTTTACTTGTAATGAGACATAAACAACAGCGACATAGCATTTAGCGTTGCTATATCCATGTTGTTTATGTCACATTATAACTAATAAGCTACGTTGTGCACAGGTACCCTCCAATTTACCATGTTTCACATTTCTGATTAGTGTGCTGTTTTCATGTTACACTTATGCGGTGTTATATGATCCCATGACCCTCAAGCCTAGTTATTCACAATAAAGCTGGAGATTGTGTTAGAATAGGACATTAGTGAAGAAAATAACTAAACCTGGTTTATTTATTAAAGTTTGTGTCTATTAAAGAGTCAAATGTCATAGGAAATGTCACCAATGTGAGCAGACTGCAGCCTGAAAATGAAAGCACACATATTGCACAGGTACCCACATTTACCATGTTTCACATTTCTGATTAGTGTGTAGGTATGCAGATTATATAAACCCATGATCCCAATTATTGATAATGAACCTTGTGATTGTCTCAAATTAGGAAATCAGTGAAGGAAGCCACTATCCATGGTTTATTTATTGAAGTTTATGGTTCTTAAAGAGTAAAATATCCTGAGTTACACACCATTTATCATCTTTCATGTTTCCGATTAGTGTGTAATTTTTTTTTAAATGTGTGGCTCACACAAACCCATTGTATTCAAGTCCAATCATTCACAATAAACCTGAGTCAAAATGGAACATTAGCAAAGGAAACATCTATGCAAGGCCTTATTTATGAAATATATTCCAATGTCTTAAAAGGCAAGTGCTGTAGGTCACGTATGTGTGTGTGTGCAGTATGCAAATTGAAATTAAAGCACACATTTTGCACCCCATTAACAATGTTTCATATTTCTGATTAATGTGGAATGTGCATGTGACACATGTGTGGCTTATGGACCCCTGGCCTTCAAACTCAATTATCTACAGGGGATCTTAAGAATGTCTCAGCATTAGCCATTAGTAAAGGAAACAACTGAAATGCCTGAAAGAGTCGAATATCATAGGTCACACTGTTGTGTGCAAACCGAAAATTAAAGCACTGTGTCATGACACATCAATTTAAGAATGCAGTGAGCTGACATATAATGCGGAAGACTTTTTGCTGCAAAATGTCATTG
Organism: Enteromius afrohamiltoni; assembly: GCA_034779775.1. Classification (NCBI taxonomy): domain Eukaryota; kingdom Metazoa; phylum Chordata; class Actinopteri; order Cypriniformes; family Cyprinidae; genus Enteromius; species Enteromius afrohamiltoni. The sequence goes on from JAUYWG010000032.1 coordinate 9,223,946, forward strand.
CTAATGGTTTACATACATTTATTACAGGTCTCTTTTTTATATGTAATTGTTAGGCGGCACCCAATATAAAGCCTTTTTGTATTATGCTTTTTTCTATATAATGCATAATTTGGATATTTTTTAAATACAACAAATTATTGCATTTAATTTCCGTTTTTTAAGTAGGCTTGCTAATTGTTTTATAAAGTTTTGCTTTAACTGGTGTGTCAATACCTTAAAATGTTATCTTATCTCGTAATCTTGAATTAATTTGTTATCTGATCACGCAGTGTAGTCATTTCAAGCTTTAAATTCACTTTTAGTCATTAGTGTGCACAGACAAATTAAGCATGCTTTACATTAAGGGAATTATAAGGTAGTAAATACTCTCCCAAGGAGAATGGCTGTATTAGTATTCCAGCCACTAGTATTAAGTTACAGGAATATTCTGTCTCGGCCACGGTATGGCCTCATATCTTAAAGTTATTTTCCTGATGGAGCCACTGGAGACTTTAAAATGCAATTAACTGACTCAGGGGCATTTTCTAAACATTTATACCTTCTTAATCAAAACCATATCCTTGTGTGCATTTACATAAACCGTCAAGTTAGCAGTTACACAGTGATGCATTTGCAGCAATGTGGAAGCCATTTGTGACACTACTGCGTCCTCTCCACTCACTGACCTCCATAAACAGGACAAAAACCTTTCTGCATTCAGGTCGCCAGGCTCTTTCTTCATCCTCAATGCCAGTGTCCAGTTCAATGTCAAGAGCTCGCTGAGCCTGCTGTCCACTGCCTCTCAGCTTGATGCATTGTGTTAGTGGAGGAGGCTTGTCCATTAGTATCACAGAATACTAAGATTGCTGTGTAGATCCCGATTGGCCTAAATATTTACAATTTTTCATTCAGCATAAAAACAGGATAAATTATTATTTTTGTTACTATTATTATTGATGTTGCTTGATGTTTGTAAAAATAAATGAAATAATTAATTCATGCTGCTTTTATTAATATAAAATATTTTATTGTGATTTTTTTAAAAATTACGTTTACATTGCTGTACTGTATGTTAAATGTCAAGTTGCCTTTCATTTAAAAGGGGTTGTATGATGTTTCTAAAAAGCACATCATTTTGTGTATTTGGTGTAGTGCAATGTGTTTATGTGGTTTAAGTATCAAAAAACACATAATTTTCCACCTACTATACATTTTTGTTTCTCCTCTAAGCCCCGCCTCCTGAAATGGGTCGATTTGTACAAAGCTCATAAAGAGAGGTGTGACTGACTGGCCAGCTATCCAGTGCATCGTGATTAACTGAATACCTCAAGCATTTGGTGGATATGTTACGCCCTTATCATGTCTTACCGTGTCTTTGTGCTATCACACCAAAACAATAATGCACATTACAAACGAGGCATTTGTTTCATCCAGTGGAGACATAATTACCGATTATCATGACTTAGTGCTGTCTTTTTACCCATCGCGTTGCATCACGCCTCGTAAATATAACACCATGTCTGCATTCTTGAGAGTAGAAATGATAAACGACAAGCATTATTCTTCACTGCTCAAAACTCGAGTTTCAATAGTACAGTAGTAACAGGTTCTTTTAATAAGAAAATGTAACTTACTTAAAGGATGTGAGTCAGAAGCGCCAGACAGTTAGAATTGCCCCATAGTCTCTGTGCAGGAAAATGGTCCTCTGTAAATGCGCTGAACACACTCGATATTTGTGTTGAATTGTTCTGGAACAGTGTAATAGCTTGTAACACTGTAAAGAGAAAGGAAAATTTGAAATCGCATCATATGACCCTTTAAATAGTGCTTTATACAATACAGATTTAAACAATAAAATAACAGAATCAATTATGTATCAAAAATTCAAATTCAATTATGAAGGAAGTTCAGTTAAGCTGTAAGCAAGGCTACAGAAGGCAGAAGTGTCATTTATCAGTTGAATTCAAAATCAAGATACTTAATAATTTGTATTGATAAAAAAGGTAAAAATCTATTGGTATAGCAAACAGTTCCACTGTCGAATAAATATATATATTAAAATATTTTAAAAATGCATTCTGATGTTATAACTCAGTGCTAAGTTTTTCTGTTCCATCTAAGGTTTATATAACTGGAAAACAAATAGTATTTTAGTAGAGTTTTCTGGGATTGTGATCAAGTCCCTGTGCACGCTATAGGAGAACTCTTATCGCTGAAGACTGGAAGAAGCCTCACCTATCTGCTCACTTCCACAAATGAGATTTTTTTGTGGTAAAGAAAAAAAGGGCATCTTCAGATGTAAGATTAAAGTGCCGCTGTTATATGGGACTTGCTTGGATAAGTTAAACTTTAAAAAAATGAAAAAAAACTAAAATCGTGTGACAGAGGACCCCTGTGATTTTCCACCTGATTGAAAGCAGTGATGTAATCTTTAATATTCACCTCACATTGTGAGACTCCCCCCACCCCCTCAGTAATGTATTTGCTCTGAGAAATGAGCGTGTAGCACTGAAGCACAGGCATGTGAGCGTCTGAAAACAACGCAACACAGGGATTATTGTTCCTCTGCGGTGCTAATGCTTTCGGAATGTTCAATAATAGTCACACGGATAGAAATCTCAGCAAGCAAATCAGCTTTGTAGCAATGGCTAACGCATTATCTCCTGTCTTTTAACTTCTACTTTCACACCAGATCAAGTGTTCTCAACGGGTCAAACTCAGGGCTATCAGGAGAAATTAATGATCCAGGCAATCAATTTTTTCTGCTTTTATTTTCTCTGTTCCGCTCTGTTTTAATGGAAGTGTGCAGTTATGGTCACACAGAGTGCATATCATTTACGGCCTCATTTAGCCACACATCACAAGCCTCTTTCACTCTGGATTTTTCATCTTTCCTCCGTGACCCAGACATTGCCCAGCAGCCCTTTGACTACACTACATCCTCAGCTGATTTATTGACGGAAATCGATCATTGAACTAATTCATGGCATACATTTTGCCATAAAAGCGGTGTGGCTATAGGCTGTGTAAGGAATCACAATTACATGATCTATGCAAAACAGCATATCTGGAGCAGTACAGAGGGTTATTCACCTATAATCCATGTTCTATATATTTATTTGTTTGTTTACTACTCTCTGATGGATGTTAACACAACTAATATGGTGGCAGCCCTGCGTTTAAACACATTGGCTGTCAAAGGTCATATATTGGCTCCAAAGATTTAGTGTGATTCACGTTACTCAGGTCATAATCCTGCCCTTCTGTCCTTGTGCCTTTGAAGAAAGCCTTGAACTTCAGTGTGCTTCAAGAGTGATCTATATTTCCTTCTGTTCTTATTATTTTCTCCTGCTGTGAGAAATGTTGTTTGAGAATTTAAGATGAAACATTTTGGAATGTTTGTTTGAAAAGCTGGTGCTCTTGAATAAATAATAATTATTTAAATCTTGGCAGACGCACCATGTTTCTTTTTTTTTTTCTGAGGACAGTATGTGACAGTTGTAGCATTTTTTTTCTGTGACAGTGAGAGAAGATCATCTTAGAGATGTAATTTTCATTTAGTATGCAAAGGAACCTGGGTTCAAATCCTTATTTAACTTGCAAACACATACATTTATATATTATTTCATGACAGCCAGTGTAATCACCTAACATTTTCTGTCATTTTGATCTCCTTTCGTTTTCCATAGGGAATAAAGTCCTATTACAGAAACATAACTAACGTCTCGTTTAGGCTGTATGTCACGTCTTTATTTTGGGAGACAATACCTTAATTCATCTTTCAGACTTACAGATTTGCAGATCGTTTACATTCAGCTACACTACACACTGCATGAAAGGCAATCTTGGAAATGGCATAATTGGACCACTTTAATGCTCACATTCTCACTCATATACAGTGATGAATGGATTTAAAGGTGACCTATCATGAAAATCTGACTTTTCCAGGTTTTAAGTGCTATAGGTTTTTAGTGCATCTATCAAGAAAATGTGAAAAAGATTAACCTAGTAACTTTTAACAACCTAGTAACGACCTATGTTTTGGTAAGCCTATTTCTTCATGTGTGGGGAAAATAACAGCTTCTATTTTTGCTCCCCTATAGTTAGGTTGCAAAGGAATCTAATTATAATATTACCACTCCTCAATTTGTAAATTTTCAACCTTGAGGCGTTCATTTTGAATTCGCAAGCTACAATGGTGTACCAATTTTAATGGTGGAAGTTACAAAACATGCCAGCAGTTCTGCCTTTGATAATCACAACCAAAATATATGTTTTTTAGCAGGTTCGAGCTGTAATGGTGCAGCTCTATTCTGGAAAAGGGGGCGGGGAGAAGCAGCTTATTTCCTTATTTGAAAAGAGAATTTGAGCTGAAACTTCAGAGAAGAATTCGACGGACACCTTAGATTTATATTACATATTATATAGGGGTATAATATATCTCCTCTAAATCATCAGTTACATGAAAATGGTAAACTGCACCTTACGTCTGTATTTGTAAGCACATTTGTGACTCCACAAAACCAGTCGCTGGGGTATATTTGTAGCAATATCAAAAAATCTATATTTTTTTTAATGCCAAAAATCATTATACTAAGTAAAGATCATGTTTCATGAAGATATTTTGTAAATTTCCACAAATATATAAAAAAATTATTTTTGATTAGTAATATGTATTGCTAAGAACTTAATTTGGATAGCTTTAAAGGTGATTTTCTCAATATTTAGAGAAAAGATTCCAGATAATCAAATAATTTTATCTTGACCAAACATTTTCCTATCCTAACAAACCATACATCAATGGAAAGCTTATTTAGTCCAGGGTCACATTTTGTGAATCAGAAGCTGTTTTCTGTGGTCAATAAAACGTGCCATGCTTGTGAGATGCAGATTCCCTTAGAGCTGAGCGCAAACTGAGTTCCAGTGCTGCTTCTGCTGTATTTAAGCATGCGATCGACTGAGCAAATAGCATTTTCACACCAGGCTGACATTTTTAATTCTTTGCTGGTCTTGTTTTGAGGTAATGTCATTTTTAGGACACGATCTAAATGCAAGTTTAGATGTTTTTTTTTTTAGTATCATATTTAATAATCAGGTTTTTATAGCTCATATAGTATGACAATATGAAGGTCTTTCTTAAAGGAATAGTTCACCCAAAAATTAAAATTACACCATAAACTACTCTTGGCTTACCTATGACTCGACATATGACACAACTTACATCAGAAGTCAGCCAAAAAGCCAGAAGTCAGTCAGTTGGTTATTTACATTATAATTAGAAAATATACATTATATACATAATATACATTAATATATAACTAGAAATATACATTGGTACTTCGAGTACTTTAGTAGATAATAATATAAACAGTATGTACATTTAATATAACTAAAATTGCTTTTTATTTTTACTGCTAGCTCTAGTATAGCATGACTTTTGTACACTACCTTTATTCCTTTCACTTGTTTTCACTAGTTATCTCCCCTGGCTCGTGCGTAGGCTTCAGTCCGCTAGAGATTCAGCAGAATATTTTGCTCTGTCATCTCATCACTGTCTTTGCTTTTGCTGGATGCATATATATTCTCCTCACAATGCTCATGCCCCTGCTGTGTTCAGGTTCTTGTCGAACACTTCTTTCATGGGGCTGACAGGCCCGGTGCGAGTGCAGCGCTCCCTCTCTAGGGTCCTTACCTCCCAGCGCTTCCACATATGGAGTCTACAGCGAGACCCTCTGGGCCAGCCAAGTTGGGTGACCGTGGCAAGCTGGCAGTCAGGCCGCCTGGAATTGGAAGAGCAGGGCCTGTGGCCAGGCATGACCCAACACCTCCGGGAGGACGGCCCAGAGATCAGGCTCGGCGGCCGCTGGCAAGCAGGACTCCCAGTGGCAGGAAGCAGATTGCGGGTCGTGACCTTGGTCGAGCACCCGTTTGTGTTCACGCGGGAGGTGGACGAGGAGGGCCAATGTCCGGCGGGTCAGCTGTGCCTTGACCCTCAAACCAACAGCTCAGAAGTCCTCAACCAGCTGTTCAGAGAGCTGGAGCAAACCAACAGCAGTTCACTGCCAAATGACATGCGGAAATGCTGCTATGGATACTGCATCGACCTCCTGGAGAAGTTAGCGGAGGACATGCACTTCCAGTTTGACCTTTACATCGTAGGAGATGGGAAGTACGGGGCATGGAAAGGAGGTAGATGGACTGGATTGGTGGGCGACCTGCTCAGTGGCGTGGCGGACATGGCTGTCACCAGCTTTAGCATCAACTCCGCTCGAAGCCGAGTGATAGACTTCACCAGCCCCTTCTTCTCCACCAGTCTGGGGATCCTGGTGCGCAGCAAGGACACGGCTGCACCCATCGGTGCCTTCATGTGGCCGCTTCACTGGTCCATGTGGGTTGGCATCTTTGTGGCTCTGCACATCACAGCCCTTTTCATTACACTTTACGAGTGGAACAGTCCGTTTGGCATGACCCCTCACGGACGCAACCGCATCAGAGTCTTTTCTTACTCGTCTGCACTGAACCTCTGCTACGCCATCCTGTTCGGCCGGACCGTTGCCAGTAAAACGCCAAAATGCTGGACAGGCCGCTTCCTCATGAACCTTTGGGCCATATTTTGCCTGCTGGTTCTGTCCAGTTACACAGCCAACCTGGCAGCTGTCATGGTGGGGGAGAAGACCTTTGAGGAGGTGTCAGGGATTCATGATGTCAAGGTAAAACATTGCATTTCTCCCTGATGAGGTGAAATACACATTTTTTTTTTTCAGTGATTTACTTACACTGTGTTGTAATATGTATCCCTTAAACATGTTGTACATACTGTATACACTACTGTGCAAAAGTTAGGATTTGATTTAGTCATTAGAAGTTAATTAATGAATGAAATATATTAATGACAATATTTTTTTTTAATCTTTTTCAGTTTACAGCTTTTTTACAATTTTCTAGTGCCTAAACTAAACTTTTTACAGTACTGCAGCTTTGCAAGTAGGTTTCTTCAAGCATCTTGGAGACGTTGCCATGGTTTATCTGGACTTAGTCTGTGTCAGTTTTTTTCTGATTCTTCATGTAATCCATGTACGATTGCAATCAATGGCAAAAGTTTCCCAATGACACTCTACAGCAAAAGATATAACTGCCTTAAAACCATTTTGTTTTTCGTGAAAAAGACTTTTGTACAGTACTGGATATACACTACAGTAAGTTTGGAGTTGTTTTTTTTTTTTGGAGTCATCTCTTGTGTGTATCAACGCTACATTTGTTTAATCAAAAACATTTAATTGAAATAGATATTTTGGTATAAAAAATTTACCTTCTCTTTTGATTAGTTTAATGCATTAATTAAAAATAATTTAGTAATTAAAAATACCCCAAGCATTTAATCAGTGGTGAATATGGTACAATTCCACAAAAACATGAGTGCACCATGGTTCAAAAAACTATGGATGCACCATTTGGTACTTTTTGTGCTTGGATTATGTTTTTAAACCTTTTTCACACAATCAATTCACATTTCATTGCTCTTTTCAAGCTCCATCACCCGTCTCTAGGGTTTCGCTTCGGCACAGTTCGAGAGAGCAGTGCTGAGGACTACGTGAAAAAGAGCTTTCCTGAGATGCACGAGTACATGAGGCGCTTCAACAAGCCCACCACTCCGGATGGAGTCTCTACACTCAAGTAAGTGTTTAGACCCATGAGAGAAACAAAAGATAACAGGCAATTGAACGTAGCAGTGGTGGAAAGTCCAATGAAAACATAACGGTAAAAAGAGAGAGAGAGAGAGAGAGAGACAGCGTGGTAAATCTAATGAAATGATCAAACTGAATTTCTAAACAGCTTTCTTGCAGTTGAATAACACTTGTAATAAAGTGTATTGAAAAAGCTATCTTCTTAAACACTTGTGCTCGCATAGACACATTCATATTCTTTTAACTCAATAAAATCAAGTGGTGCTGAGCAGGAGCACAACATGCAGAAAACAAATAAAGAGGAGATGGGCATCTTGAAAAAAGCCTAAAGGGAAATCGAGCTCAGTAATTGCACGGTGCTGCCGGAGACACACACAACAAAGACTGCAGGCGCACACTGCTACAATAAATAGGGTCACACTTAGAGGCCAACATTCGGTTCTCACCCTCAAGAGCTGCTGACACCTTTGTGGATCTGTTTTGTTTGATGCACCATCAATATAATTCCCGTTTCATGGGGAATTATGCGCACCATCCAACTCGCTCAGTTTAAACAACTCTCGCTCAGAGTCGACAGCAACAAGTGTCTGCTCTCCAGGCTTTCTGTCTGTAGTCTCGTTTCCCATTCATCCCTGAAACTGCTGCAGACTCCAAGCTGAGAAGAGAGGCAGTCACTCTCAAGTCAAATCTAAACTTGCTGAATGAGGCCAAAGGTTTTCTTCTGAGACAACAGATAACTCCCCGGCAAACGTACGCTAGCAGGCGTGCGCAAACACACATACACTCAGCGATTCAGGCTCCCACATAGTGCTGTATTTTGCTTTGTACTTCCTGTCTTTTATGATTGACAGCGGTTGTCAGAAATCCTTCTGTTCGATTCACAGGAGACTCCTTACATGGTCAGCATTTTTAGAGATGCCAGCCATAGTTGGGAGATATTCTTGAGGGTGAGGGTTTTTTAAGACAAGCATCCGGGCAGTTTTTTTTCCCTTTAAAATGTGTTGCATAAGAGTCTTAGTTTGATCCTGCAAAATTTTCCTGCACTTTATGTTCTGTCACACTTGAGGTAAAATAGAGGTCAGCTGATGAGCAAGCATCGCTTCCCACTAGACACTGAGAATTTTACATTTCTACAGAGATAAACAGCTAACAGGATATGATGACATGCTCTTGGGGTTTTTGGTTTTAATAAATAATAAATAACAAATAGTACAAAAATGTGAAAAATCCACATCTACAGGTCCGAGTTCACCAAACTTGAATTCCCATATGCAGCAGAATGCACTTTTTAAAATGTTTTTGTTTTTGGATTTGGGAATTGTATTTTTTATTATTATTATTATTTTCTTTTCATTCTGGGATGATGTAACCCATACTGAGTTTTTGTAATTGACTTTACTGAAACACTATTATTAGGCACTGTTATTAACTAAAGCAGCATGTATTTATTTTAACCTTATTATAAAGTTATGTTTTATAAAGAAACAAAAAGCTAGAGCAAAACTACTCAAAGATTGTTTGCAAAAATATGTCTGTGGGGAAAGGTACACTCCTAGTAAACAAAAAAACACTTTCTATTCAGTAAATCTAACTAAAGCCAGAAGATTTAAGCAGTTTATAGCTACAGGGTTTGAGTTTGGTTCAGGCTTCTTGTAATCAACTTTCAAATCATTTAAAGTCAGCAGCAATTATCATAATTTTGGCTGGCGGTGTCTGTTTAGTTTGGCTCTGACTATGCTCCTCTGTGTGTTGAAGGACAGATCCCCCTCAGCTAGATGCCTTCATCATGGATAAAGCTTTGCTGGACTACGAGGTGTCCATAGATGCAGACTGCAAACTCCTGACTGTAGGAAAACCGTTTGCTATAGAAGGTAAGGACCCCTGTGCCACTGAGACATACTGCTGTCTTTGAGGAGTCTAGCACCTCTGGCCATGCCGTATTGAATTATATAAGCTTACAAAAGCCTGTGAAGTTGTTCTTTGAAAGGGCACAAGGTGTTTCGAACACTTTCTACAGATACACTATTAGAATTCCACCCCACATTAAGAGCCGTCCATGAATTCACCTCAAGGCAGTTGTAATTACCCTCCAAATCGAAGCAAGTCAGGTTTGACACATGTCATTTCATAAGGGGAAGCTATTACAGGGTGTAGATGGGTTTCATGGCAGTCACCCAGGCATGTCCGCACCTCTCATCCGGATGTTATGTCCTACTGCATGCATAGGAATTTGCCCAGCTATCTGCCAAAAGCTTCCCTCACGCCTTTGAGCCAGCGTTTTATTAGATGGATAATCAAGGCTAAACCCTCGCTATCACGTCTGCTGGCCTGAAATGGACAGCTCCGTCAGGGTCTGTAAAACTTGTAAACAGCAAGGTGCATAATCAAACCATGCAGGCGAAAAACCGCAGTCTAAGGTTGTCACAGTAAAAATGTGTTGAGTAGCGTGTTTTTGCGGCAGTATGGAAATTGGTCTTGTGAAATAGATAGATAGATTTTCAGATCAATTTATAGATTATATAAATTTTATAAATAACTAAATTTAAATACAGAGAGTTTATCAAATTCATAGATTATATGCATATAGTAAAATATATATTTGCTAATAATAAAATAAAATGTGAATTATTACAAGTAAAATAGTTAAATAGGGAAAGTTATATCATAGTAAATTCTAGATAGATAGATAGATAGATATTTTTATAATTGCTTTAATTTATATTTGTATTTAAATATTTTTTTACCATCTGTCAAATTTATAATATTTATAGATTATATAAATAAATTAAATAATTTAATATTTTAACCAAATTTAAATTACTACAATTAAAAAGTTTTATAGTTATAAAATATGTCATTCTCATCTGTCTGTCTCTAATTATATTAATTGATGAATGTATTTATATGCGATTAATTTAATTAATTTAAGTAATTAATTTAATAAAAAAATGATATTAAATATATTAAACACACATTTTTTAGATCTGTTAAATTTATCAGATTAAATTTTAATTTAATAGATTAAACGCATGGTAAAATACGTAATTTAAAAATAAAAAAAAATTGTAATTATTACAATTAAAAATATAGTTATCAAGTTCCATAGGTAAGTATAGTTAATTCTGTCGGTCAATAGCTTGATAGAAAGATAGATGCTGTAAGAGCCTGGTATATCTTTTTAAATTATTTTTGTTCCCAGTTTCGTGATGGTACTGAATTATTGTACTTTTGACATTCCCCACAGGCATCAGTTCAATTCACAGGCTTTGCTCAAATTGAAAGAACAGCCCTCAGTAGAAACTGTCTCTTCAGAGTGTCCTTTTAACGCTGTTGGAAAATCTCTTATTGTATTAGTTTCCACCGCACATTTTATGACTGCCTGGCTCCACTCCATTAAGAATATTCCAGCAGCCCGCCGGTGCCCCCTCTTTAAAGAGTTCAACAGCGCACATTTATTGGTTGTAGAGGACTGAGTAAAATACGGCGGTGAAACTCAGTAGGAGAGGACAGAAGTTTATCAGGATGCAAGGGATGTTGTGCCACGTGCTGAAAGGAGGGGAGGGATTGCTTGCCAGGAGTGATGTGTGGGATTGCCGGTGAGGCGAGGACTTTGATGAAATTTGTGGATGTCAGAGTTGTGCTCGTATCTCTCTAGCTGCCTGGGTGCGTAGACGCCACAATGACAGACACTCTGTCTATGGTGCACTGGCACGGGTGCCAAAGATTCATGATTGTTCCTTCTCAGGGCTCTCTGACATATCAATAATAGACGTATCAATTCACACTACAATGTGGATGGTCTCTTTAACAAAAGCCCACCGCATAATTGATCGGAGCTTGAGCTGAGCTTAATGTGTTTTTTTTTGTATTCTACCAAAAGTCAAATCAGTATTTGTCTAAAAAAGGATATGTTCAAAACTTTGTCAGAGTAGTTCATAGTATTGAAGTTAACAGGTTACAGTTCAGTTTGCTAATGCTAATGCACTAGTTTTCCCCTTGAGAAAAATAAGAACACTCAATTGAGTTAAATGTGCATGTGAAGAGTATTTCAAATCTCAAGAGTATATTTTTTAATTTTTTAAATTGTACTTTCAGATAATGTATCAAAAGTTAAATAAAAATAAAAGTCCAATTACACTAAGTGTACTTAAAGATGCACTTTCATGACTCTTTCTTCAAGGAATAGTTCAGAAAATGTACCTAATCTGATATACAGACCATTCAAGAGGTAGATTTATTTATTTTATTATTAGAATAGATAGAATAGAATAGAAATGTAGCATTACATCACTTGTTCAACAGTGAGTGGGTGCCGTCAGAATGAGAGTCAGAATGTCAATCAATTAACAGCTTGTGATGTGAAAATCCATCATTCGAGACTGCTGTTTCAGACCAAAATAATAATTCATAGTCTTGTAATCCAATTGCTTGTGTATTTATATCAGCTGTTTGGACTCTCATTCCGGCAGCATTAACGGCATGGGATCCTCCGGTGAGCAAGAAATGTAATGCTAAATTTCTCCAAATCTGTTACTTCTCAAGAAGTAACAAACTCATCTACATCTTAGACAGACAGGTACATTTTCAATAGTTTTTAATTTTGGGGGTGACCTGTTCCTTTTCATGATGTCAAATTAAAAGGAAATTGAAATCATTGTTTAAATAATCTTTAAAGAAGTGCACTTATTTTAGGTGCTGACTACTGCATAACATGTTTGTTCCTTCTCAAGGTTCTCTGACATCAATAATAGAAGAATCAATTCACACTAGAATGTGGACAGTTTCTTTAACAAAAACCCACAGGCATACATGGGTCTCACTGAGCTGTAAGTGTAAAGTTGTTCTTTTGTTATTCTTTATGCTTTCAGGATACGGGATCGGTCTGCCCCAAAATTCCCCTCTCACTCGCAACGTGTCTGAATATGTCAGCCGCTACAAGTCTGACGGTTACATGGACATGCTGCACGACAAGTGGTATAAAGTGGTTCCCTGTGGAAAGAGGGTTTTTGCAGTGACAGAGGTGAGCCATCAAAAGAGACAGTCCGAGAGCGCTCAGAATATGTGTGCGCATGTGTTTTCCTTCACAGGCGAGCAAGCGGCTTCTGCCCTTGACCAAGTTCCTCTTTGAGCTCTTTTCTCCCTGAAAAATCCCTTTGTTTGGAATTACTGTCTCCTGCATTTTAATAGCCATTCTGTCAGAGCGACGTCGGCCCACCACAATCCATTTTCATTCCCGAGGGCTCGGTGTCAGCCGTACAGCCCCGCACACCTGAGGCTGTGAGTAGCAGCCGCCAGCACACTCCATCAATGCAGCTTCAGTCAACCTCCCAGGAGTTGTAGCCCTCCTGTAAGACATTGTCTCGTACAGTCTGGCTTCATTACCTAGGTGTGGTTATGAATGGGGGACTTCATGAGCACAAGCAATGACATTTGTTTTCGGCCCCTGTGCCAGCTGGAACTCATCTCACGCTCCCGCTCTCTCTTGCTCCAGAGCCAAGCTGTCCTGTCACCACAGACACCGCGCAGTAAAACCACTACTTTGCTGTGCAATAAATTCTCCAAACAAGCGGACAGGATCGACTGTGAGGTCCTTGCAGTCAGTCGCCCCCCCCCTTTGAATGTTTATTCTAGTGCTGTTTAAAAAGAAGCTTCAAATGCAAAATGCGGCATTTTATCTCCTCCACGTAATTCAGTCTTAATTAAATTAGTCAGAATTCTTCAAACGGCATCTTGGGTTGTAGCCAGATACAAAGATGCAGGCTTGAAAGCGATGGGGAATTTAAAGCAACAATCCAACATTAAGTGCTGCGCCTGGCGTACTTTCAAAATAAATGAACAAATAAATGATGAATAAACAAATGCCAGAATTTGTTCCTTAATAATTCTTTGTTGTTCATAGCAAAAGCACGTCTTTGGTTTTGGTGCCAGCAGAGTGTATAAAGCCAAAGACATATACATATTTGTCTAAAAGAGTACCTTTATATGGGAGTATAAGGATTCACCCTTTCAGGATTGAAAGGGTTGGTTCAAAAATGAAAATTCTGTTATCAATTACTCACCCTTATGTTGTTCCAAACTTCATTCATCATCAGAACACAAATGAAGATATTTTTGATAAAATCAGAGAAACATCTGACCCTCCATAGACAGCAATACAACTGAAATGATCCCAGATCCAGAAACCTAATAATAACATCGCAAAAAAGTATTCTCATAGCATTGCAAAACTGATTTTAAATATGTATTAGTAAATATAGAAAATAACATCCACGATTAATATTAATAAATGCTGTTGAAGTGTTTTCCTTAATTAGTTAACTAATGTAGTTTGAAACCATGTTGTAAAGTTTATAAGCATTTCCTTTATAAATGGTATTTATTAAAGTATATTTCACAAGAGTCATTAACTAACAATTTTACTGAATTTATTTATATTTTATAATATTACTTCCCTATACTATGTTAGGGACAATATGCTTTCACGTATAATTAATGCTGTATTACAAAACACTTTTGTTGCTATTGAGATATTAGTAAGGTTAAAACAGGTTTAGTGCTATAGATAGGCTTAAGGTGAGATATTTAGTTAAAGATAATTTAGTAAATTAGTTAATTATTGAGATAATTAGTTAAAAATGTAATTTTTTAATAGGAGTGAAATACTACTATTGTTCTTTGTTAATGCATATGTATTTAAAATACTTAAATTATGCAGTCCTAACATAAAGAGCCTTGCTAAAAATTGTGAAATGAAATCAGAGCAGCCAGTATAAAGTGCAATGAGCACTTTAACTGACCAGCAGCATGTATGCATATGTATGTGCACTTAGCCACTATCCCCCATAACACTCTCTTGGAAAGTGACATGATGATAAAGGACTGTAGCCAATCCTGTTATGTGTTAGGAATGAACACACTCACAGAAGTGAACATGGGACTGCAGTCGCGGTGTGTGCAGTGTCGGATGACCAACAAACATGCCCCACACATATGAGGCACAGGAAGTGGAATATTTTCCCCTTTTCAACTACTCCAAGTCAGCATGACTTTCATTTCAATTATAACAGCAATACTTTATAAAATTGTGATTAGTTCTAGTCAGCAGGACTCCTTCTCCCTCCAGATCAAAGCCATTGCAGAGGAATGATGGATTCCTTTGTGTATGTTGGGGTTTCTAACACCCGAGGGGGAAATAACTTTGGGTCGGGCACTGGAAGATCTATAATACCTGGAGAGAGCTAAACATTTAAGAAAAAAAAGAGCACTAGTAAAGCATCTACTGTGATATAAAATTAAGGATTGGTGATTTATAGGTTGCTTGCAAAAAAACATATATTTCATCAGAAAACTGTCATCAGCCTCTTAAAAAGGGCTCTCGATGGAGCCAAACACTGGCTGCATGGTCACGTCTGTATGTGCGATTGAAAAATATCTATATTCTGTATATCCATAGTAAATAATGAGCAAATAATGGAACCCTTTAAATGGAGACTTTTTAAAATTCTCCATTTATTTGATCAAAAATACTGTAAAAACATGAATATTTTAAGATATTACTACAATCTAATAATACTGTTTTCTATTAATATATTTTAAAAAATACATTTGATTCATGTAATGCAATGCAGCAGCGCATTACAAAAAAGGTTCATGCATAAAGTGCAACCATGTGACAAAGACCTATGTATAATTGTATTTAATGTGCATATCAAATCTTAAATGTATAATATATATATATTAATTTATATTACTCCAATATTGCTAAGTATAATAATTTTAATTAAAAAAAGGTAAGTCTCTTATAGCAAGGCTTCATTTATTTGATCATAAATACAGTAAAAACATGAATATCATAAGACATTTCTAAAGTTGAATTTATTTTGAAATACATTTTATTCGTGAAGGCTTAATCCAACACTGTAGCCTTTAAGTGTCACATGGTGCTCCAAAAATGATTCTAATAGGCTGATATGATCCTTAAGAAACATTTATTTCTATTATCAATGTTGAAAATAGTTGTGCAGTGCAGCACACGCATAAAAAAAGATGAATTCTCAGGAGAACAGGTGCAGTCAGCAACAGAGCACTGTGATCTTTTCTCGTGTGTATTTATGTATTATTGTTCATGTGTGTGCAGACTCTGCAGATGGGTATTCAGCATTTCTCGGGGCTGTTTGTGCTGTTGTGTGTGGGGGTGGCAGGTGCTTTGCTTACTCTGCTGGGAGAGCACACTTTCTTCAGATTCATCCTGCCTCACCTCCGCCACCAGCAGAGATTCAAATACTGGCTCCACACCAGTCAGGTGAGCGCCTGCCTCCATATGTTACTCCTGACAAACATGGTGAAAAAAATAAGCTTCAGAAACAGATTAGTGTATAAAGGCTGATAATGCTAAAGTAGTGCCCGGTAACTAAAGGAATTACTATTTCACTCTTATCTCTTTTGAAACTTATCTTGTTCAAGAAGGCATGTTGCCGTCATAAACACAGGTGCATCTGCTCCCCCTAGTGTTAGGAAGCTGAAAGCAAAAATCAGGAGGTTATATGTTATAGGCATGTGTTGTATTTGATTATGTATATACTGATATATGACTGTTGTTCTGTGTCCTTTTTCTGTTTCTACAGAAAATCCACCGTGCGTTAAATATGGGTTGTGATGGTGAGAGAAAATCAGAGGTTGAGAGCAGTGACAGATGGTAAGTTAAGATTATTGCATTATAAATTGAAAAATTACTACACTTGTAGAATGTAACAATTCTTACACACCCGGAGCAGTGGGCAGCCAATGCTGTGGTGCCCAGGGAGCAGCTGAGGGTTCGGTGCTTTGCTCAAGGGTCTAAACTTGCTGGATATCACTGGGTGCTGGATATTTACTCCCACCTGCTACAATCCCTGCCGGACCTGGGACTCAAACCCACAACCTTCGGGTTACAAGTTCAACACTCTATCCATTAGGCCACGACTGTATTTATATGAAACCCCCGCTCTTAACAACCTGTTTTCTCTAAAGCCAAAAAGTCCCTATACTGGCAAGGTTAATTTTTTCGGATGTGGACAAAGCCTCTCACTCACTCATCATGAGTCTTGCATGTTCTTGTTTGACAGCAGGTGTCAGCATTAAGGTGCAGTACTGTCACCTGGGACATCAACCAGGCACTAGCGCTGGATAATTTACGTGTCATATTATCAGTAGAGTCTTGTTTATTTTAAATATCATGGTTATCGTCAAAACCAGTATATCCTCACAAAAAAAAAAAACAAAAAAAAACACAATGTTGATATTTAATGATTTGAATATCACGGTTATCATCAATACTGGTATATCCCGACACCCCTATCTGTCTATATACATACACACACACATTTTGTGTTGATTTTACATTATATATATTTATACAACAGCTTTCTGGTTCTTGAATCTGATAGAAGCTGACAGAAGTGCAATACGCATATGTTCTTACCTAAAAAACACAAAATAGTATTATTTTTTCAATTATAGTGGATTTGGGAGTCCGTCATGACACTCGCTTTGAGAAATACATCATCTTCAGCAAGCAGACTGATACAAACAATAGGTCAAGGAGCTCTGTTGGACTGTAATATCGCACTCCTATCAGCCAGTCAGATTCCAGAACCAGTAAAAATTGTTGTAGAAATATACACACACACACAATTTTTGTTGATTTTTATATTGGATTAAATTTGATTTGAATATTTTTTTATTATTTATTTATTTCACTCACATTTCACATCAAGAAGACATGGTTACAACCAGAAGGGGGGGACTTTTTAAAATGATAGCCTACTACAAATGGAAAAATAAATGCCCTTTACTTGCTATAAAAAGTAAAAACTATCAATCAGATGACCGAAGGCATGTAATTGATTGTGCAAAAGCATTTACATGATCAGGTAATTTAGAGGCCTTAGAATTTCGCATATCAAATATGATACATTAGGCTTTATATGGTTAATAAGTTGTATAATAATGTATTGATAGCCGGTCACATAATAGACACCAGATCACGCGTTATTTGGAGCTAATGATACTATAATTATCATACTGTATATTATAAAACAACACAGAGCTTTGAACTAATGTATGTTTAAAAACACCCCTAAGACAGAAAAAAAAAATCAATATTGGACTCTCCAGTAAAAAGTGAGTAAATACTGTTTCATTAATGGAATATTGAGTCTCTGTGTTTCCATTGATTGTGGGTTTTGTTTGTGAAGTGCTGTGTCCCTGCATCTTGTAATGCTGATTGCTGCTGTGTTTTCTTCTCAGTTCCACCTTGTGCCTGTCAGAGAACTGTAATCTCCACCGCCTGCCACCTTCCACCTCCTCTCCTCCGCCCTCCACCTCCTCCAATTCCCCTTCCACTTCTACAACCAAGTGGAACAATCAGAGCATCAAGGCCGGTCGAGAGGCCAGAGAACAAAACAAACGTGTCCACTTCAACTTGGAGACTCTCAACAGCTACCAACTCCAAGCCCCACCCACTGGGACAGAAAGGGGCCGGCGGGGGTTGGTGGGTAGCCCGCCCACCCAGTTGTGTTCCAACGGTGGTCCTAATCCCAGTCTCAGCCTGGTGCTCTCACCCCCGGCCTGTTCTGGACTCTCAACGCCCTGGGAAGAGGAGCTGCGGGAGCTGCAAGGGAGGATCGAAGAGTTTCGCGGCCAGCTCAGGGCCGCCCTGGCGAGGCGAGCCGAGCTCCAGAGGACCCTGGTCAGACAACGACTCAGTCAGTCCCAAACAAGCTCAGCATCTAATCCCACCACCAACACCCTGAATAAAGACGTCAACAGTGGGAGGTGATGTACACTATGTGTTGGGACACTCACAAAGTCAGTGGATAAGAGGGGATACAGGACCTTCTCTGAGCTTGGAGCTGAACTCATGCCGTGCTGTTTTCCGGCTTCTCCTTTCTCAGTGACTGCTGGAGTGCTGCAATGATGGATGAAACACTCTGTGATGGAGATTCAGTTTGTAATCCTGCAGTCTGGCTGACTTCCAGCTCCAGAGAGAAAGCATTTATCTGTGTGTTTGAGTTTGTGTGTGTGTGTTCATTTAAAGCCAGGCAACTGGACAGAGAACAGATACTTAATGCAACCATTCACTGCCAAGGTGAATATCTGCATCAGCAGACGTCCAGCATGAAAATGGCTTCATTGTGTAAATAATTCAATGGGATTACTTAGTGGGATAAGCAACAATTCCTCGGACGGCAGACCCACGGACCGCCCACAGTCCGCTCAGTGACCGCCTGATGCATATTGCATGCAAAAATAACAACTCCAGTTCTGATTAGATTGGTACGTGTTTAGTAACTTCTGGGAATAAAGGCACAACATTTTTTGATCAGCCGTCATGGTCAAGTTGATACAATGAACACTTCTGGAGAGGAAGAGGAAATAATCACTGGATTTGGCAAAGCTTGCGAGGTTAATAACAGCAGGGGTCAGCACATGGTAGCAAGTTAACTAGACATCCACACTCTATTCAGCAATGTCCATTAAAGAATTTCACAGAGAACTTCTGATTCTATAAACATTTTCGGCTATTTTGAAGCGTTTTCTATACAACCGTTGACTGTAATAGTGAGACATTAATACAAAATTAGAGAATAAGACAAGTGAACCAATGAAGAAGTCAAGATTTTTTCTCTGCATATCATTTTCCTGCTTTATTATTATTATTATGCATTCTATTTCAGATAACTGTGGTCCATAAAGGGCACATAAAAACTGTTTAGTCGTTTTACATGTCAATCAGGTAGCCTCTTCCTGTTTGAGTGGGCGGTTCCTGGCCGAAATAAGCTGCCATGGACCAAACTTTACATTTTAATTAAACCACTTGTCTTGCTGTGGTGTACTTTTTCCACACTTATAACGTTTGAATAAATATATTGTTCGCTTGTGTGTTTTAACGGTGATAAAAGTATGATTCTGTTTGAGATGTTTGATCCTCAAATGTCACAGGCCTATATATAATCTAAATGTTATCAGTCTGAGAGAGTAATTGCATTTTCAGTTATTAATAAACATTTTCAAATAAACATTTATCAGTGAAATAGTAGTTGGTTTGCAACATTTGTAAATTCACTCAGTCTTTGCTAGTTATTTTAGGTTGGAATATCATTTCTATATAAAATTGAACCGTCACCCTTTAAGCTTGGTTCAACAGCAAATTCATGAAATCAGTGTTCACTAAACAATGTTAAACTAGGTTAGCAGCATGAAATGTTGGTTGTAGCTGTCACTATTGCAAGATGATGGCGTTCTCGCATTCATTTTCAGAGCAAACTTCAAAGTAAGTTTTTAGCGCAAACTGTCGAATGGAGACTGTCAGGGGGCTGAGGAGGAGACTGTCAGACTGATAGACGAGCAGCCAGTTTCCACTGGGACACTGATGAACAATGACCTCATTATGTTGAGTTGCTATGTTTTTTCAGAGCGTGAGCATGCTTGGCTGGGCATTAAGTGTTTGATAAAAAGGTTAGCGTCAGTGTTTGACAGTCTTCACTAGTCTTGGAGCTCAAGTGTGTTTCAGGCTAAATTGTTTCATTGAATCAATAACATAACTCTGACTTGGGGGGGGTAGACACTATATATTATATATAGTGTCTACCAATCCAGAATTAGTGGTTAATCATTACCAGGTTACCACTTCATGTTTGGAGTCCCTAACTACTTGCATTTAAATGAATCATCTGATACAATGTACTTATTGCGTACATACATGTTTTTACATTGGACTTATATTTAAACAAATACCTATACGAATTAATTAATTATGTACATCCAATTACATTTATAATTACACTGTTGACCCATCCCTTACACCTTAACTCACCCTCAAACCTTCCCAAACCACCAAACCTGTCCCTAACCTTACCTGTATCCCACCTCAATAGCACCAAAAGTGTTTTACAATACAATATGACAATAATAAGTACATTATACTTATTTGTTGATTCGTAGCCAATTAATATAAAGTGTGACTAAAAACTCAGTTTAACTTAAAGGGTTTTTTTATAGTTCTATTCACAATACATATTGTTAGCTTCACAGGAAAAACATTCAACTGATTCCTGTTCTATTCCTATTTTGTCTTTGATCTGTAGCTCCGCTATGATCATTGCTAGTCATTCTCGTGAGCCTCATGCTGTAGCCCTTAGCTGTCGTGCCACCCTGCTGCTACAGTTTACACAACATGACCTGAGTGAGAGCTGCCATATGTCGATGCTTCGTGCCCCACACAGCCCGACACTCAATGCTTTCTGGAGAAAAATCTGTCCATTATTAATAACAGTAGTTGCTAGCTTAAATCTCAGTATACTAGTCTTAATGAAACAAATAAAAACATTAACCGTCGCTTTAAAATGGCTGTAATTCTGTGCAACTGTATATGAGTTATTTTAGGTTGTGAATCTATATAAAGAATTTATTTTGTAAATCTGGTGGGCTATATAGTTTAGCTGAAGAAAGAAATGAGCAATGGGTTTTCATTATCTTTAATGTGGTATCCAATAGCGAATAAGGGAATGGGATGTCTAGAGACGAATTTATAAAACCGATTAGTTCAGTTTTAAATATGCAACATGTCTGAAAACTAAAACAGAACACAAATAGAAACTGAAAAAATAAACAAATTTTAATTGTTTAATGAGTTGTGTGAATGGTGCCCATTTACAGGGGAATTAAAAGCACATTTTAATAAAGGTGGACTGTTTTAGTGGTTTGCATCAGTGCAGACATGACTAACCTGCATTGCGATTTTGAAACAAAACTGAACAATCAGATGTGACACAGTAAAAACGGGGGTGTCTAATTCTGTTCCTTGAAGGTCAACATCCTGCAGTGTTAAGATTCAGCCCTAATTAAACCCACCTAAAATGAATCAAGGTCTTCAGGACCTCTATTAAAAACATTTAATAGTTTAATAGTTTAGAGTCTTGGAGAAGGTCAAAGCTAAAATTTTCAGGACTTTGGCCCTCCTGGAGCAGTGAACACATCTCTAGCTCCGAATAAAAGCACAAAAAAAAAAGTTAAATTACTGAAATTACAAAATTACTTTTGCTTACTGAACTTATGCATAATCCCATAAAATTGGTTATCTTTAAGTTTTCTCCTAACAGTTGGAAGAAAACTGGACATCTGAATTAGGTCTTAAAGTGACAGCAGCATAATATGTTATGTTGAGACAAATCATTCACTGTTTTGGACTGAGCACCTTTTATAGCTTTATAAGCTTTTGGCAACCTTTGCCTGATCATATAAGGTGATTGTCCTATCTTTGTGGCTGTTCCCATTAGAGTAAATGCTTTCTAAGAAAGGGTTTCTCAACACTGGCCCTCAGGGTCCACTTTCCTGCAGAGTTTAGCATCAAACTTGCCTGCCAGTAACTTTCTAATAATCCAGAGGACCTTGATTAGCTTCTTCAAGTGTGTTTGATTAGGTTTAGAGCTAAATTCTAAACTTCTAAAGTATAAATGTCTTGATTAGCTGGACCATTAAATGATGCACTTTAATTAGGGTTAAATATAAACCCTGCTGGGCTGTGGCACTGCGTTTGACACCTCTGTGCTGGATGTTTTACACATCAACACTGAGCTCTAGCATCCAGAGACATGGATTTTCTTCAGCTGCTACACAGATGACATGCAGCTATTCACCTAGTTCTAGATGGATAACCCACAGTTCACGGATCTATGCCTACTTGGCAGACGCCTCACAGCCTGAGTGAAAGAATATCACCTTCAACTCAACCTAGCAGAGGCAGAGCTTGTCATCTTCTCAGCAAGCCCAGTGACTAAACATCACATAAAACAGACATAAAGGCCAAGCAAAAGTATGCTGTAAACCTTTCTACACATGACTGGGAAATGCATTTACACTTAAAACCTCTCAAAAACTACTATTTTATTGTGTCTGTGTATTCTACGTGTTGCTAATAATACTGATGCTTTTGATTGATCGATCGATTCAGTGAAGTGATAACAAGTGCCCTGTAAATACACAACTTACAGTACCATTGTTCATGCAAACATTCAGCATAATGGCACACAATTCAGCCTTGTATAATTGGTACTCTTATTTTCCTATTTCCTATTTGCTCGTAGTGTCTGTAGTTCCCTTCTTTGACTGATTCCAAAATAATGTCGCCGCTCACATTATTTATTTAAAAACATTTGGTTGACTTTCATCAAAAACGACAGAGCAACTTTCGGCGAACAAAAATATGAACGTATTATAATATTGCAAATTACGATAATGGATGCAGCACATTTTAGTTTGCAGTTTTACAACTTATCTCCTCTGCTGTTAGAAGCAATGCATGAAAACATAATGGAATGTTTGTTTTGGTCTCTCGATCACAGTGACTGAATTGTTGCCTCCAGGAAACAATTTAAATATAATTGCATCACTTCTGCATTCGTCAAAAGAAAGAAATCCAAAGTTCTCGAACGAGACTCACAGCTGTGATGACAAACATCTGCCACGAGGGGTCTCTATTGCTTTTTTGCAATACTGAGACTAAAAAATAAAAGAATAATCAAAGTTTTGTGTAAATATAAACTTGTGAGTGAAACACCATTCCTATCTTGTTTTTAGTAGTATTTCAGAGGGGGAAAACACACTGCTGTATTAAAGCCCGTTCACACCAACAATAATAACACGCTTTCAACTGTTATTATCATTCATCACGAGAGAGAAAAATGACTCCAACCAGATTGTTCCTCAGTGTGTTAGTTGTGGTGTGGAAGTCTGTATTCTCAAAGAATCAAAGAATGTGATCATACTTGTTGTGAACAGTCTTTGATAGTAAAGTGGCGCTACAATATTCCAGAGATTTGTGCATGTGATTCCAGAAATGCAGTGGGTCTATTTTCCTTCCTTTTATTCCACCTCAAACGAAATCCCTCCATAATCTTATCAGCAATGGTGCCACTATGATGTCATGCATCCGCCAAAACAGGACACACAGCCAAAGAGCCGGATGCTCATGGAAATGCCTGTGGACTTAAACCTTGACATGTGAGTTGGTCCCTCACCACACATTAATGCAGCAGTTCTTATTTATTTCAAGTACATGGTCATTTGTAATGTGATTTGAAGTGAGAGCTGGGCAAAAATCAATCAGAATACAATCATGCGATGCTAGTCCATAAAATGAACCTGGGAGACCAAAGCAGCATATCTGGACACAATAATAAGGTCAGTTGTCAGAATACAAACCAATCCTAAAAGCATTCAACTGAAATGGATACAGAAGGGAGAGAAATATATGTGACTTGGAGACCTCATCCTCCAATCTGAGTCTGTAATGAGTCTGTATGAAATTGATGAGAGCGTGAAACATGTTGTGAAGGCAGTCGAGCCACATAGGGTGTGCGACTAATTGGCCAGAGAGTGAAGAGTGAGGCTGAATGGCTGACTGATGATTTTATTAACTCTCTGCAGCTGGGCCCAGTCCTGAGGTGTAGGAGGACTGCCCAAGAGGCCTCGCACAGTCTCCTGGGAAACTAACGGTAAGAGCATTGCTGAAACGAGACCCCCTATTCTTCTAGTGTGGGAGAGGGGGGTGGGGGGGAATAGGGGGAGGAGCTGATTTCATGTTTTTCACCCTTGTTTCAGTTCTCGGTATGGCACATTTGGAGCAATGGAGCAGAGATTTTGCAGTAGTTTTGTATTTTTAGTGTCCTGTTTCTTCTTGGATAATGATGGATTTAGGTTATTCAAAGATACACTACAAATGCACATGTAATCTGCAAATGCAAATCTAAACAAATGTTTTAATTATTAATACATTTTATTATTATTATTTATTATTAATTTTAATTAAACGAAAATAGTTTTTTTTTTATTTCTGTGTCAATTATTATACTACTGGGAAATTATTATTAAGATGAAATCCTTGAACCTTTTTTTTTTTTGGAGTGGCGGTATGAATAGTTTAGTCTTGTACTATTATTATTTTTTTTTTTTAATTATATTTGTTTCAAATACTACATATTTTCATTGTCATGAAAAGGCACATTTCGTTTAGATCAAATAGAGTCGCTCTCAGCTCTCTAAGCTGCAGAAAACACAAAATAACCCCAGACGAGAAACACGCATGGTTACCCCATGATTCTAGGATGATGCGAGGTTCACTCGAGCGAGGAGCGAGCGTGCGTCTGCGATGACGCGCTGACATGTTCCCACCGGAGGCGTGCTGCGCCATGTGCTGCTGTCCGTTCGTGACAAGAAACATACCTAGACACAAAGGAGCGCGTGGACCAAGAGCAGCCCCACCCCAAACAAATAAACAAAGAGCATAAGCGTAGTTGTCTAGGGTCCACATGAGACATTTGCTCCGTTAAGAACATCCCAGTACAGACAACGTCCAGCATGATGGAGCGGTCGATGCACAAAGAGAGGGGCGAATTAACCCTTACGGTCGTGAACGGAACTCCCTTACAATCTGTCGCGACCCCACATCTCTTTTGTTACACATTACGGGTTGATGACTGGAAATAAGCGGGGGTTAAGAAGCTCTCCGCGTGTTTGTGTTAAAAAGTGGACCGCCTCCTCCCTCATTTCTGTCCCCTCCCTCAAGAAACCCGCTTCCCAGTAGCCTTTTGTGTTCACGGTGCCCTACACAGTAACTGCATTCCTGTTTCGTTTACTATCCGCGCATCCGAGAGCTCTGTATTCGGGATCTCCGTGAGAAAGTGGCCCGATTGCGAGGAAATCACTCACATCTACTTCTGGGACTTTCCTACGTTGAGGAAATATAAGTGGAGTGCCCAGCTCCATTCATACTTTTATCCGTGCACTTACCTTCAGCGGACAGGGGGGAAGTGAGCACAAAGATATTTTGTACAAGCGTGAAATGGATTAAGTCTCACTGAAGAAAGCTGGAGCACCACAGACGAACCAAGCGACGGCGAAGGGGTCGGAGGGAGTCGATGAATTTCCAACATCAACGAGAAAGAGGTGAGATAGCTGTGTCTGACTGATGGTGAACGAGCCTGTTCCTGTGAGCCCTGAAAAAGCAGACATGCTGAAACCTGGCGTGCAGAATCAAGATTACGCGCCGGGATTGTGTGTCTATTTTCTGAAATGCACATTAAATATAAAAAAGTTAATTTTAGCATTAGGCTGGGTGTTTCTGTACGACATCCCAGAATAATTCATGACACCATTTCAGGAGAGAGGTGTGTGTGAGATGGTAACTGACCACGAGGACATTTTGAAATGCCAAATCTGCAAGAGAAATAAAAAATCAGAGAAAATGCATGCATTCTACTTTGAGCGGGGCGTTCATATAATATATGATTTATGCGCATAAAGCCTCCCCCCAAAGATTAAAATAGTCCCGTGAAATCGCGTGTGCTCTGTACAGCACAGATGACCCTCTTCATCCTCCTGCAATGTACATCTCGGCTGTAGCCATGTGTCCCAGCACTGCTCAGACACAGCGGTTCAGTACCATGTAGTGGACAGCGGCGCAGCTGCTACAGCAGATCAGCGATTCAAGGGTGGGAATTGTGTGTGTGTGTTTGGTGGGGGGGACTTGAACCCTCTGACTTGACCCTCCCCCTCCCCCACAGAGAGTCAAACCAAAAATAGATGGGGGTCCGTAAAAAATATCTATTATTTTCATTTATAATGTGCCTATTATTATCACACTAGGCTATATAAGCACATTAGAACTTTATTTTACAGTTCCGTTCCTCATGTACATACTTATTGTAGTAATTACAATACTTATAACTATACAATAACTATAACTATACAATAACTTATTACTACAAAAACTTGTAGTACTAGGCACTAACCCTGCACCTAACCCTTCATCATGTAGTTATCTTATATTAGCAGTACTTTCTTGGATAATACACTGAAAGTACTTTGTTAGTACATGCACTGTAAAATAAAGTAAAAGCCATATTTCGTTAGAATTTGTAAAGGTTCTGTTACCAAAGTCAGATAAAAGTAAGTCAAAGCTAAATACGTAAAAGAGTGCACTTAATAGAAGCTTAGGAACAGAAGTTTTGTTCACCCAACAAGTAACCATAGCAACAGTATGTAGCTCATGTACGACCAAACATGAAGGTCCATAGCACCATCACACCAAAGATGATAAATATAAAGTCTTATTTGTTTGACAATCTAGTACAGATGACCCTCAGCAAGTACGGATCAGTTCTAAGAGTCCATAGCGAAAATGACACAGTGGATTATTGGAATCATTTTCAGAGCAATTCTTGGCAAATCAATTATTAGAACTTGATACAAAAAAGGTTTGTTGTTTAAAATGCTTGCAGGATTGTTGAAGTAAAAAATAAATAAAACAAATACATAATTTCGAATCTAGTACTACATACCTCATTTCAATTTGCAGCAAGAAAAAATATCCACCTTTTAAGGACATGTTAGGTGTGACAGGTATGTAGGATTAGGATATATAATATCTAAAATATATGTCTATAATATGAACACCTAAGTCTTGCGTTTCACTGCAGACTTTCTTTCAAGTTGTTTTCAAACATTCTTCTAGTGTTGACTAAAGGATGGATCACCTAAATGAAGAGAAAAATCTCTCATTTTCTTTACATTTAGCACGTATTTATTCAATACCAGCTTCCCACCAGCTCTGACATATTGCTGAAGAGACTCACAGACTGACCTGATTGCTTCTTTATTGCTAAGCTCCTTTTATTTGCCAGGCAATAGACTCCTTGACAGCACAGACTTGAGTCTGTTCATTCCCGGCCCTCTCCTTATCCCCCTCTCTTTAGAGACAAACAAAGTTGCGCAGGATAAATTGTCCCCTCTCCCCTGAAAAGAGCCTTCTTTGTTTGTGCAGTGTGAGGCGTGGAAGCTGATATGGCCACCATGTGTCACCCAACTTTCATTAGCTGTCTGCCTTGTGAGATGAGGCTATTCAGTCTATTGCATGCTAAGTCAATACTGAATTCCACAAGGTAACTCCAGTAAGAGAAGCTTGGTCACTAATCGTTATGTGTGCATATGCAGAACTGAATATTTACAGTGCTAATAGTCACAGCACTGGTTTTAATCTGATCCTAGGCAGCAGTATTGAATCCTGATATTGACTGGCTATGCAGTCTACCTCATCAGATACCACCACAATGCTGTAATATCATCCAAAACCATTCATCTCTAGCCGTTATGTGTCATAAAGCTCTTTGAAACCCTGAAGTGATGATTTTTTTGGTGTCATGAAACAAAAAGTATTTTTTCATTTTAATGCTAATAAATAAAAGGAATACATAATGTTTGTTTGTCATGCCTTTTCATCTAAAGTACACAGTGATGAGACAGAAATGAAAACATCTAACTTTAACCCTAATGATGCTTTAATGGATGTATTCATTTTACACTCCCTGTATCTGCCTTTGTGTCCTACCATCTGCGTCAGAAGCACAGAATATTTGCATGCTTAGCAAGACAAATTATAAACACACCAAGTTATCCATTTACTAGGCTGATAGCACTTAGATATTCCAAGACCATTTGAGGTTGAGCCAAATAAAAGATGCAGGATATTATATACCACAAGCATAGGCACAGATGTTTTTATCAGGATGGCGTTGCTTAAAGGGTTAGTTCTTCCAAAAATGAAAATGATTAGGCTGTGTTTTACCTACGAAGCATCCTAGGTGTATATTACTTTTTCCTTTCAGATGAATGCAATTGGAGTTTATATTAAAATGGTCCTGGCCCCTCAAGCCTTTCCTGTTTACAGAGAAAAATTAAAAAGCACATTTGTAATAAAACATCCCTCACACGGCTACAGGGGGTGAATAAAGACCTCCTGTAGCGAACCCATGCGTTTTTGTAAGATATATTTTCTCTCACTTTTCTCTCACTTCTGCTGATGATGTTAGGCGGAAAACGCTCTGGTGGATGACGCAATACATAGATTTGCATGATTAGTGACAAATGCTAAGAGAACGAAATGGCGGTCACGAATTTGAAGTTTTGAAAAGGATTTCGATATAAGCCGAGAGGAGATCTTTATTCACCCCTGGAGCCATGTGAGGGATGTTTTATTACGGATACACACGTTTTATTTCACATCTTCTGAACTGTAAACAGCAAACTCCCGTTTAAAAAGCTTGGAGGGGCCAGGACAATTTTTAATATTTTAAAACTTTAAATAATTTTTGCCTGCAAGAAAAAAGTCACATACACAAAGACGAGTAAAGCTCAGCCTAATTTTAAAAACTGAGATTTTAAAAATAAAAGTGTTTTAGGTGATTAATGTCTATAACGTATATCTAGTAAATACCTTGTTTTTGATATTATTCTGTTCTCAATTTCAGATTTTACTCGGCCAAATGCCAAAATGATGTCTCCAAAAGACAAACCCAAGAAGAAGCCTCCCAAAGACAGCATGACCCTGCTGCCATGTTTCTACTTTGTAGAGGTATTCTGTCAGCGTGTTTCAGTTTTTTTGGTGAAGCTTTAACAATCTCTACAAGTTATATTTATCTTACCGAACTGCCCAAACAATAGCATGATGTGTCACGCACCTCTGCTTAATCTGCATAGAATGCTTTGAGTTATTATACAATGACATCATGAAACATATGAGCCTGTAAAATGAGATGTGATTTTTAGCTGTGTGATAAATGACCTTGTAAATGTCACAGAACTGATATTTAAAGGTGCTCTATGCGATGTTGCAGGATTTTAGCTCGATTAAATTTTTATCTCAAACTGTATGCATAACCCCTCGATCGTCTTGTTGTCTGCCCTCTGAATACACTGGGAAAAAACCCGGTCTCAAAAAACAACACAGAGGCTGCAATACCGAAACAAACACTATGGGTACAGAATGTTCATCACAACAAAAACAAACTTCGGCCAACCAATCAGCAAGAAGAGGCGGGGTTTAACACACGCATTATCCCCACCTCTTCTTGCCGATTTGTTGGCCGAAGTTTGTTTGCGGGCATTAAACCCACCTCTTCTTGCCGATTGGTTGGCCAAAGTTTGTTTTTGTTGTGATGAACATCATAGCCTCTGTGTTGTCTTTCGAGACCAGGATTTTTCCCAGTGTATTCAGAGTGCAGGCAGCAAGACGATCAAGCAGTTATGCATACGGTTTGAGATAAAAATTAAATCGAACTAAAATCCTGCAACATCGCATAGAGCACCTTTAACACAGATGCTTTTATTTAAAAAATAATGAATCATAAGCGGGATAAGGGAATGCTTTTTATCCTATGTAGGTGATGTCAAGTACATGTTATAACCAGGGTTAAGAGGTTTTAACAGGATTGCAGCAAAGGATTATTTGGGCTTAAACTGCTTATTCAATAAGATAATATTGTTGGAAACATTAAGAAAAATTATTGAAGTGTGAAATGTCAATGTAAAATGACGCTATTTACAGCTAGACCCATTTTCCATAAACCCAAGTTTATGTAGATATTTATACTCTTAGGTCATACTAGAAATGCCTGAATATCATCATGCTTTTCTCTATGTAATTCAGTTGGATTAAAAACAAATAAATAAAGCAAAGTAGCATCTGCAAACAAATGATATCTTGATTGCAAGATAGATAGATAGATAGATAGATTAAACAAATGCTATATTTTGTTATTTCAGTCCAAGGCATTCATGCATTTTTAAACTCCGCTTAAGTGTTCAAACTTATTTTTGGGACCACTGTATGCCTAATACTGCTTGCATGAATAATTCACGAAGGTGTTCATGCAGTAAATGTTGACTGATTCCTCCCTGCATAATCTGCTCCTGTGCCACCTTTCCCATAACCCAGCTATTCTTCCTCTATTTCGTCCCTTTTTAGCTGCCAATAGTGGCATCCTCCATGATTTCTCTTTACTTCTTGGAGCTGACAGACGTATTACAGCCAGCCAAAGTTGGGTTCCGTTGCCATGACCGCACACTGAGCATGCCCTATGTGGAAACGGGAGAAGAGCTCATCCCTCTGCTCATGCTGCTCAGCCTGGCCTTTGCTGGCCCTGCAGCGTCTGTGAGTGTTCATACTCTATTCATAAACGGCCTAACCTATTTATCTCACTGTTGATACCCTGTATATTACTTAAAATCCCGTTACTCTATTCATTGATGCAATGTGGAAAGTAACAGCATGGCCAGTAAATTGCATGGTCAAGGACCGGGTTTTAGCATCTTGTATAAAGCATAATTAAACACTTGACAGATTGGATTTCTGTGATGATGCTTCAGGCAGCTCTGATACTTCTGTGCGTTTTTGGCTTAGATCATGCTGGGTGAAGCCTTAATGTACTGCATGCAGTCCAAGCTGAAGATTCGCTCCGGCACAGAAGGGAGTATAAATGCAGGAGGATGCAACTTCAACTCCTTCTTACGCAGAACAGTGCGCTTTGTGGGTATGTTAAACTAAACCTCAGTGTAGGAATGGGAAACTTTATAATTAAATCATATTTGGAGTCAGACATTTGTTTTAATGTCTCTGTTGCTCACCAAAGCTGTATTTATTTGATTCAAATTATAGTAAAAATACATTTTATGTGAAATTACTATTTTCATTTTATTTTCAGCTGTCATTGTGCCAGTCATGATCACATGATCCTTCAAAAATCCTGCTGATTTGGGTTTAAGAAATGTTTCTTATATTATTATCAATGTTGAAAACTTCAACCTTAAAAGTTATGCTGCTTAATATTTTTGGGGGAAACTATGAGACATACTTTTTCAGGATTTGTTGATGAATAGATGGTTTAAAAGAACAGTGTTTATTTAAAATAGAAATGTCCATACAGTGTCTATTTCCTTAATTACGTTCTTACGTTCTTGTTATTAACAAACCATTAACTACTAATTTTGCATAAAAAATAAAAATTTTACTGCGTTAATAGTAAGATAACGTAAGATAAAGTTAAATTTTGTTATTGGGTAGCTATGGGGATGTAGAATATGGTCCTGTAGAATAAATGCTAATAAGCATCCAATATCCAATAGGCATGCTAATAAGCAACTAGCTAAAAGCTTTAGATGATACTTGAGGAGAACAATTTGACGGTCCACTAGATTTCTTATTCTTAGTTTAAATACTCAGGAGTTGGGACCTCTTCTGACATTTATTATTCATACAGCATTCAGATATTTTTACATGTTTTTCTATTTTGGTAGAAGCATATGGTTGAGTTTTGGCTACGTAAGACTCACACAGACAAACAATAACAAGTCTGGCTCTGTTCACACGGTTTCAAACTGACAGTTTCTCGTCCCCACACAGGTGTTCATGTGTTTGGGCTGTGCGCCACTGCATTGGTTACTGATGTTATCCAGCTGGCTACTGGCTATCACGCTCCCTTCTTCCTAACTGTCTGCAAACCCAACTACACACTGCCGGGTGTGGCCTGCGATAAAAATCCCTACATAACCCAGGACATCTGCTCTGGCCGGGACCAGTATGCCATCCTGTCAGCAAGGTGAATACACACAAACAACACCATGCCTTCTTGCATATGCCAGGGTAAATTGTTGTTGTGTTTAGGGTGTTACCTGATTTGCATATTATATTTGCATATACATGTAAAAAACACAAAGTAAGGTTTATTTGTATGCAGCTCACACACGTTTTTGCCCCTGTAGTGTTGCATGGCCAATGTGTGGACTAAACAGTCCAGACATTTTTTGGTTTTTTTTTGTTTCTATCCCATTGCAGCATTTCCCTACAAGGATTACAAATGGATTTTATACTTTTTTCTCAAATCCTTGTCAAGCAGCACATAGAACAAGGAAGCTATGGAACAGATAACTGTGTTTTGCTCACTGAAGCAAAGCACTTTCCTCCTGCATCTCTTCCTTGGCTCATTTACATTTCTTTCTCACATGCTAAAACTCTTGGCTGCGCTCTGTGATAATTCATGTGTTGTGTTACTGAAGTTGCTGTCACTTTTTCCTCTTTTTTGTATGTCTCTGTGTTATCAGGAAAACTTTCCCCTCCCAGCACGCCACTCTGTCTGGCTTTGCAGCCGTCTATATCTCGGTAAGCATTTCTCTTTACTTTTCTCTGGGAACTTTGATGATCTGACTCAAAATACTTGTAGTTTGAAAAAAAAGTGCCACTGTGATCACTGAGGTAGCACTGTTATTAGAAGGATCCAGCATCAGCATTAAGTAGCGTAAAACACTGTCAACTGCTGATTGACCTCTGCTGATTTCCTAATAAGTGTACAGTATATAGGCCACCGCCAGCTTGGCGTCTCCCAGCTGTAAAGCCAGAGATGCTCATTAGTCTTCTTTTGTTAGCTATGCCTCGTTGAACTCAATGTGGGATTCCAACTGTTAATGAAGTCATTCTCTCTGGACGGTTAAGAGTCATGCTGCTGTAACTACATTTGGAGTATTTTAGGTAATTCTAATTGGTAATAGTTTTATCCTGTAGAATCTAATTGGCGGTACCCAAGAAAAGTATATAAATCAGTTAAAGCAGAAAAAATAAAACAGAGGTAACTGACTCAAGTAAAGTAGACTAGGAATTGTATGTCTTCCCCTATGAAAGTATTCATGTTTTAAAAAACGTATAAAATTGAGTAGCTACTGTTTAGATAAAATGATGTAGCTGGGCAAATTTATTTAGATTGCAGATTTGGATTCTGTGATTATTCAATATCATAATATATAATATTCTAATACATGAATTGGAAGGGTACGACGGAGCTTTAGTGCCACCAAAAAAAAAAAAAAATCTAAAACTATGAGAATAAAGTCGTAAAGTTATGAGATTAATGTAAAAACTACAAGAATAAAGTCGTAATGTTACGAGATTAAAGTCGAAACTACGAGAATGAAGTCATAATATTACGAGAATAAAAGTCGAAATACTACGAGAATAAAGTAAAAACTACAAGATTAAAGTCGAAATATAATATTTAGTATAGTGCACTTGTAATTGACCTGGATTGAGAGAAGGCCACCAGAAATAGGCATATTTGAATATTGTTGCGTCCGAGCGGCCGCTTGATGTTACTGGGATGAGATCTAAGAACTCGCTGAAACCGCTTAATTACAAGAATATGATATTTATTAAAAAGCGCTTTTGATCTTAACATCAGCTCACACACTCAGTCGACATTCCTCTGGGGGGCGCTGAAGCTCTCTTATTTAACCCTTATCAATAAACTAAAGACATTTATGTGAGATTATTAGCAGAAATTATATCATCATGTGTAATATTTGTGGGGACAATAAGCTTAAGGAAATAATATTTAATATCGTCCATTGGATTTAAGTGTGCCACCCAATAGCAATAAGATTAGTCCCTTTAGTAATTTTATAACAGTCTCAGCTTTCAGTATAGCGAAACACAAATAGTTTCTTACAGTAATGTGTTGCTCAAGCTCTTTACTGATCAGATCGCTGTATATAGATATTCGTAGCATGCCAGACACCCAGCAATCACAATAATGTTCTGCATTGTTTCTTTTGTTATAAAACAACTCGGTTTTCAAATGAATGTGTTTTTCCTCTTTGTTTCAAGTGTACAGCAAAATATAAAAGTGAAGAAGCATCAGAAGGGAAAACAGGCTATAGACTAATTTATAAAGTCTCATTGTAATCTGAAAAAATATTGACTTTCACTGCTGCTATATGTCATATGCCACTGATTTCAGCTATATGTCAGGCTATAATATATATGTAATGTTATAAGATACATACTCGTATTTCGCAAAAAAAAAAAAACTGAAAGCTGAGACTTTGTTATCTTATTGCTATTGGGTGGAGCACTATAACAAATCCAATGGAAGACATGAAATATTATTTCCAAGCATACTGTCCCGCGAATATTACACATTCTGCTAATAATCCCACATAATTCCCCAGAGGAATGTATGTGAGCTGATGTTAAGATCAAAAGATGTTCCTGTGCAGTCTTTTAATAAATATTATATTCTTGATATTAAGCGGTTTCCACTAATTCTTAGATCTCATCCCAGTAACATCAAGCGGCCGCTCGGACGCAACAATATTCAAATATGCCTATTTCTGGTGGCCTTCTCTCAATCCGGGTCATTTCGACTTTAATCTCATAACATTACGACTTTATTCTCGAAGTTTCGACTTTAATTGCGAAACATTACGACTTTATTCTCGTAGTTTCGACTTTAATCTCCTAGTTTTGACTTTATTCTCATAGTATTTCGACTTTAATCTCGTAATATTACGACTTTATTCTCGAAGTTTCTACTTTAATCTCGTAACATTACGACTTTATTCTCGTAGTTTCGACTTTACTCTAGAAGTTTTGACTTTATTCTCGTAGTATTTCGACTTTTATTCTCGTAATATTATGACTTTATTCTCAAAGTTTCGACTTTAATCTCGTAACATTATGACTTTATTCTCGTAGTATTTCGACTTTTATTCTCGTAATATTATGACTTTATTCTCGAAGTTTCGACTTTAATCTCATAATATTAAGACTTTCGTAATTCGTAGTTTTGATTTAAATCTCGTAGTATTTGTGTTTTCTTGCAAAACTTTTGCATTCCCCTGAGAAACTTTGCATACTCTCACGAACGTATTGCATTCTCTCATGACACGTGTGTTTTTGATACAGAGACTGTAAAAGCGAGGGAACACAAATATCTTTGCAAAGAAACGCTTTAAAGGAATAAAAAAAAATTTTCCACCTACCCCAAATTTTTTCCCGCTCACCCAGAATTTCCCCACCACAATGTCGCTTAAGCTCTACCTCCCTACCACAGAGGTGTGAAAAAGCACTTCTGAAACAGGGGGGTGTTGTGACCCTTTAAATAAAACAAACAAGTACAGCAAAAATCTGGAGTTGTCATGTTGTTTTTATACTTATGTTTCTCTACTCAGATGTACTTCAATGCCACCATATCAGACAGTACCAAGCTGCTGAAGCCTGTGCTGGTGTTTGCGTTCGCCATAGCAGCAGCCCTGGCAAGCTTGACCCAAATCACCCAGTATCGGAGCCATCCGATTGACGTCTACGTGGGATTTGTGATAGGGGCTGGCATCGCTGTTTATCTTGTGAGCCTTTGTTTTTTTTTTGCCTCTCCAAACAACTTTTGCTTTGACAGCATGAATTTTGGGTTAGCAGAGGATATCAAGATTTATTTATCTCCCTCTTTTCACTGTTTTATAATCTGCCGACTGCAAGCTCTATATTTAGGATTTCTTTTCTATTAGAGGAAGAGAAATCCTTCAGGATTCATCAGGAACAATTTCACAGTTCCTTTTCACTCTCTTCATGTCATCTCTTTGCTTCGTCTCTTTCTCTGATATGCTTTTGTGTCATCTCTCTAACCAGTGAAGTGTGTTAAAACAATTAATTTAAATAGGTACAAGAAAAAAGTAATAAAAAGTATTAAAAGGTAAATTCTGCAGCACTGAATAGCAATAAGTTGTTCGTTTTTAGAGTAAAAATACAATGAAACACAAAATAAACTAAAATCATTTTTGTGGCTCCAAAAAAATGTCAGTGGAAGACCTTTCCAGATTCATATTGAAGCTGCTATAGCAGCAAAGAGAGGATCTAACGGCCAATGTTCTCTTATGAACTGTGAAATAAGCACATTTTTGCGATCAATTTGTCTTCAAAAATGTCTCATGAACTCTCATTGCCCTTACAATAACAACTGTTTCTTACACTCTAGGCACTATATGCAGTGGGGAACTTTAGGTCCAATGAAGAGTCCTACCACAGGCCCCTGAAGCAGCCCCCTCCTCCACAAAAAGATCCTCTAAGAGAACTGACACAGCGTGGCCATGACTCTGTGTACCAAAAGGCCCATGCCTCTGAGAGCAATGATGAGCTATCGGCCCCGCCACATGTAGCTGGCCTGAACCGTAAGGTGCGTCGTGAGAAGGCCTCAATGGGCAGCCTAAAAAGGGCTAGTGCAGATGTTGAGCTCCTGGCTCCTCGCAGCCCAATGGGGAAGGAGACCATGGTGACCTTCAGTAACACACTGCCCCGTGCAAACACCAACACTATGGAGGAGCCTGCTCAGCGTCACATGACTTTCCACGTGCCAATGGACTCTCACCGTTCTAAACAACTGGTGTCCGAATGGAAGCAGAAATCAATGGAGATGCGCAGTCTCAGCTTGAGGGATGAGGAAGAGGAGGAAGGGGCAACTGCAGAGAGGGTTGAAGGAGTTGAAGGAGAAGCTCCAGAGGATCTGGGCATGCCGTCCTCGCTTTATCCTACCGTGCAAGCCAATAGGGGAGCGACGGCGACAGCAGGAGGTGCCAGGACGATGATGCCCCAGAGGTCAGGTGCCCCACAGCTGGTTCATATCCCAGAAGAAGCCACCAGACCGCCACCAGTGTCACCTAAAAGTGCTATCACCAGGGCTAAATGGCTGTCCATGACGGAGAAAGGAGGTCCAGTGCCAGCTGCCACACCAGAACCTCCACGACTGCCCAACCAGCCACGGGTTATGCAGGTCATTGCCATGTCTAAGCAACATGGTCCAGGTAGCATCACCACACCAAAGTCCTCCGAGACCGCCTCATCCTGTGCCACCTCCAGCACTGGCTCAGAGTCTCCATACTACCGCATCCCATCAGAGCCAGACAGAAGCAGCATTGTCACAGTTGACGCTCACGCTCCTCATCACCCAGTGGTCCGTCTTTCTTCAGGCAACGGGAACACGTGGGATTGGAGGAGCTCCTCTAATGGCAACACCGAAGTCCACGAGACCAGCCGGACACTCCCCAGGCAGGAATGCGTCCGTGATTATCGCCCCATGAAAACGGACTCCCTCTGCTCTTCTACCAGTGATCCTGATCCTGGCATCCTGCCTCCGCCACCTCATCCTGACCTGCTCCTCGACAGCAGTTTAAGTCGAGATTCCTCACTTCACCGTAAGTCCTTGATCTCAGCTAAAGACTGGGAGCCCGGGCAGCCTCACCCAGAGCCGGACCACTTCTTTAAGAACTTGCAAACAAACAGACCATTTAAAGACTGAAGATGTTACAATAGGCCAAAGCAGAGACACTGCAGACTTTTTTGGGAGGAACCCAACGTGAATAATTATGTTTTTCGGGGGGATGGCGAGAGAAGACAGCCTTTTTGGTTATCGCACATGGAGCATCTGGGGTGGATTAGTGCGGTGGAGCACCAGAAGGATCACAAAGACTTGAGGAGGCTGTCGAGTGTACATGCTCAAATCTGTGAGGAAAGATGACCCACAAACCTCAAAAAATTCAACACAAAATCAAGTTGTAATTAATATATTAAGCCTTTCTGTTCTTTTCAGAAAGCATTGCCCATTGAAGAAACGTAAGTTCTCATGAGTGAAGACATAACAACCAAGCATATTTACATTTGAGGTTTTATTCATGCACAAAGACTTAAGTTGTGTTGTACAAAAAGGAGTAATGTTTTAGTTCTTTATTGATTCAGACTCATTGGAGACAGTTTTATCCTGGGAATATGGACAGGTAAGCAGTCTCATGACTTTGCTGTGTATGGAATCAGTTTTAAGTAGGCCTAGTCACGTTCTCCTTTTTATACTAAAATATGAAGTACTCTTGCTTGTTTGTACGTGTTGCATGTGTGTTTATTTATGTGTCTTCTTGACTTTGGATGGACTGTTATATATCAGCAGGGATGGTGTCTTTCATTTTGCTGCCCTAATGTTAAGGTTTTTGTAACAAACTTTGAAAAATAAAATTGTAATAATACTATCTGCTTTTAATCAGTTAATCTACTGAATTCTGATAGATTTTTGTGTAAAAAATCCTTGATTTTCTCAGACTTTTTGACAAACAAGTGATTGTGTTCACTGCTTTTTTCCTACACTTTCATACATGTACTGTATATATTTTTGATAAATGGAATATCATACAGAGCACTACATCTTTATTTATTCATTTTCATTTTTCAGAACATCAACAACAAAAACTAGCTAATTACAGGGCATGCATTCAAATATTTTATATTATAGATGTATTAAACAATGTTCAATCATTTACTTTTAGGGAAAAACATGCAGTAATTCATGTGTTTGTGAGCTTATCAATACTACGTTCACAACATAAATTTGGTTTGAGATTTAAAACAAAACACACACACACGGGCAACAGCATATTTCATATCATGCATTACAAGGCAACAGAAAAGTACTTCGTTTTAAAAATGCTACATGCTGTTTGCAGTGATATGCATTGCTCTTCCAATACAGGCATGACAAATTTGAGAGAGTAACACCCATCTTTAATAAATTTTTCAAAAAGACCAACATAATTAATGTGACTTTAATCTTAAAACATGAATAAATCATAGCTGCTGAAGACACAAATATCATAAGAGAGGCCTACCGTGTGTGGCTATTTAAGGAAACAACTGTGTTTATTAAAAGGGTTGGAGAGAATATGGCGTGACATGCTTGTTGTAAAGACTGTTGTAAAGTTGTAAAGTGATCAAATCATATACTCATTTCAGAATAGTGCATTAAACATTCAGTGCTCTGGGCCAAGTCAGACTGTGACTCAATATTGCAGCTCTAATAGAAGAGTGAATGTTCCCTTAGTGGGTCATAAAACAATCTGCAGCCTTGGCTTCTGTAAAAGTGACTCGTACGAGCCACTCCTATAGCACAGACTTGACCTCCTTGTGGTGATTCAACATTACAAGAAGCAAAAAACAAAAACATGCAAAGATCAAGCTTTTTACGACAATGGGGCAAAATATTTTGGACTAGATGGATTTGTAAGATAATATGAAGGTTGTTGAGTTTAACGGTATCATGCAGTTGAGGAGAAAAGTTCTCGGCTAGAGATCAATATTATAGTAGCATTTTAAGCATTTTAGACCAAGGAGACTAAATTATTGTCAGTTATACTGTATTGTAGCATTGAATTATGAGTAATATTAACAGCATTGATTATGGAAAAAGAAGTGTATTCTACAGCTAATGTCAGAATTTAACACTCATGCTTATGGTTGTCAAACGGCTATTGATAACATTTTGTAATACACTATAATTATTTTGTTAATGCATTAAGTGCTGTGAACCAAACATGTACATTTTTACAACATTTAATAGTCGATTTATAAAATCATGCTTAAAGACTTCAAATTCATAATATACAGTACTGTGCAAAAGATTTAGGCCACTAGTATTTTCACCAGCAAAAAAGGGTTTAAGTCATTTTTTTCTATCTTTGAGGTAGCGTGTCAGTTGTAAATATCAGTTTACATTTCCAAACATTTTTGTCATTAATTGTAATAATGAGATTATTGTCTGCACGAGGAGTCTGACAACAGCCAGTGCTCCACACAGAGATCTGATCTGATCATCATCCAGTCTGTCTGGAATGACAAACTGAGACTGACTAAATCCAGAAGAACTGTGGCAACGTCTCAAAATTCTTAAAACAAACCTACCTGCAAAGCTACAGTACTGTTCAAAGTTTAAGACACTCATATGAAAATGTAGTAAAATGAGGATGCTTTCAAAAATAATGCCATAAATGGATTTAATTTCTTTTAATTTTATTGACTAAACAAATTTGTTAAAGCTGTTCCGGGATACACTTGCTCATATGTTGTCAGGTAGTTTGAAAATGTAAACTTATATTTTCAACTGACACGCGACCGCAAAAGATAGAAATAACCATTTGTTTGTTTGTGAAAATACTAGTCTAGCTGAGATTGATCAATTAATGTTAACGTTTGTAACTGTATAGTTAAATGTTACACTGTTATTTTACACAATTTTTGAAAATAATACCCCAAACTGACCAGATGAATTTGTGCCAGTGATGTTTTACACTTCTTCCAGAACTCTGGGCAACACAACAGTTGTCCACAACATACCTCAATAACACAGTATACAGAGTCTAGCATCTCTGTGATCTTGAAGATGTTCAGCATTATCCATGAAATGAAGAAGGAGGAAATGGAGGTGAATAACCTGGACTTCTTAATCAAACAGATTAAGCCACAAACGGAGAAGCTGGCA
The DNA here is from genome assembly GCA_034779775.1 of Enteromius afrohamiltoni. Taxonomy (NCBI): domain Eukaryota; kingdom Metazoa; phylum Chordata; class Actinopteri; order Cypriniformes; family Cyprinidae; genus Enteromius; species Enteromius afrohamiltoni. The sequence goes on from JAUYWG010000032.1 coordinate 9,264,597, forward strand.
CACATTACAAGACCACAGATGGAAAGGCAAGAACAAAAAGTCTAATTGGCTTAATAAAGTTTTACTGTCCCTCATTTTGCTTCAGTAACAAAAGTATCATAATTATTGAATGTGAGGAAGCATCTAAGCAAAAAATGCAACTTCTTGTCCTACTCTCATTTACATGTTTGTGCATACTGCATCTCACAATCATAATATGTAGTGTAGGCGGTCTGACGGGTGATTTGAGCGTGAGTGAATTGATTTGAATTTGCTTGCAGATGCATGAAGATTGTAAACGGTAACATCGCTGTGAGCATGTCCTGCAGGCTGCCGCTGTGACACACTTACACTGTCCTTACTGCAGATAATTGGGAGGACTGTATGCTTGTTTATGTGTTCATGTTCTGCATTTGCAGGCAGATAGTAGGGAGGAAATGACAGTGTGAATTGTTCGTTAGAGACCTAGACTTCACTTGTATCACTGCTGCCGCTCAAATACTACCTTGATTGTCTCACCTGTAACATTTATTTTATTTTCATTGAACTGGATCGCTGAGAGTAAGACGTGGCCTCTCAAAACAAGCAAGCAAGGGAGAATAAGATGAGACTGAGTGCAATTATGCAGTTTTTATTTTGTTTATTCGAAACATCAAGTGATTCAGTGGGGAATGATCTTATTTAGTATTAATAAAGAGGAGGAAACAAAAAAAGTGCTTAAAATATTTAGAATAATAAATAAAGTAAGTATATTACATGATGACATGCCAATATACACAATCACACTCTTAAAAATAAAGGTGCTTCAAAAAGTTCTTCACAGCAATGCCCTAGAAGAACCATTTTTGGTTCCCCAAAGAACCCTTCAGTCAAATCTTTGTGAAACTCTAAGGTTCTTCAGATGTTGATGGTTCTTTATAGAACCGTTTAGACAAAAAAGATTATTCATTGTGCATTGTGAAGCACCTAGAACAACAACTGGTTTACACACAAGGTGGTCTAACCAAATGTGTCAGACTAGTCAATATAAATTCATTGATAAACTCAATCCTTACATTACCTAAAGCTTTTTAAAGTATTGCAGCTTTTCGGTAAGGCTTCTTCAAATGTCTTGGAGATGTTGGTACAGTTCTGGATTTAGTCTGTCCACATTTTTTGCGATTCTTCGTGTAATCCCAGATGGAGTGGATGATGGTGAGATAGACTGACTGTTGTCAGAATCCTTGTGCTTACACTCGTTAAACTCAACACAATTAATGGAAAAAGGAATGTTTGGAATGCCCAAAATTATGCTTTTTGTGATCAAAAGCAATATTATTTTTTTAAATAATAAAAATATTAATGAACACTAACAAACATATAAATGAACACTAACAAAGCAAAATTTGGGGGTTAGATCAGTAAGAAAAGCTCCTTATGGAGACAATTGCAGGTTTCTGCTCCTTGATTTTACTGTGCTGAAATCTGCTGTTGGATCTCCACTGCATGATTCCTACCCTTTCCTAGCTCAAAACCCAGGTGACTTGTGTGGCACAGATGCTCTGAACAAAAATAGCAGAGAGCTGGTGAAAAAAACTCCTAGACAGGCCAACAGTTTGTGCTCTGGATGAAACATCATTAGTTTTCAGAGAAAACAAGGACAATAGCAAAGGATTTCATATTCCAAGTATTCTCTGTAGTATAGTTACGGAAAGCAGAGCAGTGAAGGCCTCCAGACCAAACCTTCTTTAATTACATTCATATCTCTGCTCAGGCCTTACTGTTTAATGAATTAAAAGCACCTTGAGTCTCATTTCCCATAACTGCAATACAGCAATTATGAACCAAAAGCTACCATTCATCTTTCTTACCTCAAAAAGCCCTTAAACGTATCCTTAGGCAGAAAACAAATCTCTCACTTATTTAAAAAAAAAAACGTTGAGCATTAGATTTAACTCAATTTATTCTAAAATAAGTCTTTGGTGTGAGCTGATACATCACTTGTTTGATCTTTAGGTGCGAAAGGCCTATGCAAACTCCTGCTGCTGCAGTACTAACAGGCTTGAGATTGAGTCTTCAGTTCCTTTTTCCTACACTTCTACCCCTCCCTTCGTAGAACGGAGATTAAATGAATTGGTCTTGAGCACTGACCTTCAAATGTCAGAAACAGACTGGTTTATATTAAAATTATGAGAGATAACAAACATCTTTATTTCCTCACATTTATGCTGGATCATAAACACAAATATGCACGCATGTAGGTTGCAAAAACCTTTATCCGATTCGTTCATAGGACTAAGAGAACGTTTAGTAATATCTTCTAATGCTAATTAATACAATTTCAACAGCAGTGGCCAATTAAATTATGTGCTATGACAAAACTAGTATGGAAATTGTGTCTATGTGCAGACTATAGATAGAAAGTAGGCTACAGCTCTGTCTTCAAAGGTAGTTAATTCATGTTATTTTTAGATGAGGACCTTTGCCATAAAGTTTGATTACACATACAAATAATAACATAAAGATTGGAAAACACAAATCACAGAAAACACAGTGCTCAATTAAAATAAATATTATAGCCTATATGTATAAATATACGCAACTCCTGTTTATAACACAGGCTATACATATACCTTGAAGTTAAGAAAGCACGAGTTATCGTAGTTTCATAAATGGAGCCTTTACGCCCTCTACAGGAGAGGAGTTATCGCCAGTGTGTGGCATTTACTGTAGTAGGGTTTACATATCTGTGATTCCAGATCATTGAGATCTATTGTATTTGAACTTAATACCAAAAAAATCAAAGAAAAAAATAAACTGAATATACAATATTTACATTCTTTTGTGATTGTGTGTCCTATTTTTGCTGTAACATCATTCATTTATCACCCTCAAGCTCTCTCAAACCTGTATGCGTTTGTTATTTCTACTGGACTGATTTATGTTGCTGGTGGTTCCATAAAGTTTTTTTCAGGGTTTATGTTTTAGCTCTTTTGTCCCGTCTTCAATGCTGTGGTTGTCTTTAAATGTATTACTTGACATCGTAAACTAACCTGTAACGTTTTCATTTTCAATTATAATCCTGTCAATTTTAAACAAAATGCAAAGGCAAATTCTGTTAATGGGACATTTTGTTTTTTACAACCCAGCGTGAGATCCACCCATCAGAGAGCTTTCCTATCATTTTTATTTGGTTAAAAAAATTGAGTAAAAATAAAGTGGTTAAAATAAAGTTGCTGACATGTATGGTGGGACTGCAGCTTTACAATTTCTTCCATTTTTAACCAAGTATCCAGTGTCATTGCTCATGTGTGTGAATACACTGAATGCACATGGGTTCTGTGTGAGCCACGATATGAATGAAACGTAAATCTTGCACATTCATTGGAAATAGCTTACTTCCTTGTTGAAATGTAATACGGATATGAGTGACCCAGCTGTTTAATTTTTCAAGTGTTTACAGAATTACACTTTAAATCTCAGGCTATCATTGGCAGCAGACAGCAGAGATGGGGGACTCATATTCACCTTATAATTCAACGAGGAAGTAAGCTATTTTCTGTGAATGTGCAAGACTTCTGATTTATGAATCATGATTTTGCTTTCAGAGTGGATCTTTCTATGGAAAGTAATGCGTTACGTTACTTTTGTGTTACTTTTTAAATATGGACAGAGCTTGAGTGTTTGTTTTTAATATAAGAAGTTCTATTTATAGCAAATGTAAAAGCACGCAAAAAGTGTCACGAATAAACAGGCTGCAGAAAAAGAAAATTCACATCTATGTAGAATACAGAAGAAACTTCAATACTCTTCAGCAATAAAACAAATATTTTGCTTGTAAGTATGGTTGAACTGGATCATCAAAGGTCAGCAGCAAAAACATTGGTTAATAAAAGGAGATTAGATACATTTGTGTAATTTAATTATTGCAGGTTTGCGTATATATTAATTCATTTTGATGAATAGTAAATCTGTTTTTGAGAGTGAGATGAATGAATGCACATTCACATTAGAACAAGGCTGTATTCACACAATGCTGTGTATTTCTGACTTGTCAGTCAATAAATAAGAAAAAGTAACTCAGATATACTACTCTAAACTATTTAAAAGTAATGCATTACTTTAGTTGCTTGGAAGAAGTATTATTACATAACTCGCAATACTTGTAATGCTTCACCCCCAGCACTGCTAATTACTGTATCTGCTCGTTCCAAGTTCTAGTACTTAACCTAATATGTCTGTTAAAGGGATAGTTCACCTAAAAATCGATCAACATTTACTCACCCTCAAGTTGTTCCAGACCTGACTGGATAGTTGTGGAATAGATGGGGAATGGGAAGTTTTAGCAATAATGCACTGCAAGTGATTGTCAGATAAATTTTTGCAAGTGATTACTTGAAATATCCAAGTTACTTTTGCGAATAACAGTTACTTATTTTTCTCATTCATTGGCCGGTATCTATCCTTTCCACATGTTGAGAGAAATTTGGAGTGAGGTTCAGAAGCAAATGCTATATTTCAAAAAACCTCCTTATATGTCCCATCCAGCTAAAACCCAATCGAAGCTCAGTTCATCTCTGTGACAGTGGCTTAGTTAGCACATTGAAATTGTAACACAAGCTTTTGAGTAGGTGTCAGTGGAGGAAAATGTTTTTTGCCACCTTGTAGTTTAACCCTGACCCTCCTCACATGTACTATTGAATGAACTTTACTTACATATAGCAGGATTGTTTTAGTTTTAAAATAGCTTGTGCTGAAACAGCTAATGTTGATCGGAAATGGTTTGGCATTTTTTTATTGTTTGTTCCTTCATTGGATTCTTCAGAAGGATATGCAGAGACCAGCAAGAACTATTTGCAGCAAGGAACACTGCAAGGTTTATTTTTTTTCTCCTTATCATTATCTCTTCTGGTGTTAGGACTAACAGTATCTGGAGTGTCATTGATTCCTTGTGGTATGATCACTTTAAATTGTAAATGACCCAGAATATTCCTAACACTTTGCTCAATCAGTATAGGCTATGTAGGCTGCTTTTTTACAAACTCTTTGATTTTTTTATTTAACTTAGTCTAAACTGTTAAAATGTAAAGGAAAACAGCCTACATTTGATACGTCCATTAATCTTTGTTAAAGTAAACTAATAAAAAAATACAACTGTGCACAGTTTAAATAATTAGCTTTAATTTCCATTTTGAACAATATTAACAAAGACAAAATGTGCAAAATGATTATTTGGGTAGGCCTATAAGGAGTTAATCAGAATATGTTAAAGAACAGCTAACATGTAAACAGAAATAATAATCTGTAAAAGAATAACGTAATGCTACAATATAGCTATTTATAAATCTGCAGTGAATCTGTCGTGTGCTTTTGGTTTTTGTTTACGTTCCCTCGAGAGTCCGGAGGGAGGCGTATCCAAGCATCTCCTCTCATTCTCAGTCTCCCTCGGAGGAGGAGATGCCAGACATAGCCCTCAACACGCTCGCGGAATAACTGTCGCGCGGGAAACAAAGGCTTGGCTGCTGAGAAGTCAACAGTCGCGCGCTCCAGCCTGAAGCCATGTGAGAGCTCTGCTGCTGCAAAGGGACGCCAGAACGCACTGACCGTCGGGTTGAGCGCCGCTCCCCGGAAAATACAGAGTACGCGTCCCCGCCAAGAGCCGTGTTTGCAACCCGAGAAAATAACCGAATTAATGCCCATCAATAGACAGTAGTAACTCAGTCATATTGATCGCCTGTATCGTGTACGCCTCCGAGCGAGGGTTTGTTTTTTTCTGAGCGGACGCGAGAGACATATTCACTACCGAGAGGGAACGGTCTGACCACTGAGTAAGTATTCCTTTCAGAACAATTGTTTTTTTTCCTTCGGGTGTTACTGTATTTCGTTTCTTGACGTCTCTGTATTGATGCTATGCTGAACGCTTGGCAATGCGATAGCGCTTTAAATCATCTCAATGTCTCGAATACATTGCAACAACCGCGAAATAACAGGGTTGCAGTGTAGCAATGCGAGATATGTTACATTTACGTTTTCGCAGAGAGTACAGATGGGTTAATAAGCTATGCAAAGGTTATGTCTTTCATCGTATGTTTACATAAATCGAAGTGTCTTCTGTGGCCCAATAACACGCTGGTGCGCTTTGCAGCGCATCCCCGTGTTACAGCAGTACGTGCTCGGGTGCGGGAGAACCACATCTAGCAATATACTGATGAAACTGGGTGGGTTGATCCAATATGGCCGTGTGGACCTGTATGTAGCAGCATATGATGTAAACTGTTTTCGTACTCATTTGGATTTTGGCCATTTAACAGTTCGAATCTGACCAGATTTCCCCGCGCGTGGAATCAAGCACGCTTCACGTCTGACAGGCTTCTGATGCGGGTTTTTCTGTGTCAAATCTTCTCCACACCCACCGCGTCCGTGGTGCGTTCATTCCCCAGATGGAAATGGTTTGTTTTTTTCGCCGAGGGCAAGATGGGAGCCGTGAAGCGTTTTGTATTATACCGTTACGTAAAATAGTTTATTTGTAATAGCTGTAAAATGTATCGTTTTGTGTGGAAACGAGAGGCTCTTGAAGAGGGAATTGGACGGTGATGTCAGCCCTGGTACACATCCAGGACCAAAGCTTTTTTAGTCAAGTTTACGCTCCCATAAACATTTGAGGCACTAGGTCATTGGACCCACAAAAGCAGGTTCCTAAAGAAAGGGGAAAAAATCAATATGGTGATTCTGGGATTTGTGGTGCTCTAGAAGTTATACTGCATTATTTTAATGAATTGTGTAAATGTTGTAGCCTATAGAGTATGCTCATAGTTCATAGAAAAGAACCACAAAAGCTCTGTGGAAGGATTTCTTAATTTAAGTTAGAACTTAGAATTAGATGCTTTTGGGTATTTCTTATGGATGTGTTTAAAATAGTTTAATTTATAATTAAAAGAAGGCCTGTGGTTAATAATGCTTGATGACATTTTTCTTTAAGCAATAAGGTATAAGGTGTGATAAAGGATGTTCATTAAATAATGTTATATTCATTGATTAACATTTTTTAAGTGCCATGCTTCCCTTATATATAACTGTCAGTACTGACACACAAATCTATGCTGTGCAGTATATGATAAACAGGTGTTCCCCCTCAGTCGAGTCACTCCGATGTTACATATGGGATGTAACGTCTCCATTCCCTCCTTCAGGGAACGTGGTTTACCTACGTAACCTTAGACGTTTTGCATCATAGCTGTCACTATATATTTGGAACACTACAGGCTGTATTGCGTGTAATCTTTAATAACTGTGAAACTGTCAAGCTGCTGTATTTTAGTATTAATATGCTAATAGATATCGAAACTTTACACCAACATTATTAGTTTTAAATGTTTCAATCAGCAAGCTTCCAATAAGGGCCCAAAAAATATCTACGCCATTTTTCCAACCCAGCATCCCTTATCTGCCAGGGTCCCCAGTTGACATTCCTTGCTGAGAAGCATGTATAATGTTTTGGAAAATCTCTTAATTCATTTAGATGTTTAAAAAATTATATCAAATGTGAAAATTTGCTATTAATATATAACCTGTGACATGAGTGCATTTATATATTTTACACCATTGTTTGAATATGACACAAGTAGTCATGTGGTCGCATGAGGTCTGTCACTTCATGGGTGTTGCCATCCAGCAGCAAAGACTCCTGACAGCTGCCGTGATTTGACACAGTTAAAACTGAACAGCTCTGGACTGTCACTGATGTTTTAACCTTTCCCCTATATCTCTTCCATTCTCTATCAGAACTCTGTAGCAGATAATAGCCCATAACAGACTCTCCTCATTTACTTAAGCCCTTCCTGCTCACTCCAGACCTCATGAAAATATCTTAATGACTGTTACAAAACACGAGTGCACACTTAATGAGCGCAATACCAGACTTTTTAGCACAGCTAATGTCCATTTAAATATTTTGGAAAGTGGTTATGGAGTCATCGCATTCCATCTCTACAAACCAGAGGGTGCCAGCAAGAGAAACTATTGAAGTGTTACCAGCTAAAAAGGTGACCTACATTCTATATGTTTAAAATTTATATGTATGCACTCAACAACAACTAACAACTTTTGATGTTGTATCATCCTTTCCTTTTCTTCTCGCCATGGTTGGTTGAGACCTGGCTCATTGCATGTCTCAGGAAAAAGGGAGTTAATAAAATTATTGGTACAGTCCATTTCCAGTCAAGCTGGACCTTCTCAAAATCCCAATGTTGAAGTTTCTCAAGTCTCCCTCCCACATTCTTTGCAATCAAACAGCACTTAGTATGTAACTCTGTTCCTGAGTTAGTTTGGGTGGCCTTTTTAGCTCTTAGAGAGTATGTTTTGATTTCTTGAACATGCATATTTTGTAAGTGTCAAATGTCCCTTAATTTGTTTCTTACCCACCACCAGAAAGCTTCTAAGCCTGGATTGTTTTCTTAAAGTGCTGTACAGTTTATCTACAAATTAACTGATTGAACATCTGCAGTTTGCAGTAACAAGAATCCCTTCAGGCGGCATGATTTGCTTAATGTAGCGGGCCTTAAAATTGAGTTATATATCTTACAAGCCATTCAAATCTACCAGGAGAGGACTCTCAGGAGAGGTTTACATCACCAAGAAGATGGGTCTGCTTTGTTGTAACTGTCATTGTAATTTGTAATTGAAACCCAATGCATAAAAATAGGACCAGATATTTTTGTCACCCCCAAGTTTATTTCATATACACAAAAAGAAGCCTTTGGTTGCTGTTGTGGCATGTTTTTTCATGCATTTGATTTTCTCTATAGAAATCTAGCCATGATTATCTATTGCCTGCTCTTTGTCACTTTTGGCATTTCAAACACTTTTGTTGGCCAGAGAGTGAACCAGTGAAAAGGTCACAGCATGGCTTCAGTGTGTTGCCCAGCAGTGAACTAGAGAGGGGAAACAAGCTGTAAGATAAGTGCACCCACACTGGAGACTTCACAGATTGGATAAAGCTGGCCAGTGTTGTGTTTTTCCTGGACTCCCAAGTGCTTTTCCAATGCTGTCAATGAGATGTGGCGAAAGGAAATGGCTGCATGGTGTTGAAATGTTTCAAAGAGTTTCTCCTTATTCCTCCATTCCTAAACCACTGATATAGTGTTGTACTAATTTGCTTTAGAGTTTTAGAACTAGTGAAATTTATTCCAGATTAGTTGAAACAAACCCAACAACTGGTACACTTACTGAACATACATGCTATTGAAAGGAAGAGAATTATTATATTTTTTATTAAAGAGATAGTTCACCCAAAAATGAACCTTTGAAGCATCCTAGGTGTATTTCTTCTTCTTTCGGATATCCAATAGGAGATATAATGAAAATTGTCCACCATGAAAACTATGGAAAAAACTCACATCTGATTTCTGACCTTTGAAAGCCTCCACCTTCCCCAGCTCCACCTGTGCTATGGGTCATTATGAATACAGCATTTTGTCTTAAGTACCCGCTATCTGCATATTTATTGGCTGCAGCAAGTTCCTGTATTTGCTTTCCAGCTGCAATAATCTGCAAAAACCAACTGCAGAAGTGTAGAATATCTATTCCCAAGACCAAATACATTAACATTGTGGGTAACACTTTAGAATATGTAACACTTGTTAATCATGAACTACATTTCCCTCAATAAGTTCCTAATTTGACGATTATTAATAGTTAGTAAGGTAGTTAATGTTTGGTATTGGGTGGGATTAGGGATGTAGAATAAGGCATTAATAACTGCTTGATTAGCACTAATAAATTGCTAATATTCTAGTAATATGTATGCTAATTAGCAACTAATAGGTGTAAAATAAAAAGGTTGTCATGATATAAAGAAACATTAATGGATATAAAAATTTGAAGCACTGCTGCAATGTGTCAGAATATCAGCATGCATTTCCAAACATTCATTTTGACATTAATAATCCTGTGAGTTTTTTGACAACAGCTAGTGTTCCACACAAAGATCTGATCTATATGAAAAATCACAGAATTTCATTGGTCAACCAGTGTGGTGACCCTGTTAGACCTTACGCAAATGGTTATGTGTGTTTTGTTAACTGTTATGCCTGAATCATTGTTTATCGCTTGCTCCACTTTTCATGAGTGGGCTTGCTTCATGAATCATCCTCGGCGTGATCTCAAGTGCTGCATTTGTGACTATCTACACTAGAGGTTTAAAACGCAGGTGTTAATGCAACATTGAGTTTTTTTGCAACCAAGGAGAGGGTCTGTGGTGAGCTTGAGTTCAACAGTTATTTCATCGGTCAACAGTTAATCCTTTGGTCTGAACGTAGAGAAGCAAATCACTTGAGCTATTGCTTAGATTTCATCTTGCATGATCAGTTGAATCTTAAATAAGAGAGAGATAACATATCGACAAACATTCCCTGTGAGGGAGTGAACATGTGACTAGCTGTGCTCGGGTGGACCACTGAGATCACCATTCAGCTGGATGACTCTCCCCTGCAGCCATTTTCAGGAGAGAAGCTCTTTTACTGAGAACCAGCGCAGAAGCCTGCAGTAAAACAGGCTTTGACAAAAGACGTCATTGTGCCAGGTTCAACATGGCTTTCCACTGCCCCTATTCCTATTCCATGCTTGACCTCTTTTTTATCCATGTGTCCCTTTTCCTTTGATATTTTTTTGTGAGTTTCCTCAATCCATGCATTGTATGATTTGCCGCCTTCTCACAGAATGCTTATCAATTTAGCCAACAAACACGAACCACAAATGTTTGGACAGCTTGTATTAATATTAACCCTGTCTCGACTGCAAAGAGGAGTTTTGGTTTCTTGTTTTAAAGTATTCATACCCATATCAAAGTCATGCAGAACTATTGGAGCCAGCAATGTTGGTCTTCCCTTGGATTGGGCTTGATGTTGGAGCTCTGGAATCAATTTAGGCTGGAATGCAAAGGACTGTTAACAGTCTTGAAATTTGCATGCCATTCATAACTTCTCCCTTCATAGCTGTTGGTCTGGTGTTTTCCACTGCTGCAAAAAAGATTTGCGATACATATCGGTTCATATCTGGAGTTTGATTTCTGAGAAGAGAAAAACAGCTGCCCACTTTTATCGATTCTCATCGACCTGTTTCCCTCAAAGCAGAGAAGAGCAAAACTCTTGACCGGCAGGGCTTATATTTTACAAGAGCGAAGCATGTGGTCCATCTATAATGCATTGTGCAAGTGTACAAGACGTTAGCTCAAATTTGCAGGTATAGGAATGTGCTACAAGGTAGTGTATAGTGTGTGTCTAAAGGGGAAATGATGTGTGTGATGAGGCAGGGATCTTGCCATGCATTATGAAACTAAAATGCTATACTGAATGTTATGCTTAGTTAAATGAAAAGTGGTGATTATTACTCAATTACTTCTTTAAATCGTTAAAACCATTTTATCATTTTTTTTGCAGGATGTCGGAAGCTTTGTCACAGCAAGAGAGACTTCAGGCCATTTCTGTAAGTAAATAATTACATTTCTAATTACACTTTTCATTTTAATTGCATATTTACACTCAATTTATTTATATTAAGCTTTCCACAATTAATCAAAAGCAACTAATAATAGAAATGATGAATAAATACAAATTGTATATTATTATCATTATGTTTTATAAGAAATGAATTCATTTAATCAGCATTAAACATGATGCATTATTTAGTAAAGACATTTTTAATGTTACAAAAGATTTTGTTTTTTAAATAAATGTTGTTCTTTTTCAAATCATATTCATCAAAGATGGATGAAATTCAATAAATATATTAAAATGTAATACCTTTTTTCCACTTTTTTCCACTATTTCACAGCATTACAGATTACATAATTAACTTTTTCTGCAAATAAATGCATAAAAAACTACTTTCAAAAACATAAAATAAATATAAATAAAAATAAATAATAAATATCTCACCAACCCTTGTATTTATGATTAATTGGTAACACTTTAGCATAGGGACCACTTCTCAATATTAACTAGTTGCTTATTAGCATGCCAGTTAAACACATTTAGGCTGTTTATTAGTACTTAAAAAAACATATTCTACATTCCTAATCCCATCAAATACCTTAACTTAACAACTACCTTAGTAATAATTAATAAGCAGCAAATTAGGAGTTTATTGAAGAAAAAAAATTATTGGTTTGTTAATAGCAAGAATTTGAACTTAAAATAAAATGTGGCAGAATAAATAATCAAAAAATCAATTCTAACAATAATCATAGATTAAATAAATAAGCACTAGCATATATGATTAGCGCTTTCAGAACTAAATTCCTCATTACACAATCACACCGGATCAGCATGAAGACCAGATCAGATGTCCTCCTACAGTATGTCAATGACCATCTATACCTGCTAATGTATGTCCAGCCATCAGCACTAAAGCCCTTCTGTGAGTTTAATTATTGATGGGGCTTAGCATTATTTTGTGATTTATGTTGCCTTTAATTGTCTTCTGAGTCTTCTGAGAAGTGGAGACTTCCAGGATGTGCATGGTCAAAAGTTTTATTGGGAGTTGTGCTTTTCCGTTTAATGAAACCCTGTTTACACAGGAGCAGAATATGGCTGTCAGTCTGGCTGAAGTGCCAAATACTTTTATTTTTTTATGTACTTTTTTTGGTTTTAAGTACTTTCACTGTCTTTAATCACAATCGGTTTTGTGGCCTGGGCGTCACTCAAATGCTGCATTATACATTGAGTTAAAATATATTTTAAACCCATTGTTGGTTAAGTAAGATTTGTCAGATGCCTTGACTGGACTTTATAAACAGTGTTTCAAATGAGAAGTTCGATGGGCTTTAATTATTAGTTCACACAGTATTCAATCCTCTTCTTTAAACTGCTGTATCAGCTGAACAAGCCACACCTTTTATTAAACATGCAGTCAAATGTATACATTTATATTTGGTTTGTAACAGGGTTATTGTGTAGTTTATTAAAACTAAAACCATACAATACCATATTTGTAGTAAAATTAATATATTTATTATATTTTTATTTAGGTTAGCTCGATTTACATAACAAACATAACAAAAACTAAAACTTAAATAAAATGAACCAAAAAATTGTTTAGACAAAAAAAAAGACAAACACAACAAAATTTCTTACTAAAATTAAAGTTAAAATTTAACAATATATATATAACTTTAAATATAGTGTCCTGTGACAGTCAACAATTTCAAAATAAAATTGTGAACAGTGTCTAATAATTTCTTTAACTAAATTCTTTTAAATTGTTTGGTTATTTGATTTTGTGAATTGGGAGGTTGGGCATCAGTTTAATATTTTGTCTGTCTTTCAGGAAAAGAGAAAGAGGGAGGCTGAGATTGAGAACAAAAGAAGACAACTTGAGGATGACCGCAGACAGCTCCAGCATCTCAAGGTACCACAACTTAACAGCTAATAGGTTGTGGAATACGGTTTAAAGCTGAGCAGGTGTTTGCAGTGGTTTTTACCATGAGCTTAAGAGTCAGAGCGCTGTGGTGCATCGTCCTTATGTAATTTACCCACACTTCAGATTTCTATGAAAGGAGCGGGGGACGTTTTAACAGCAGTTTCCTGTTTGAAGGGACAAGGAAAAAAATGTATATCCTCCCCTTATGTTCTGCCTTGTTATGATAAGTCAGGCCATCTCACACATTTTAGTTTTTAGAAAGATCAATTACATTTTTGGGGAATCATGAGACACTTTTCATATGAATTACTATTTTAATTTAACCACATTCTACATACAAGGTACACATCAGTAAGAAAGTTTTACAACTATTAAATGGAAAAAAAAAATTTTTAACGGGTTTCTAAAGTAAAAAATTGCTTTCTCTCTCTCATCAATACTAACAAACAAAGAAGCTTTAAACTTTATAAATGTAGATTTGCTTTTCACAAACGCTCATGTATATTTAATCATAGTCGTAAATATTTTAAAACTGCAATAATGAATTATGAATTTGACAGCAGACAAACAATGAAGTGTTGAATAAACAGATCATTAATGAACTGTATATGGTGTCATTTGTATGATCTTTGAATGCCTGCATACATTATTACCACAGTTATTTTCAGAATTCAAGCCAAAATATGACAACTGCTAAATTTATGCAAATCCTTAAGATCCCAAGTCTGCTGCAGAGGATCCGTGGTCAAAAATAACTTGCCTGCGTGCCTATCCTCATCTCCCAAGTATCCGGCAAGGCGATTGTTTTCCTTTTGTTATCTGTCACAACGTGATATTTTGTTTGTTAGTTTTATACCTACCATTGTTTTTTTGTGCATAAGGGATTTTGCTCAATAGGGAACAATGGAGCAGGCCTTAGTTTCCTACCGAGCGAGACTCAGATCCTTTGTCCTCCCTCTGTGCTGGGATTGTATTGCATGTGCATGTGGATGGGTGTGAACGTGTGGTGATGTCAGCATATCTGTCATCATGCCAGAATTTGCAGTCACCAAGCCAAAGCAGAGGGAAGGGGCTGAGGGACGAGAAAGAGAGCAGGAGAGGGTCACATTGGACTGTTTCGACTGTGGAAGTCACAAGATACGAAACTGTTTTTGTCAAAAATCCTTAGGATAGTAAGTAAAGATCATGTTACATGAATATATTTAGTCAATTTCTTCCCGAAAATATATCAAAACTTACTTTTTGATTAGTAATATGCATTGCTAAGATCATCATTTGAACAACTTTAAAAGGGGATTTTCTCAGCATTTAGAGTTTTCTGTACCCTCAGATTCCAGATTTTCATATAGTTGAAACTAACAAATCATACATCAATGAAAAGCTTATTTGTTCAGCTTTCAGATCATGTATAAATCTTAGTTTTGGAAAATGTGACTGGTTTTGTTGTCCAGGGTCAACTTGATGCTAATTCTACGTGAAGGCTTACGTCAAAAACTGATCTAGTCTTATAAGAATAGTAAGTAGGTAAGACATTTTAAAAAGGCAAAATGTAAGATCTCATGTTTTTCCATTTGGTCATTTTCAAATGAGCACAAAAATGTCAGTAATTGCCTCTGTCTTTTTTAGTTCATGTGAACTAAACTTTTAGCAACTAAGAAAGAAGCATCTTAAGCAGGGTGGTTATAAAATCAATTAAGAGTAGACCTCCTCAGCGATGCAACGATGGATGCGGTGCTGCTTATGCTGTATTTTTCTAGTCTTTCAGATGAGGTCTCTAGTTTGTCCATTGACCTTCGTCTTCAGTCTTTTGTTATTTTGTGGTTTTCATCTCACCTTTCCTTTCCTCTATTCATCATCCCACTATTTTTTTCTTCCTTTTCAATTTCTTCTCTAGAGGCCTGTCTGAATGAATCTTTCAGATGTCAACCTTGCAGAGCTCAGACACCACTGTCTGTACAGTAGAACCGTAAGAATGAAAGAAAAAAAGGCATTAAACCTGAAAGCAACTGTATAAAATTCAAGAAGTTTGTGACTTAATCTATTTATTAATTGAATTCTCAAATTATGTCATCACCTACATCTCAGATTCCTTTTTGTGCAAGGTTTGAGCTCTTTATGAAACAACAGGTGTTATCAAGAGCTCTGTGATGTGTGTTTTGTCTTATCATGGGTTCACTGTTTGATGTTCAGCAGATGTTTGTTTTTATCTGCTGCAGTCTCTTCTGTCTCTGCTGCATTAGAATAAAAACGGCACTTGTAATGATAAATTAGTTTGTCATAAAAAAAGCTTATGTCGTTAATCACTAGTGCTCTGTTAGCATTTGTCTTATAATGTGACAACTGATTAAAACAGATTATTCAGTGAAAAAGCTGGGCGGTCTTTGTTTTTTATATTAGGCTACATGACAGGACTCTGTGGATATCTAGTGTGCCAAGATGCCTTGCATTTCTAATTGCAGTGGATTGCCATCTCTAGTGCCACCTATGCTTGTACCCGAAATATCTTCCATCCCTGTGCCAGACACAGATGTCAGAATTCTCTTCAGACAGCAGTGGTTCATTCTGGTCCTGCCAGTCTAAAACACTGCTCTGGCAGGAAGCCCTGTTTGAGCAGGCGCCTGTCAAAATGTTTCACTTTCCAGAAATGTGCACAGTGTGCATTAGCAGCCATGGAGAATGCCCTAAAGTGAAAAACTAATGGACAGCTAATGGTCATGTGCCACACTAACCTTAATGGTGCAGATTTGTTCACGTCAGCACAATGAATCAGACTGACAGTAACTCATTTCTCAAGCATTCGTTTTGCCAATATAACGCAATTAGGGACTATATATATATACACACATACACACAATTACTCAGCAAGAATGCATTACACTTGTCAAAAGGTACAGTAAAGACATTTATAATGCAACTGCTGTTCTTTTAAACTTTCTATTCATCAATAAAATTGATGAAAAGATACTGAAGAAAATTTTTTACAAAAATGAGCACCATATTAGATTTCAGAAGAATGTCATGTGACATTGAAGCTGACAATTCAGCTTTGCGGTCATGTAAATAAATTACAATGTAAAAGATATTTCAATAAAAATAACTTTTTAAATTGTAATATTTCTTTATTTTTACTGTATAGTATTTTCAAGATGTTCATGCTGTTGAAGTGATGTTAAATCCTTCAAAAAGAAATCTCTAAGCCCATGGGGGTTTTTTTTACAGTCAAAGGCATTGAGAGAGCGATGGCTGTTGGATGGAGCGCCATCCAGTGGAGAGGACGAGGCACAGAAACACTTACAAGAGGATGAAGCCAAGACCAAACTACTGGAGCAGACCATCCTCAGGTTAAGACCAGTCAATTAGTCATTTGATACCTTAGTCCAAGACAGAGTTTTAGCATGCATTGCTCATGTTCACTTATCTTTTCCATTAACAGACTAGAACAGGAGATTGATGAGCTTGAGAGTGGAGTGCCATTGAATAGAGGAGAAAATGTAAGCTATCAAGTTTTTAGCTAGTTTAGTAAAGATTTAAATTCTGATGATAATTATAATAATGACTTTCTGTCATGTCTTCTCCCCAAGGCACCTGATGGTCCAGTGAAGGGTGAGTGTGGAAATATGCTGTATATTTTAATATGAGTTCTCCATCCTCTCTGTATAAATGTAACAGAAAGGATTGACTTGTTATCGGATTGTTTGCTGTCATGACCACTTTTGAAAGAGTCAACAGGTCTAACAGAGTTCAATGAATGTTTATATTATAGTCTTATTAATAAATACTGAATATCAGCTACCTTTAAAATCATTAAAAGATTATTCCATTTGGCTTAAAGAAACACTACACCTTTTTTTGGAAATAGGCTCATTTTCCAACTTCCCTGGAGTTAATAAGTTGAGTATTACCATTTTTGAATCTGCACAGAATACTTGAATACTTTTGTCTTGAATACTCTGGACTATTTTTCACAGGCGCTGCGTGATATCATTGGTACGGCAGCAAACCTCCTTGACTATTACACTGGAATTGGAGTATAGCTCCTAATCATATCAGCCTAAAAAAATAGCAACTTTTCATTTTTCCCTGGTCTTAGTACACGATAACTGCAGAAGAGTCAAGTTTAATAGGAAAAATATCCACACTCTTTGGTCATTTTTGAACGCGATGCTACTGGTCTAATTGGATTCAATGATCTATGCTATGCTATGCTAAAAGGGCTATTGCCAGACCTAGAAATTGGCTGAACAGATTCCAAAACGGTAAAACTTATTAACTCTGGGGGAGTTGGAGAACGAGCCTATTTCCAAAAAATGTAGAGTGTTCCTTTAAACAGTAGTGCAAGTTAAACGAGTCTTTTCTCTGTCCCCAGCAGTCGAGAATGGCATACAGCAGCCCAGCCCAAATGCAGATCAAAATAGCAAGAAACAGATCACAGGCATTGAGGCCAAACTGCAGTGCACCAACCCCGATGTAGCCATTGAGAATGCCAGCGCAGAGCATCCTGTCACCATGGTGTTCATGGGCTACAAGAATGTAGAGGATGAAGCTGAGACCAAGAAGACACTGGGCATAGAGGAGACAGTGAAAGCTGAATTTGTGGTCATTGAGGACGGCGAGAGCAAAGCTGGAAATGAAGGGGCCAAAGAGGACCAGGCCCCACCCAACGGCAGCACCTCCAGTCCTGATAAAGCTAAGGACGAAGCCAAGAAGGAGGAATCGAAAGAAGAAGGCAATTCGAAAGAAAAGCAGCCATGCAAGTGCTGCACAGTCATGTGAGTGCGACCGCTCACCCTGAAGTTTAGACTCTGACGGAAAACTGACCCCCTGACCATAACACAACAATGAATAAGTATACCCCGTATACTTATAATTAACTTTGGTTGTCTAGTATGTATTTCTTTTTTTATTTCTATTAATATTTTTCTATATTTCTGTCTTGACATTTATATATCTATATATACATATATTTTCATTATGTAATCTTATGAAGTCCAGTATTTTGCTTGTTGAAGAACAGAAAAATGAGGACCACAACAGATTCCACTTTAGACAACAACATGGTTAAAAGAACATTTTTGTGGCCCTCGTTTTGTTTTCAGAAAACCAAGATGAACATCTCAATAAATATGAACTAGCTATTTATCTCCTGTATGCATTTGTGTTTCTAAAATATTACTTTATAACTGAGAAGAAATGACTATATTGATATTACAATGTTATGCTTTTAATATATATTTTGAGCCTTTTGTTTTGGTTTTTATTTTTTGCCAAATCATCTCAGACCACTGTGAACACTGGTACATGGCGTGTCGTCTTTGTCCACAATCATACATTCTGCATTACACCATATAGTAGGCCAATATGTTTGTAAATGTGATGCAATTATTTATAACTGTTCATGCTATGATAGAATACATGTAATCATGTTTTATTAAAATAGACTGCTGTAATTACCCCAGATCCCAATTATAACCACAGCAACATCTGTTTTAACCATTTTTAAACCCTTTTAACATCTTTTTTACATGAATGGTAACGTTGTTAGATATAAATGTAATCAATATTTTCTTTTTTTAATTGGTAACTTTGCAATGCATCATATTACATGTAGCCCATATTATTAAAAACTGTTTTACAGTATGCAAAATATATCTTTATATCGTTTTAAAAAAATGAATAGTGTGAAATTGAGGGGTTTTGATGTTAACTGGGTTGCTGTTAGTTGATATGCCCTGAATTAAGCAAGAGTTCAACCTCCACGATTCAATGTTCAGGCAGTTCATTCACAAAAAAACAAAAAAAAAGAATCATTCATTAGTGTTAATTCAAAGTAAACAGTCTGGGATCTAAAACATGTTTCACATTCTCTGAGACCACAGTTTTGTGAATGTCGTTTGCCGTCTTTCTGATATTTAAATTTTATGAATTATTTCATTTTGTGTAAGACAAAATGTGTTGTGGCTATCAAACAATGTCATGAGTTATAGGTGCTTTATTGGTATGGCCAATGCCTGTTATGGTCCAAGTGTTTAAATCAGGAACAATGACAATAAACAAAAAATGTTTGTTTACAGTTTGTGGTACTTCTTTGGTAATTATATCTTAACTCGCCTGCAGTCAAAAAAGTCTGACACGGTTACAAATGGCAGTCATTTGGAAAATGAATTTTGATTTCCCCAGGGACAAAATGTTAGGACACTGCATTTGATGATGATATTGTTTATCCAGAGAAAGAGAATCTGTGGACTCATTTACTTCATATATTTATTCAGCAATTACTGTTATTGTTTCAGGTGTAATAACTTCAGAATCGATATCAAATTTATTCATGATTGCAGACTATCAACGGACAGATATCCTACCAAAAACCACATTTCACAGGTTCCTGACCTGTATGAGCCTCAAAAAACGTTTGTAGTGTGTAAAGGTTGCCATCTGCAGGCTAAAATCTAATTTGTTTACCTTGTGAAGCAGCAGTTTGTGGGCTAAAGCGATGCTACTCTCTACTACTTTCATCCTATATTTAGAACTGGAGTCAGGAGGAACAACTGGAACATTGTCCTGGTCCCTGTGATGAGTGGGGCCCATTGTGATCCCCTACGGTATAGCCTACTGATTGGGCATGAAGAAGGGAGGCCCACCCATTAAACCTTTTTCCCAGGCACATAAATTCCAGTGACAATGCCGATTATATTAGCATGCCACAAAGATGGTAGATAAATGCCTCAGATTTTAAGCATGCAGGCAATGACAATTTGGTGAATTTAGGTAAATGATGCTATCTTTTGCCATTCATCTCGATGTTAAAGTGACAGTGGCCAAAATGAAAATTATGTCATCATTTACTCATACTGTCTTGCTGTCATTAACTTTCTAAGCTTTATTTTTATAAGATTTATAAGACTGTTGTGAACCAAATCAATTACTGACATTCATGTGGACAAAACACTGATAGGTTCCTCAGTATCTTCTTTTCTTTTGACTGAAAAGGTCTTATGATTAAATTGCTCTGTGTCTTAAAGTTTTCTAGAGCCATATTTAAATTTGAGCAATAACAGCTGACTCATGCCTGTTTATGCCACCCAAGTCTTTGTTTTCTTCATATGACCTTACTGCTCTTAGTAAGTTAAATATCTTAGCGAAGCGTCAGGTAAAACTCTTTTTCTCTCTGACTGACCAGCCTCGTCCTTGTAGCTGCTGATATTGGGTTCAAGCACAGTTCACTCCTCCGCTTCTTTTCTCATGGTGGCAACCGGGAAAAGTTTTCGCAAACTTTTTCGACCGCCTTTCCAGATTGACAGCCCTCCTGTCCAATCCCGTTGTCAAAGAACATCTGAAGTCCCACCCACACTCGGCGCTCCAGGTTCAATGGACTAATCAGAAAACGCCAATCCCCCCTCCGCCATTTTGTACGCATATAAGAAATACTAGCAGGTCTACCTCCCGTCTACGACAACCTGTAGTTTTGTTAGTGCCATGGACGGGTAAGTTGAAAACACCATCAATCCAAGTTTGTTGCCCCTTAAACCTGTTTTTGTCATTGGATATTTTATATGTAGTTGTGACTTAAAACATTACGGACGTTTAAAGTGTGTTAAATGACGTAAAGTGAAGTGGAAATGGTAATTTTGGACTCGCCTCTGCCGCTCTTCATGTCTCCCGAGCCGGAAGAGCCCAAAAGTTGGACCAAACTGACCAGCAACCTGTTGCAAGTAGTCTAGTTCAGACAGCTTCGTGAACCATTAGCGAACAAGAACTTCGGGATTTTTTTAACCACACTCTCAAACGGAGAGGATCAAACGAGGCTTGTAACGTGCTGAAGCGAAGGAACAGCCACTATTTGGCAACCAACGTGTCTCCGTTTCCGCATTGTTGTTGGGTGGCTAGCTAATTACCTGCTAGCCTGCTAAACCGATGCCAGTTCAACTTTATTCTTGCTTTACTCGTGTGTATAGTCGATGCACGTTGCATATGTTTCAATGATTATTAAGTAACGTTACGTTTGAAAGACGCACGAAAGTCCGATTGCAGTAGCTGTTTTACGTAATGACGCACCGAAGATGTCACTGGTGCTTCAGAAATGATTTTAATTTTAGGGTTTGGATAATTTCGTTTTATTTCCGTGTAAGTATAATGAAAAAATGCCTACAAACATGTACATGCTTATTCTGATTATAAAGGGTAAGGTAACATGTATCCGCAGGAGATACATTGAAATGTAAATTGTCGGGTTAGTTAACATGTTTCTAACCTCCATAACTTAATTTCTTTACTAGAACAGAAACTGAGGTGTTGGGCAGAATAACAGTCTTCAGTCTACAATTAAAGTTAATTATGACCTGTCCTTGAGCATAACGTCTCCTTTTTTATTCAGCGGAAGTGCAGGTTTAAAACATCACACAAAAAAATCCTGTTTATTTATTTATTTATTTGTTTTTTTGCAGCCGTTTAGAGACTGATCTGTATCCTCTGGGATCCAGTTACGTCACTGAAATAGAGTAAGTTTTGCATTTCTTTATGCAACGCACTGGTAGTACTGTATTATCACCTGAACTGAAGAATTCAAGATCTGCACAAGAAAAGCCTGAAAACAGAGTGACATTGTGGATTGGTAGAAAGTGGCTAAACAGGCCTGCTTTGTTTTACTGTTTACCCTGTGTATCAGGTTGCCGCCTTAAAATGTAACTCTTTTTGTACCATTGTCTGTGGTTCCTCCTGGGCCCATACTCCAAATATATGTCATCTAATATATAACCTATTATAAATCTATATTGGCACTTGACATTTTTGTATCAGTAAGTACATCTATTGGTCTGTTCACACTGACTAAATCATTGATGGATGGCAAGTCACTGTAAAACTTTCTGGCAGTTTTGTCTGCACTCACACTAGTAGTCACTGTATTGTTGATCATTATCAACATAAAGTTAAACTCTTAACCGATATTACTCCTTTTTAGCAAGAGTTGCAGATTTTGTTGCCAGTGCACCGTGACTTGGTGACCTCCAGTGCTCTGGTCATTTTATATGTGCATAAAAATATTATTTATATATATATTTTTTTTTTTACCTGATTATTATAAAATGTTTATAAAAAAAAAAACGGTTCTAATGTAATGACACTTTCTGAATGGTTTACTGCACTTCAACCCCACCCTTACTACACGTCCCATTCAAATTTGCCTCCATCCAATCACCATCTGATGGGTAGAACAAAGTGTCCACCCAACCTTTTTGCTCTCAATATTCCATTTTACTCAATTACGTCACACTATGTAAGAAACCATTTTCTCTGCTTAAAAAAAAAAACTTAAAAATATTGCATTGGCCTGTCTTTTGCTGTATTGCCATCAAATACTTTGGCGTCAAGACTAATGTATTTTCTAATATTCTCTTTAACTCTTGTTCTTTTGTAGCAGTGTCCATGATATAACCGTTGGCACAAAGGTATGTCTGTCTTTTTTTTTTTTTTTTTCTTTTATAAATCAATAAATGTAGATTCCACCCCTCTATTTGTATGTTGCAGGTTTTAAGTAACACAACTAGTTTTGGTTGTATATCTGGTTTTATTGGTTGTTTGTTCCTCCTTCCTTTTTTTTTTCCCTAAATTGCTGAGACAAAGGGAACTGCTCTAAATTGCTGAGCCTGAAAATTCTTGTCCCATCTGCATTTGATCCTGCGCCTGTAATTATTCTAGTCAAAGGTCACCTGCTGGTTAAACAGTCACTGTGATAAGTGACCCAAAGGTGAAAGAAGTAGCCTACGTTTAAAATCTCGTAATTGCTCTTTAGACAGTTCGTACATGGTGACCCAGGGAATTTACTTGGTTATATTTTGCTACTTGTGACTTCGCTCAGAGTAGATACTAGTTTACAATATTGCGTTGTTTCACACTTATTTTTACATGTTTGTGCATCGAGACCGCCTGTTGTTGTTGTTCCCCCTGATGTCTTTCACACATGTGAGGAGGAGTGAGATGTAGTAGATTGAGTCGCAGCCCTGTTGGAGTCGGAGCACTAATTACTGCGGCTGGAATGCTGTGGTTGCGTTCCTGTCTCCCTGACCCCCCTTATTCAACACAGACTGTGCTCTCACCCAGGAGGCTTGCACTTTGTCAATGGATGTAAACATGTTGGCACCTGCAAGTCTTGAGCTCCTAGAGACCAGTGTGGGAGTCATGGTTCTCAGCTTTTTTCTCCTTACGTGAGTGCTCGAGCTGCAATGCCCCACAGTTAAAAATAGAGGAAGGAAATGCTGGAGTTGGGTGGATGTCTCACTCAAACAATGGATGGTTCAACCAGAGAAGGCTTTCCTGTCATAAATGCTCTGTGAAAGTGATGTTGAAACCTGACTCCTGCAGGTTTTAGCTGGGAGCAATGAAGTGCCCTTTTTTTTTTTTTTTTTTTTTTTTTTCTTCCTGTGCCACGTAATCTTTATCCTGTTTCCTTTTTTTTTTCTTTGCTTTCAGCACCGTATTATTGACTCCGTTTATGCTGTAGGCAGCTTATTGAGCCTTCGGGGCTGTGTTTTAGGTAAACTTTATCCAGGGTGTGGTGGAGTGCCCTTGAGGTTGTTTGTAGTAGACTGTGTGGTGGGTGGGTGGGTGGGTGGGGGACCCAGCCGGGGACCAGGCGTTCGGCTTTGGTAACAATACTTTCCTTTGGGCTGAAACAGAACACGCATTGTGGTAATCGAGTGTAAAGGCTTTGGCTTATCCAGCGCATGTGACCACTTCAGCAGAGACTAGCCATTTGAAGTGGTTTATTAAGAGAGTGATGTTGAATGATTTGCTCATTGCTCCACTGGCCAGCCAAGTGGCTCCAGCTTGGCCTTGAGTGAGAGACTTTGTGTTAGTGTTGTGGCAGGACACAGCTGCCTCTGTTTTGCTTTTCGTTTTCTTTGTTTGCCTTTACCAGCAGTAAACTGTGTATGGATGAGTAGTTGAGGAATGATTGTAACCATCAGGCAAAGAAAATTGAGATTTTAAACTTTTTGGAAATGTATTTCAACTGCGTAATCTTAATGATTGTGTAATCCGTTAGGTGGATGCTTGTCACATGACTTTCTATTATTTTGTATCAGATGATACTTCAAAACTTTTCAGGCATTTGGTTCTGGCTACTTTCTTTTAAAGAAATTACTTTTGTCTCTGTCCCTCTCCCTCAGCAGACAGTATTTCTAATATTAAAAATAGTAATTACAATGAATAATGTCATGTAAAGCAAAAAATTTAGCTGTTTTTTATGGAGTGTATGAGTATTTTGCAGCTAGTTTGACTGCAGCATTATCCTTTCCGAGTGTGTATAGCACAGTTTCTCAGTCATTTAGAGACAAAAATGAACAACTCTTTGCTTTAAACTGTGAAAAGAATTGTTGTCTTGTAGAGGTGTATTTGGGGCAGAGTGTTTTTCATCCTCTATCTGATTTAAACCACACTGTTTACAGAATCTTTGTTCTCTTGGAATCCAAGATTCTCCTTTTTCTACTTGGTCAATATTTTGAAATCATTTGGCTTTCTTTAAATTGTTTCATTGTTACTGGCTAATTTGGTAGTTCTGTTTAGGGCCGAATAACACTGGAGTTTGATTTGAAGGTCAAATTAGTTTTTAACACTTTTTAAATTGGTCAATTTCTTTATGAATGTTGGTGGTGTGACTGGAGTTTCATTCATTAGGTAAAGGACGAGTGTATTTAGAGGATGAGGTGCTGTCGGGGATTCATTGGTGAAGAAGGGCTTTATATTGAATAGATCGGTTGTCAAATTGAAAAGAGCTGTTCAATTTTATCACCTGACTCCGAGTCGTGCCAGCTCGTTGATGTTAAACAGGGTTTTGCTCAGACTGCATCCCTGCCTCACTGCATGACCCTGCTGGAAGAACGCAGTCTTGACATTCCTAATTTAATTGCACGTTTACTGGTTTTATTCATGGATTGTACATGTAACATTTAATTATTTATTTATTTTTTAAATCAACAACATGTACATATTTCCCTTTGTTTGCCCTTCAGATTTTTGTTAGGGTGTGGAGAGAGTAAATGTAGTCAGATATACGTTGTTTTGGTAAAAAGCCAATTTTTGATTTATTTAGGATGTTGTGTCTTGTGAGGAATGTCACCATGCGGCTGTTTAGTATATTCAGAAATATACTCCCAAGTATATTCTCTCTCTTTCCTCTTCGGTCACGTGACTTTATTTTTGTTTAGGGGGTTTCCATTTTGGTATTGCTGGGTGTTTGGGTTCTTCTGTTTTGAGGTTTAAGTGTCCTATTTTGCAAACCTTGTAAATGCATCCTGCTTAATGAAGCACTTTGCTTGTCTTTTCAGAGGGGATCTGACGAACTCTTTTCCTCCTGCATATCTAGTGGACCTTATATAATGAGCGCTGGAGCAGGTAGACTTTTTTTTTTTTTTTTTTTTTTTTTTTTTTTTTTTTTTGGTCAAAATCAAATTGATTTCAAACTAATGCTATTCTTTTAAACCTTGTTCGTTTGAGAATACTGTATATATTTAAAAAAAAAAAAAAAAAGTTTGCACAAAGATAATACATGTTAACATTTAATATAATTGTAATGACAGCAAATGTGTTCTTAAACCGTGAAGTGACATTAGAATATATATATATATATATTTATATATATTATTTATTTTTTTTTTTTTTTTCAGCAAATGGTAATGACAGCAAGAAGTTCAAAGGGGACATCAGGAGCCCAGGCATTCCTTCACGAGTCATTCATGTACGCAAACTGCCAAATGACATAAATGAAGCCGAAGTTATTTCTTTGGGGCTTCCCTTTGGCAAAGTGACCAACCTTCTGATGCTGAAAGGAAAGAACCAGGTAAAGAGGTTTCCTTTAATTTCCTTCAGAGTAGGATTACCCTGCTTTGACATACAATATTGTGCCTGGTCTTATCTCCTCACAGGCCTTCCTGGAGATGAACACTGAGGAGTCAGCACAGACCATGGTCAGCTACTACTCCTCTGTCACCCCTGTCATCCGCAACCACCCCATCTACATGCAGTATTCCAATCACAAGGAGCTAAAGACTGACAACTCACCCAACCAAGTTGTGAGTACAAATTACTTCACATTAGGCATTCAATCAAGGGCAATTACTCAATATAAATGGCTCTTTCAAGACCGATAATGTATACTTGTTCTCTGCCCCTTCCATTCCCATAGAGAGCACAGGCAGCACTGCAGGCGGTGAATGCAGTTCAGACAGGAAGTATGTCTTTGAGCACTGTTGATGGAGCAGGCATGGGCAGTCAAAGCCCTGTACTTAGAGTCATTGTTGAAAATCTCTTCTACCCAGTTACTCTTGATGTCCTTCACCAGGTACTGTCCTTCAGACTTAATTGACAGAAAAATGTTAAAGCACTCAAAAATGCTAAATTCTTTTTTTAACCCCTCACTTAGATCTTCTCAAAGTTTGGAACCGTTTTGAAGATTATAACCTTTACCAAAAACAACCAGTTCCAAGCACTGGTCCAGTACTCAGACGGAATGACTGCTCAGCATGCAAAACTGGTAAGTGCCACAGTGGATCGATATCTCAATGGATGAGTGGGCAGCTAAATCCTTCTGAACTCTGTTATCATTTGTCTTAACATTCAACAGTCTTTAGATGGGCAGAACATCTACAATGCCTGCTGTACCCTTCGCATCAGTTTCTCTAAGCTCACCAGCTTGAATGTTAAGTACAACAACGATAAGAGCAGAGACTACACTCGCCCCGACTTGCCTACAGGAGACAGTCAACCTGCCCTCAATGCACAGACGATGGCTGCAGCTGCATTGAGTAAAGCTTGATCTACTACTGTATTGCTGCACTGAATAAGTGGCATTTTCAACATCTATAAATCACAAACTGCATTTTGTTGTTCTTTCCTCTCTCAGCTGCTCCTGGTATTATCTCTGCATCACCATATGCTGGGGCTCATGGTTTCCCACCAGCATTTGCCATTCAGCAGGCAGCAGGTCAGTCACAGCCTTTTATAATGGATCTCTATGGATTGCAGTGGCACAGTTTCTCAGCGTATCATCCAGGCTGTGTAGTGACGGCTGTCCCTCCCACAGGTCTGTCTCTGCAGGGTATGCCTGCTGGGGCTCTTGCATCACTCGGTGTGCCCGGTGCTGCGGCGGCCGCTGCTGCAGCGGCTGCAGCAGGACGCTTGAGTCTGTCTGGTCTCGCTGCTGGAGGAAACAGTGTCCTGCTGGTCAGCAACCTTAATCCTGAGGTTAGTGGGTTTTTTTTTGTTTTGTTTTTTTTTTAGTTTGTTTTTTTTTTTCAGTAGACTTTGATTTGCTTCAGCAAACCAGACGTGATTTCGATTTAAAACTGTACAGCTGATAGGTGACAGTAGTTTTTGAGCCAAAAAGTGTTGGTGGGAAATTTTAAAATAATTAGATGGCATCTAGTAAGTAAAGAACTACTTAATTTCAGATCTTGTGTGTTTAAGATGGTGTGGAGGTGTTTGCTGTTATACAAACATGCATGTCAACCGTTTCTTAATATTTGTTGACTCTTGTCTGAAGCCATCTAAAACATTTCATTTCTAGTGTTTCTTTAGAGCTATGAGTGTATATATAGTCTTTCTTTCCTGTATTTCATTGTTAATCTTCTCTCTTTTCTTTTATTTCATTAGTGTTCCTATAGTGAAATGCATTTAATTTAGCAAGTTCTGCTGAGTGGAACACTACATTTTTTTTCTTTGTGTATACTGACCTTGTTTTTTTACTTCCTTTTTTTCTTGTTTCTCTCCCTCCCCATTCCCCTTCCCCCTTTTATTATTTTAATACCTTGACCTGGAATCTTTTGCCAACTGACTGCACCACTTTTGTTTTATAATATTTTAAACTCCCTACCTACTGAAACCATATGGTTCCCAAATGACATCAATATTTGATACACATACAATTTGTTTTTCTGCTGTACGACAACACAACAACATCCCTGACCTACCACCACTTTGTTGACGGAAATCCTCCTCCTTTACCTCTACCCCCTTCCCCCACCTTTCCATCATGAACAATATCACCCACCTTCATGATCCTACCACCGTTTTTCGCCATTCCTGTGGAACTGCCTCGCTGTGGACATGTTCAACCTCCACTGTCCTGCCTCCGATCTTTTCCTGTCCCTTCCTCCCTACGCTGCCTTCCTCTGCTGTCTTAAGAGCGTTACGCCCCAATGCCTCTTTATTCTTTTCGGTATGTTATCATTGGCATCTCCTTTTTTATTACCTTTTTTTTTTTTTTTTGTTTCATATTTTATATTCATCTAAGATGTGTACTTTTTGTTTGTGTGAGGATTTAGAGGAAATGGCATGTCAGCTGGAGTTTTTTTTTTTAATTTTTTTTTTTAGTCTCCTTCATTTGGCAGATGCTAAATATCTACTGCCAACGGCTATATATTGTAATGGTAGTTGCAAAGTTTGAACTAATCCTTGGCCCTCTTGCAGTTTTATCTAGTTTTAAGGCCTTGTTGCAGATTTCTACCTATTGTGAATGCCATGCCCTCTCAAAGCCACCTCAAATGTTGTTTTATAATGTCTAGGAAGCTGCATGTTTGATTCTAATGTTTTGTCAATCATCAGAGTACAAGTAGAACCCCCCCCCATTCCCAAGAGTAGTATTAAAACCATAGACGGTTACTTTTGGAATACATCTTTCCAAAAGAGACAATTTGTGGTGGTTTTAATGTATATATTTTTTTTTTACTGTAAAAAGCCAGGTCCAGTAAAGGTGGTCCAAATTAGTAGCAATATAGACAAGCAATATGTAGACTCTTTTTACCGAACAGTATTGCATGCCTTACTTAACCACAAAATGTAATTTCTAGGTAAAGTAAAAGTAGTATTTGGTTGTAATGAATTTTGTCCTCTTAAAGTAATCTCCTCACGTAGCTATTTTCTTTTTGTAGGCGTGTATGGTGATGTCATGAGAGTGAAGATTCTATTCAATAAGAAAGAGAATGCATTGGTGCAGATGTCTGATGGAACCCAAGCCCAGCTAGGTATTCATAATGCCTTTTTATATTTAAAATTTTAGTAACTTGTTTCTGCAACACTAACTTGTCTTGTCCCTTTTTAGCCATGAGCCACTTGAATGGGCAGAAACTGTATGGTAAGGCTCTGCGGGTCACTCTGTCCAAACACACCACTGTGCAGCTGCCACGTGAAGGCCATGAGGATCAGGGGCTCACCAAGGACTACAGCAACTCTCCTCTGCACCGTTTCAAAAAGCCAGGCTCCAAGAACTACTCCAACATCTTTCCTCCTTCCTCTACTCTCCATCTTTCCAATATACCGTGAGTCCACTGAACGTAAACCAACCTCTTTGGTTATTTTTAGCTTTGTCTTATGTAACACCATTGTCTTCTCTTCGCAGACCTTCCGTCACTGAGGATCACCTCAGAGGCTTGTTTCTAAGTTCAGGAGCTGTGGTTAAGGCCTTCAAATTTTTCCAGTAAGATATATTCTACAAATCTAATACAGATGCAGAAGTGATATCTTCTAGATGTCTTAATGGATGTTGAAAAATTCTTTCAGGAAAGACCGAAAAATGGCTCTTATCCAGTTGGGCTCTGTGGAGGAAGCAATCGAGTCTCTGATCAAATTTCACAATCACGACCTGGGAGAGAACCATCACCTCAGAGTGTCTTTCTCAAAGTCCACCATCTGATGAGAGGCTGTTTTGTTTTAGAGAAGGTGAAAGGACTGTCACTTTAGACCAAACTTTAAGCCTTCCACAACTTGGATCACTGTGGACAAATGTTTTCCACAACACACACTTCATCATTCCTTTATTATATCTATATTCACACATGTATGTCTATTTGTATTTCCACTTTGAACCCAAAGTGACTTGGGTTTTAATAGTACCTTTTTTCTCAGACGGTTTGTCTCATGATTTAGTTAATTATTGGCACACATCGGTTTTGGATCATAGATGCTGCATAGTTTACACTTGTGCCTCTGCGGAAAGCCGCACCCTTTCAGGTTGCACACGCAAAGCCTTGTTTTGTTTGTTGAACCTATACTTCACTTCTTCAAAGCTATTCCCTATTTGCCTTTTCACAAAAGCAACTGTGCCTTACATGGTGCTTAAAGTCTATTTTTAATGGCCTTAGTGATGTCTTGATGTTTTTGGCTTTTTTTCAGGAACCATTAACCTCAAACATACAAAAAAAAACTGCCTGATATTCCCAGGTGGTCCCTGTTTAAATTTGACTAGTGAAAGCACAGGAATGTCTCCTGTGAAAAGCAGCAACTACTTCAGAGTTCCTTACAGGCTTGGGTTTGTTCCTGACTGTCACAGCTTATTTTGCATATAGTTATTCTATATATGTGGTTCTACTTGTGTACCACTTTCTAAAATATTCATTCCATATCTTAAGTTGCACACACTTGTATACTGTATTATCTTTTTGGGCATTGGCCCACTGCCGCTCTCTGTCTAGCCCATCATATTTTACATTTAGTTGGGAGCGGGACACTTTTTTTTTTTTTTTTTTTTTTTTTTTTTTTTTGTCACTTATTAAAAGATTTGGTGATTGCAAAACCGCTTGCAACCAAACAAGGGTTTGCCATCTGTGAATTTTATTTTTTACATGTGGTTATATTGAGTATGGCAAGTTAAGTTCACAGGAGTTATACTGAACTTGTAACCAGTATATTTGGGCTTTCCTGAGCTCAAGTTTTTACTGGGTCCATTTGCCACTTGCCCTTCATGTTAAAGAATATTAGCATTGGAGTCTTAATGTCTTGTGGGACATTTTTGTGTGAACCGAAACACCTGTGATAAGACTTCAGACTGTTTTTAGCACTTCTTTGTGTAGTGGAGACATGTTCTTTGTGACGCATCCATTTCATGTTCGTTGTCACATGAGTCTTGGTGCGCAAACATTCCCCTTTAGTTTTCAACATGTATTTGTACTATTAGTGGGAAGTCTCAGTTTCTTATATTTTTTGCAATTTAGCAGAGAATTGGCGTTACTGACGGGTGTTGAGCTTGTTTGGGTGGGGTTTTATTTTCCATGAAGAGTAGCATGATGGACCAAAGCATCTTCCCTGTTCTGCCAGCCAGTTTTTGATATTATAAGGTGTATCTTTAGTGTTCAGTGTCATTGTTTTATCAACCGCTTGGGTTTCAGTGGGCAGAAGGCCAAAAAAAATAGATGGCTTATGTGTATGTTATTGCATTTGTTTACAAGACGCAACAAGAGCTTGAAGAGAAAAAAAATACAAATTACAGAATAAACGGTGGCCTTTTTTTGGCCTTAAGCATTTATCAAATGATTATTTCTGTTATTAGAGAACAGAACCAAACAAAAGTCTTAAAGTAGCAACAGAGCTCCTTTCTATTGCGTTAAACCTTGTTTTTCCCAGTATGGATGTAATGTTGAGAAGCAGAGTGGGTGAGGGCTACTGTGTATATATAATTTTTGTTTTTTGAAATCAACATAATTTCTGTCAAACGTGTATATTTTGATAAGGTTATAGCAGACATTCAGCTCATTGTAGAGCCTTCCTTTTTTATTACACAATATTAAAAGAGATTCCAACACATTGTGTCTGAATTTATAATTGCTCTCTTGAAAGCTTAACCTTCTTTTGATATAGAGGCTCATACTTTTCCTGTCTTCAATAAATCTTTCTTTTTCTTGCCTTTTACCCTTTTGTCTCTTAATTTCCGAAGTTATTAAACATCTTTACCTTTTCACATTCTACATCTGTGTGCTCTTTCATGGTTATTAACCTCTCTTTTTGACCTTTCGGCTATCAGAGAGTCCTCCTAATGACTCGTTGGTTTCACTAACTGGCTATAAATGTGAATTTTTGAATGGAGGAGCAGCTTCACATAGCTGAGTAAAAAGACATTTTTGGATTTTGGTATTTAAAAGGTTGTCTAAACAAGTTATTAGTGTGTAGGTCTATGTGGGTATGTGTGTGTGTGTGTGTGTGTATATATATATATTTCTTTATTTGTAATGCTCCATTGCTAAATTAAAAACTTAAATTAAATTAGTTGTATGCACTTTTGAAGTGAAAAGTATGTAGTGGGAGTAATGCTGAACTCCAAGTTAATGTTATAAGAGAGGTTTAGAACAGCAGGTGGCGCACTAGCTTAAGTTTCAAAACTGGGTCATTTCTTTATTTCAGTGCCTTTTGGGCTTTGATTCTTGTGGAAAATTAGTTTCTAAGTGTCTGTTTTATTATTGAGGAGCTTGTAAAGTGTTTTAAGAGTCATTTGTCTAGCATTATGTTAAGTGGCACCCAGTTGTGTAATACAATTTACTTTTTACGTTTCACAAAATTAAGGAAACTTGTGGTCTTTAAAAACAACTCAACTTAAAGCCTATATACCTTTTGTGTGGGTTATAATTACATTGTATAAGATGCTGTAGGATTTAAAATTGTATAACCAATTAATCTGTTCATCAATCAACAAGAGCCCTTCAGGTGGAAAATATGATTTGAAGGAAAGGGCGATCATAGGTTGGGCTTGGAATATTTTAAATATAATTTTACCCAGCATTCAATGCTATGTTTAAATAAAACCTAGTGTAAATATATTCCCCTTGAGGTCACTGGACTGGACTCACATCGGATGTGTTCTGATAAAATAGTCTGGCTTTGGCTATTTTTTTTCCTACAGCATTCTTGCTTATTTCTTTTATAAATCACTTTTTCTTGCCAATATGTCTATCTTTTCCCCCATCTCTTTCTCATTTTCTAAAAGTATTGCCTGCTTTTCTCAGGGTCAGAATCCTTGGTATGCCTCTGCTGCACATCGCTGCAATCAAAATGATATACATAAAATATGCAAATGGTTTCATATTGAAATAAATAAATAAATTCAGATCCAAAATTCAGATGTCCACCCGATTAGGATCATTGAGGCATCAAGACCGTAACAGACAGGACGTGGAGTGACTCCAAAAAAAAAAAAAATTGTAGTGTACAGTGCTGGGTAGATTACTAACAATTTGTAGTCCAGTACTAATTACAAATTACATGACGACAAACTAGTTTGTAATATCATATGAATTACATGCATTATGTAGTCTGACAGTTTAAAAAAAATAAAAATTATTCTTTGTTTTCAACATGATTAAATAGAGCATGAGAATTGAGGTGAATCAGTAATTTTTTTTATGTAATATACTCAATGTTTGGAATCTGATTACGTAATACAGAGTATATGTAATCAGCTCTGTGTGTAATTCCTCCCTCTCTCTCTAAACGCACATGCATATATACTGGGGACCCTTAATGGAACAGGATCTGACAGTTTTGGTGCGTCCATAGAATTGAGAGGCATGGCATTATTGGGCCAGTCATTTTTCACGGTTGAGAGAATTTCTATATTGGATCAGGTAAAGCAGCTCATTTAAAGAGGCGCCAATCCATATTATTGAGAAAGTTATCTACTAGCCTTATACCAGGCCCGGTTTTTAAGATATTTAAATAATTTGCCACCAATGCTATTTGCTGCTTGACATTTCAGTAAATTAGTAGGGAAGTTAAGCAAAGGGAAATGTAGTTAATTTAATCTTTTGAGGCATTTAAATATGAATAGAGTAGAGATCAGTAGTTCCCTAGCAAACTTAAAAAGAAAATTGAATTTACAAGAAAATGTGGAAATGATAACTTGCTGGAAGCTGATGCACTATGTGGCTATCCAAGATAAGTATGTTTCTTTGGTTTGTTTCACTTACTCACCAGTGGGTCCTCAGTAGTGAATGGCTGCCATCAGAACTCCAGCTAATCAATTAAAATCTTGTGAAGCAAAAATGTGTTTATGATAACCAAAATGGTCATACTGCAGCTTCTGGCAACAATGCAAGACTTTTATCCTTGTTATTATTATTTTTCCTGTCTTATTTTTGCTCTAGTTAAAAAGCAAGCTGTCTCGTCTGAATCAGGAGAGTAATAAGCACAGATCAATCCCTAACCAGTTCTAAACAAATGTGTAGGCATATTTTACTGCGAGAGGATAACACTGGAGAAAGCATGAACGTGAAGTCAAGGAATGGTTTTAAGTTAAAAATGTTTTTACAATTGTTTGTTACAAGGATGTTTTCACATCAGAAGAAGTGAATTGATGGAGCTGTGTGGACTATTTGTGGATTATTGTGCTGTTTGGATTCTGACGGCACCCATTCATCATGGCAGAGGATCCATTGCTGAACCAGTGATGCCAGTGGGGAGTGAACTTTCAGCCATTTTTCACCTTTGGGTGAATTCTTTCTTTAAAATGAGAGAAAGAAATAATAAGAATGCGCCACATGTAAGTTGCCATTACTTACGTTGCATTTATCGAAAAACCTATCATGTACGTAAATGTGGTTAATTGTTTTAATTTAGTTTTTGATAATAAAAAATGTTGAACAAGCTGAAATACCAGATAGCCTGCATAAATGAGGGATTTTAAATGTTACTGTGGGCAACAGTTGATAACTGCTGTAAAAAAAGAGGCGCTAAAATGAGCCAGAAAGCAATTTAAAGACTCGTACGAGTAATTTTGAGATGACAAAGTGAATTGCAGAGGTGAGTTTGAAGAGAGCTCGCTCAGGCCCCGCCCCTCCTGAAGGTACACCGCTGATGATAACTGTCGCACACGAATCAGATTCAGCATTATTCACAATTATGAAGAAGTGCGCGAGTCAAACGCCTCACAAAGCTGACACGATTTTACATCGAAGCTGAACATTTAGCAGACCTGCAAAGCTGATCCAAAGAGTGAGAAAAGGCAGAGATGCCCAAGGCAGAATGGGGCAAAATTGCCTTTGTTCCTCCAGGACAGAAAGGACTCGTGCAAACGGCTTGAGATGTGCGTAGGATATCTGCCTATCAACCGGAGCACGCCAGAAACAACACGATTCCGCCAACAACTAGCACGCAACTTGTGCGAATAAGATGGAGCGCTGAGGAAACGCGAATCAGAACGGCGTCCGATACAGACGGGGATGTGTTTCATTTGTGCTTCTCGTGCAGACCACATGGGGTAGAGGTATCTGGAAGTTGCAGCGCTGCAAACGGGGAGCATCACTGTAGGAGGCTCGAGACGCGCATCGCACTGTCCCGCGTTTAGACGATGGACGGGTTTCTGACAGAGCGCTAGAAAATTACCGTGGACCGCACCGGAGACCTTTTGCAGCATAAGAAACAATTGTAATGGATTTTTCCCTAAAAAAGAACATCACGTGTGTGCAGTTTTATGAAGTAAGCTACAGAAAGTAATGCTGCTCGTTCGCTCGGAAGTAATGAAAATCACTCTGGATTACAAGCCTTGTCGTGATGTTAAAAACTGCGTACGTGCATGCACTCAAACAAGCAGGTATTTGAAAAGTTGTCACTGAAATAAACGACCGTGAATTTTCTTTTGGAGGTGAGGACTAGTATAACAACTCAAATGGAGTTGCCTCTGGTGGTTTTTACGGTAGTGTGTTGGGTCTCTGTATGGTCGGACGACCGGATCATCTCAGACAGACACGCGGTCTACTGGAACAGTTCAAACTCCAGGTGAGTGTACTCTATGGCAGGCTCTTTTAATATTAAGTGCTTAAACTGATTGATATATACTGTTTTTCGTTAACATGTTAGTTACATTATTTTTTTTTACCAATTAATCTCTATTTGCGTTGTCTAGTTTGTGTTTGTGTTTTAAATATTTATTTAAACCTAGTCTGGTTGTTGTGGATACTGGGTTTTACTAGTAGAGAACCAGTTAATTCTAAAGTATGTTTAAGTGTCAATCTATCACTTTTATTTATATAGGGCTTATAACAATACAGACTATAGCAAAGCACGGGACATGATCAAATAGGAGAATAGAGTGATGATAATGACGAGATTATAGTATTGATTTATTAAATGCAGAGACGATCTCTGTAATCAAAACGCCGATAATCACTAGAAATTAGGTGTCCCCAACTGAGCAAGCCAGAGGTGACAGCAGCAAGGAACCAAAACCCCATCCATGAGAGAATGGAGAAAAAAATACCTTGGGAGAAACCAGGCTTAGTTGGGGCCAGTTCTCCTCTGGCCGGTTTTTAGGTCAGATAATTAATATCTCAGTTTTCTTTCAGAATTTAACAGTAAGAAGTTACTTATCATCCATTTTTTTATATCAGCTATGCATTCCGTTAGTTTCTCAGTTTGGTGTGTTTCACCTGGCTGATGTCTAATAAATATTTTTGAAACTTGATCTTTGCTATGACATTTCTGTCTAGATACAGCTTGCTTTTTTACTTGTCATAGGTAGAGCCAATCCTCCAGAAAGGGCCCAGAAACACCAGGGGGCCGTCTTGCTCCTAAAGATGTTTTAATTTTAGTTTGTTTTTGAATTTGGCCAGCAGTTATGAACATGAATATTAATTTCTTTCAATGATGTGCGCTGTCACCCTCGCTACATAAAAATCAGTCAAACATGTAGCGTGAATGTCGTACAGTCTCATAGAAAGCATACAGAGCCGTGGAAGAGATAATGTTTCTTTAGCGCTTTCGTGAGTGCAATTTCATCCTTCCTTTCATCCCAAACACCCCCACAACTCTTCATCCCAATTACCATCCCAAATACATTACCACTAGGATAAAATTAATAGGTACTAGTGACAAATTGAGTAGGTACGTGTCACTGATTAATCATTAGTAATCAATAAGTACAAATAAATTAAAGCAAATACCCGTGTTTTAAGGAATACATGTTAAATTGGCTTGCCATACTCTGCTCAAACCTCAGGCCATGTATTATCACTGCTGTATGCACAGATGATTGAGATCGGCTTTTCGTGTGTTTGCAAAGTATCCCATTTATAAATGACAAGGCGTAAGTTAAACTTTTGGGTGAATCGTAGAATTTGCGTCGTTCTTCAAAGATTTTCAACTGAGTATGGTTTAGCACTTCTTATCCTCTTAGAAATTACTCAGGGTTGAGAAAAAGCAAGCTGAGATCACATTTGCCAGGATTTGTTCACTCTTGCTGATGCTGTCTGAGCTTGCCACTGTAACATTCTCTAAATTAATAATAACAATGGCAACACTTTGATTTAATCCTGTTAATGTTGAGATGCCAGAAAAATACATAACAATGCCCAATGCGCGCAGCTGGAGGTGAATATAATGGTATTTTTCACAAGCTTTGCATGAACTGAATCAAGGATTTCAGCTTATTATCTTGATGTGTTTTTGTCAGTCAGGAGATTCAGGAGCAGCCCTGGACACTTTCACAGGCTGGCTGGTTTTGAAATCATAAGTTCTGTGTGAAGTTCCTTGACATTGCTCATTCCTCCTTATTTCAAGGGTATCTGTGAGCAGGGTTCTCTTGCTGGCTTGGAGGGTTTGCTCAGGGGATGTCAGCCTAATGGCTTTTGACATGCAGCTCCTCAGGTAGAGCTTGGCTAGATAAATAAACACGGCGAAGGTGCTCTCACGGCTGAATTAACAAAGTTAAGAGTGGCTGTCTTGCAGTACATCAGTAGTCTGCCGAGGTTTAAAATATTAAAGAGGCTCAGAGGAAGATTTCTTCTCGAGCTGGGTGCATGCTCTTCCACCTCAATAAAATGTAGGGCTGGATTTGAATTTTTTTTGCATTGTATAAGCTACCCTGGATGCATTCAATCTGCATTAATCCTTATTTAGCAGAATACTCCACTCTTAGGTTGATAAATATGCAGTGTTAGAGTCCCAAATCCATTTCCTCCATTTATGAGTTCTTTTCAATTTATAGGTTTTGCTTACATTAGGTGCGAAATATATTTATACGGAACTTCCCCAAATGCATTCCTTAGCCTGTAACCTTGTTGCCGGCGTTCACAAAGAACACGCATTTCTATTATTTTCCAGCGTCTCTATCAAAAAGGGCCACGTTCGCACCCTACCGAGGAATTGTGTGAGAAACAATCCAAAAAAGAACACCCAGGGGTCAACTTTACTTTTCAGCCCAACCTGACCTCCCATCTAGTCCTTTCGCAGTATTGTAGTCACAACCGAGGTGAGCCTTTTGCGGGGCAATTCACCTTGAGCATTAAAAGCTTGCCATGAATCATATTTTCTCTCTCTTAAGCTCCCTGTCAGGGGTTTTCTATTGAAGCCCACACTGAAAAGAAGATGGACATCCCCTCATTGCCAATATGGCCGGCCTCTTGGGGGTCCAGATTAAAAAAAAAGGGAAGATGCCCAGCTCTGTAACCCAAGAGGAAGGACTAATCTAATCCTGTGGTTTATCCTTCAAAAGGCCCTCTCTTCTTGAAAGCTTTGAGGTTCTTAACAGAAGTCCCGGCTCATAGCCCTTCGCTCAAGTTGTGCTCCGGTTGGCTGGGGACAGCTCAGTGCTGGATGTTGTCTCTGCCTTCGCAAAAGGAACGAAGAAGAGAAAAAAAACAAGTGGAGCTGAGGAATCCAGTGCTCACAGTGATTCATAGATGGTTGCTGTCATTATTCCCTTGACAGCTCACACTGCTTTTTTTTCTGAGACACTCTGCGGCTGCCTTTTGGGGCCTGCAGTAGTGCTTTCTGTTCAAGTCCTGGCACAGCAAAGCAACGGAGGGTTATTTGCATGCAGGTTCATCTCTAAATTGTTACCATTATGGAAACAATGAATATGTGAAAAGGTCTAGATGGGAACCACGAATAGCGTGGGTTCTGAGAAAGGCTATGAATATCTTAAAGTAAATTGCCTGCGCAGCATACAATGCGTCGACGGGGCCAGTCGTTATAGCGGCTTATTGTTATTCGTGATTGAATTTAATTAAACATAACCTCTCGTCTGATTGTTTGCTGTCAGATGGAGTTGCACAACCACGTCTAATGATTTTGACGATGCACAGCTGTGTTGATGATGTAATGACTTTGAAATACCCGACTTTGAGCTCTCTGTACAACGGGGAGAATCTTGAGCAGATTTCTGCGATACTCTTGACTCGGTTTTAGTCATTTACCTCAGTCGTTTTCAAGTGGAATTTAATTTTTGAAACGAAACTCATTTATCTCTTCGTGCTCGTTCGTCGTTATGCTGAGATATGCTTCTGAGTATCCGAGCGCTATCAAATTTCCTCTCGTCAGACAAAGCAGGTAGAAGCTCAAGTAGCAGTTTGCACAGTAAAGGGGTTTGATACTCGTGTTCTGATTGTCATTGCTGTCTATCTCAAGTTCTCAACCACTGAGGCTGAAAAAAAAAAATATTTTCAAGATGTGAGTGAAGGTTTCACCCAGCTGTCTCTGCAGAGGCGGTCCCGCTATGAGGCCACAGCGCTGAAATCTTTCACCAGATGAATTACGTTTTCAAAACATGGCAAAATCCTGTCAGGAAACCAGAGGCTTTTGTAAACGGCAGTGGTTGTTAGTTACATTTTCTCCTTTCTCTTTCTGTTCGAATGACTTTTTTTTGATTCTGCTGCACTCTCCAGGTGCTTCACCATGACTCATCGTCACATGGGAATACGTCTTGAAATATGTAGGTTCACTGGTTAAAGATTCATCCCCTTCGGTTTTATCATGAATGCTCCGTTCTGTTTCTAATTTTAGTCCAGATTGTGTCATATTAGTGGTAGCTATTTATTTCTGCATGGTAAAAGTGTTTCAGTGCTCAAGCCCCGTTAGACCCTAATTACTAATTACTTCTCAGTATCTGTTGTGTTTTAATGTAGTTTCATGGTTTTCCCAAGGATTAAACATTTCGGCGTGTTGAGCTACTGTGGATGTTTACCCGAGGAACATGTACTTTGAGATAGACATGGTCTAACTGTAGCTGTTACATAAAAGTGATGCTCTTAAATGTTTAAAAATAGCACAAGGTGCAGCTTTAACCCTGGGGCTGCAGTAAGACCTGTGGCTAACCACTACATTAATGCCTGTTTTTCCACTTTCCACAAGCAATCTGGGAGAAAAAAAGACCGTTCCTTTTCAAAAAACTTTCATAAATCTTTTTCTTAAAATGCATAGGATTGTTGCTTTTGCTGTATATCTTGCCTTTGCTTGCACAGTAAGCTGTGTCTGTCTTGGGGATACAACTCAAGGAATTTTTCAAGCTGTCGGAACACTTGCGGCAAAGAAGCTCGGCATTGTTTCAGGGTGTGCAGCTTCAGACGTGACACATGCTTGTTCAGCAGTCACTGAATAGACCAATTGGATGTGAAATGTGAAAATCAGATTCTTGTGCTGATGGAGAGAGATTTCTTCTTTTGTCATTTTTTTTGTTTTTATGTTAATTATAACTTCTCTTATGACTCCTTCACAATGCAGAGCACATAGAAGCAATGCACA
This sequence comes from Enteromius afrohamiltoni, assembly GCA_034779775.1. Lineage (NCBI taxonomy): Eukaryota > Metazoa > Chordata > Actinopteri > Cypriniformes > Cyprinidae > Enteromius > Enteromius afrohamiltoni. The sequence continues at coordinate 9,305,238 of JAUYWG010000032.1, forward strand.
CAACAAAAAGGTGCATTGATACAGTTTAATTCAGTACAAAGGAGCCATGAATGCATTTGCACAGGAATTTTTAGCAAATATGTTAATATTACGAAATTAATGTTTTTCAAGTTTTTAATTGTTAAAGGGATAGTACACCCAAATATCAAAATTCTGTCATTAATACTCACCCTCAAGTCCAAGTACTATTTTTTGGCGTGTATGCCATTTTGTGGTATAGTTAGCCTACTTAAAAAGAAAAATTATGTGATAATTTCCAAATATCATTTTCCTTTTTCTACAAGCCACAAAGGTGAATTTTTAGGGTGCTTTCACACTTGGTTGCTTGCCTGGTCTGAACCCGATTGTTCGATTGTTTGATATTATTTAGGTCCGACCCACAGTTTGTTTGTGTCATCGAGCCAGCAGCTGTTTACCCCGTTGCTTAGTAACGGCGTCGCAGGAGAAGGTGGCGAAATTCATAACATTGCTCTCTGCACTTTTATATACGTTTGTTTTGTTTACAAAGCTTCAGTGCATAACTGCAGGTCTATACACTGCAAATGCTCCAAGGAATGCTGAAGGCGAACAGAAATGAGACATACAGCTCTCTGCCTGCAGCACATCAGTCATGCTCATCAGGAAAGTTTTTATCAAATAATACATCATTAATATGCTTGATAAGTGGTGACACAAGTATTGCTGTTTTCAGGTTCAAGCCTCAACTTGCTTTACATGAGAATACTGCCTCAGCAGCTGTTTATGAGCACTGTTGATTAGGGGTGGCACGGTTCACAAAACGCACGGTTCGGTTTGTATCACGGTTTTCGGTTCTGTACGGTTCTTGTTATTTTTTCTTTTAATCTTTAACACCCCAGAGATGTACTTCAGCATATGATATATAATCCACAATTTAGGATACAGTATTAAAAAAAAGTTCTATCATGTAATCATTCATAAACTGAATTGGATGAGTGTTGCACAATACTTGCATACAGTCGCAGTTCTATCTATTGTTTTATGACATACGCACTTTTTTGTGTGGAAAGCCCGCTTTTATTAAGCAACTGTAGGAAGGCGTTCGGAAATGTTAACAGATGTGAGCATCAGCGCACATGGGGCAAAAAGCGCCGTTATAACACAGACGCACATTCACGCTGACGTATTACATCACATTGTAAAGCGAACCGTAAAAGAGTTGACATAAACCATACCCTAGACCATTCTTTTAAAGGAACCGTATGTAATAATCATAAAATGTCTCTGTTATGTTCAACAGGCATTAAGAAAACATGTTCATTTCAAGTACTCATATCGCTGACAGCAGTAGTACAGCCTGGGTATTCTCGTTTAAAAAGCACAGTTGCAGCCCTCAGCTGATGTTTATGTTGTCCATCTATGTCCCAATCACAAAGTCAGTAGTGTTTCGGCTTCCAGGTTGCCTGCTTGTCAGAAAATACAGTGCATTTCATTTAATTCATTGTCATGTGCGTTCGTTCCTGTTGGTGTCGTCACCTGAGTGTGCGTCAAATCTGAGTAGGAGGGGCCAGGTGAAAAACCCCTCTCCAGTATTTTGAATTTGGACTGCAATACCTAGTTCAACCACTTGGTGTCAATCCTACATACAGTACCTTTAAGCTCAGGTACAGTTTAACATTATGCACCCGAGGTTGGAAGACAGCGTTCACATCATCCAAACGAACCGAATACTGACATCAGTCAAACCCAGGTGTGCACCAAAAGTGCCTTAGTGAAAGCACCTTAAAAAAGTTTCAGACACTTTTTTCATGTTATGAAAGTAAAAGTGACTGAGGCTGTCTAATTCAAAATTGACCAAAGAAGCGCATAAAAGTTTTATGGCCCTGCAGTAAGATTATTTAATTTAGCGAGGATACATTAAATTGATCAGAAGTGACAGAAAAGACTTTAGAATGTTACAAAAGCTTTCTATTTCAAATAAATATTAGTTTTTTGCCCCTATTCAACGAATCCTTAAAAAAAATGTGTCACAGTTTTCACACAAATGGAAAAGTTGCTTTATATTATAATATTTCAAAATCCTTTTTTACTGTACTTTTCAAATAAATGCAGCCTTGGTCAGGAGGTTCAAAAACCATTAAAAAATCTCATTGACTCAAACCATTAGATACACTCCATCAGCTTTGACATCAGATGAAGCACTTTTACGACTAGCGTTGTGGTTTATGTCACTTTAAAGCTTCACAGTCCCAGTTCCCTTCATATAAAAAAGCAGCAAGGCCTGTCCTCAAAAATTCACTTTTTCTGCTCCACGGACAAAATCAAGTCTTGCAGGTTTAGAAGGATGACATAAAAGTGTTTAAAGATGAGCATTTAGCTTAAAGCTGAACAGTATCTGTCTCTTTGCATTCCCAGCTAATTAAGCGCACTTAATAAATTGTGATAATGTCCTTCACCTCGTTTTAGGTGAAGAACGGGATTCATGATAAGGGATCCAATCACTGAATCAAGGACTGAGTGTTTGCAGCTCATCAGCCCTCGCTGATTAATTACATCTCAACGGCACTTCGTGTTATCGGCATCATATAATGAAGAGTCTATATATCTCTCAGGCACTTCAGCACACCACGCGGGATGTGTTCTTCCAGCCAGCCAGGGTGCTACTTTACATGTATTAAGTCACAAAAAAAAAACAAGGTTACAGTGCCGTTTTCTTCCAAGAACATTCGTGATTTAGAGTTTCCTGACATAGATGATCCGCTGTGAGTTAGATAGCGTGAAGTTCTCATTTCTGTTGCCTTAAACCAAGCTATAACTCTCCATTGTGCTCAGCACCGGAAAGTGGTTGTCCTATATCAAGCCCATCGCTGTCTGTGTTTCTCAGCCCCTCGCAGACATGCCCACAGTGGCTCTTAATTAAGAATGTTGTCACAGAATAAAACTTCAACAGATTGGTTATTGATTGAACCTCCTTTCCTGGCAACAGTCTCCAAATCCCCCATGACTTTTTTGCCAGCGGCAGCTATTACACATGAGCAGTAGGTACTGCATGTTTAACTCCACCATTATTCTCCAAAGCCATTTTGTTTGCTATATTTTGGTTATGTTTGGCTATTTATCAGTGTCTTTTAACTGAGGATTAAAAAGGGTTGTAGCACAATTCTTAAATACATTACACACAGCTCAGCTTCGGTCTGTGTGTTTAAAGGCAATTTAAGATATTAACTGATAAAAGCCAGATACTAAACCTGTTTGCAGTCCTTAGGCCTAGATTCCAAGATGTGGTGTAAAATCCCTTCCTGAGGCTTGGACTCACATACGATTAAGATATTATGCTAGTGTGCGATAAGATATAGTTTAACATTTGTGTTTTAGACCTCAGCTAACCCCAGATCACCTTTAATGATTAGTGCCTTGGAACACTTTTGAGCAAAAAGGCACAATAAAAGCGTCATAAAAGACCATATGCAAAGAGTTTATTTGTAAAAACATTTGCTATAATCAAAAAACCTGATTTAAGAAAATTGTTAAAAATGGAATGATCTTTTTTTGCAAATTAATTCTATTTCTTGTGCAAGTATTTATTTGCTTATGCATATTTATTATGCTTATTTCTGTATGCCTTCTGAAGCCATACGATAACTCATTTATGAAGATGAATATTTTATGATTATGTTATTTATGGTAAAGAATGATTTACATTTCAGTCTGTTCCTTGTACAAAACAATCATATATTTGTGTTTTTAATGATTATGATTAGCAAGAATGTTTTTTTATGGATTACTTCTCTTGTTGTTTTTTTGTTATTGGTGCTGTTGCACAAAATAAAATAAATCATACGGTTTGGAACAAAGCCAGAAATTGACCAGAGCAAATTTCAGTGAATAAAAGTCCTCAAAAACATAAAATGTTGAATTTTTGGGGTGAGATCTGGTTAAAAAGACAGTAGCCAAGTAAACCTCATTAAGTTTGTATGTATGTAGGAGGAGAAACTATAGCATTCCAGAGAGATTTCAGGCATATGAGAGGGACAGTTCTTGGCCCCTTTTGCATCTCTTTACTATGTCATGCTCTTTCTGGTTTTAATGCCAAATGTACTGCTAAGAATATCAATGAAGTGGATGCCGGAGAGAGAGGAATGGCATCGCTAATTTTTAACGCCCTGAGGAATATTTTCTGCATCATATCAGAAAGAGCTGCATAGTATTTGATTGATTGGATGCACATTAAACACAACAGTGCGGAGGTTTCACACAGACATGCAATTCATATGTATGTTCATGTGTCTGATTCAATATTTATAAGAAATAGCGTTCTAATTTGCTTTTTCGTATTTATTTTCCTAAGTCTCAGTTGTTAAGGAACCAATAAGATCTCCTGTGGTCAGAAATGCTGCTCTTTACTGTAAACTGAGTGGACTAGAAGGTTCTTTTGCCTGCAGGCAAGTGCCCCAATGCCACACAAGGTGCCAGACATATTCTTACCCATGGGACATCTTTACCAGCTCAGATTAATGGCAGCGATGTTCTCTAATGGACCATAAGAGCTGGTTCCTGCAATGCACTCGGTGACCAAGTAATAATTTATTCACCTTTTGCCAGACATTTCAATACATGGCAACAACTCTGCAGCCATTTTTTTAAAGTTTCCCTCCACTAAGCATGTGTCTGCACCCCCCCCAGAGAACTAATTAATTTTCTGAAATCGTACTTATCTCGGTCCTGTTTTCTAATAAGATGGGATGTAGGCATACATTTGTTGTAGGAAGAGATGCATTGGATGTAAAAACCCAACTTGAATATTTCCAGAATTGCAGGCTTTTTTTGAATAAAATATATTTTTTAGACAAATAACTTTAAGCCAAAACATCATCCACTCTGTGTTCCTGTTCCTGTACCGTTTAGATGTAGATTGTGTTGTTTTAGTAGAGTGTATTACATGACTGGTAGTAAAGTGCAGAGAAAACACATTAACTAATCTTACCGGTCTCAGAGGGTAGATAATTAGGCTAGTCAACAGCATTGGGTAAACAGTTCCTGTAATTTTTCTCCCAACTTCAATCGTCTGAATCATGTCGGCTATCAAAAATGCATTTCCCTTTGTGTTTTGCGTCAGTTTTGTGTGTGTGTACCTGTGTTTGTCGCTCACAGTGTGTATGCTCTGAGCTCCCCTGTCCCTTTCAGCTCACGTTGGGGGAGTCTCATGGTGCTCACTTTAATTCTGAAAGGCAGGTCTGTATAAATAATTCATTTCCCCTTTGCTAGCCTTATTTCTGCATGTGGTACAAGTGTTACTGCCAGTCTGCAGGGGAGGGTTTTTTGGGGAAATGCAGGAAGGTTACAAAGAAAGTAAAAACGGGTTGGCAGTCATTTTTTCCTCTCCTCCTGCTTTCGATCTCCTCCTTTTCCCCTTTTCTTGCGCTCTGTATGTGTTTTCTTTTGTTTACACATTGTCTTTGTTCCACATATCACCAGTGTGCAGATTGTTTTTTCTGGAGCCAAGAGCGATCAAACACTCAAATACTTTGACGCATGAAATCATCAGAGCCTTACAACATTTACACACAGGTCGCTAGCGAACGTCTTAGAAACCCACTTTTGAAGAATGTGAAATGCCGTGTTGACCTTTAAGGAGCCATCAAGTTTGATGTCAACATCAAGTTTACAGTCAACTCTGTCTGGTTTGGTCAGCCGAAAAGTTGTGCATTAAAAATGTAAGGGCAACTTTCCGTTTCATGAACAGCCTTGTAATCACTACATAATTTACTTGCGTTGATAATTTAAATGAAAATGAAAATCACTTGTCTTTCCCAAAGTGTATCATTTGTTTTAGACCCCCATTGACTCATTGTACTGACAAAAATGGTTAATCTTCAAAATATCATTTGTATTCCACAGAAGAATACAGGTTTGGAATAACATGAGGATGAGTAATTGACCATTTTTTAAGTTGAATTATTTCTTCAAGAATAGTTGTAAGCTGTTTTTATTTAACAGAGAACGTTCAATAGTTGTATTTGACAGAAATGTGAGATTACTTGGGCAGAAGTTCTGGGTTTTTCTTTTTTACCCAGACACAGTTGCAGTCTCTTCCACAGCGTTATATTAGGTTAGCTCTTATTGTTCAAATGCACTTTTGATATTTTGAGCTGTTTTGTAGGCGTCCCGTCGCTCAGATTGTAACTACAAAGACCAAGGTCAAGGGTTTGGTTCCCGGGAAACCTCCATACTGATAAAATGCATGCCCTGCATGTAGTGTAAGTCAGTTTGGATAAAAGCATCTGCCAAGTGAAGGAAATGCTGGTAGCTATTTCTCAATGGAATGAAGCCGACACCAGCATCGTCCCGGTCTATATATGTCATCTCATCCCTGCTTGTAAGGTTTAGTCCACTTCTGTTCCACCTAAACCTGAAATCTCTCCCACAGAGAGCTCAGTTAGTAGCATACCTGCAGAAGGACTGCTCAATACTTCCATTCCCTCTTTGGGAATTGTAAAAGGACTCTTTTTGAAATTGTGTTTCCTTGAAATCTGCTTGCAGCGATATGTAGTGGTGTCAGTATTCTCTCTATTCTAAGTCTGTTTAAAGAAGCGTTTCTCTGCTGGTGCGTCATGATGTTAAAGCAGGTTGCAGGATTGTACTTTTCTGCTCTTGTCAGGGGGAAAAAACAATGCTAATTATAAAAGGCAACTTAACATATAGTAGTCAAGCGGGCAAAATAAATAGTGTTATTAACTTAAAAACAAAAAAAGGGGAAATTGCTTTCTATATCTTGGCTGTTAATATCACACATCTAATTCAAACCCCACATTATTCTGGTGCAGATCTATTTGATAGCCAGCAAATTAGAAGACCGCTTGACATGCTCTCCCTTTGATCTAAGGTAAAATAAAGAAATGAACTTGGACTATATTAAATATGGGTTCACAGGAAAACACCTTTGTTGTTGTTTGTGCATTTATAAAATGATCAGTTTTTCTATTTAGCATATGCCTGTGTGCATGTATTTAGGTAGTTTTTAGTAGATTTTACTTAATTACTTTGTTTAATGTCAAATTAGATATAATTATGTAATATTTACTTAATTTCTTTACTAATGTTAAGTTTACTTGACAATAACAAGTAAATTGCACATAGCAGTATAGCAAAATTGACTTAAAATGTGTTACAACGACCTCATCAAGTAGGGTTTTTTTGTAATATGTAGTCAAATATTTCACAATATTGTTTGAACTAAATTAATGCAGCCATGGCGAGCATAATAGTCCTCTTTCAAAAACGAAAAAAAATCTTGCCATCCCAAACTGTTGAACGGTGTAGTGTATATGATATTGCTGGCTCGTCACTTGATGTTTAAAATAACGTCTGTATCCTGAAGTAAGCAACTGAGAACCACTGCTATAAAGATAATCAATGTTGACCCAGACTGCAATATACCTATGCTATGAAGAACGATTTAGAGTCATATGTAATCGAGTGTATGTGAAAGTAATACAAAACTGTAAGTGGGGCATTTTACTGAATGCGCGCAGATGGCTCCTGCTATGACTTGATGCACATTAGCTGTGATTGCTTTTAAATGATAAGTGTCATTGAGAAGCCTCTTTCCCAAAAATTGCTTTGCCATAAGCAGGGGCATTGAAAAAAAAAATGCAGGAGGGAACAGTGTGCGGTTTACAGCTTGTGACTTTATAACCAAACATCTTCCCCAGACACCCTGTCTAACAGACCCTGCAGTCCGTGAGGCTGGAAGAAAAGCGTTTTTCCCCTTGAACCCACAAAATTACTGTCTCGTTATGGTCTATTTGTGTTGGATAGATTTCCTCAGTGCTAATCTCTGCCACAGAGGACATTGATGCAGCACAGTGATAGCGAAGCATTATGTCCAGGCCCAATCCTGCACCACCTCGTCTCCTTAGAGGGCTATTTCCCTTCCACTCTCCCCCGTTTTAATTTCGCTCCATACAATTATACAAGCCTTTCTCATGCACACAATGCTCTCCCCCTGCAATTTCAGCCCCATTTATGATATGGGTTATTATGCAGGCTTAGAGGTGACTTGCAAAAACTTCTGCCGGTAAACAGGGCCTGAGTGGGAACACAACGCGCATACTTTTTCTCAGGTCCTTCGCTCAGCGTTGACATTCAAGAGTCTGGCAGGGAGTGTGGGTGGACCGCTGGGCTACAGGATATAGTTTCCATGACTGCTCAAGCTCACATTTCACATTTCAGATTTGGAAGCTGCTACATGACATGGCACTGTTTTCTCAAGCGGTGCTGCTGGTGGTCTCGGCGTGCGTGGGGACGTCTTATATACAGAGGTTATTGTCAGAACGTGGTTGTTCTGTTAGTCACCTTGAAGCTTTACAGAGCTGAAACGTTCATCTTGATTACTGACTGACAGAGACACTGACATTTCTGTGGGTTTTTTTGATGTTGCAGTTAGAGAGTGTGTAGAAGACTAGAAGTGCCACTTATAAATTCTTTCTTTTTAATTTCATTTTTAAGAAAAATTTGAATTTTCAAACTGTTAACCGTTAAAGTTGAAGCATGGATTTAGAATGAATAGTTTTATTCAGTGAAGACTTTTATTTTGTTACAAAATGTTTAAAATAAATGCCGTTCTTTGAACATTCCTAAAAAATGATTGCATGTGAAGACTGGATTAATTGCTGCTGAAAATTTGTCACGATAATAAATATATTTACAATATGTGATCCTGAACCACAAAACCATTTACGCATCATATGAAAGCTGAATAAATAAAGATGATATAAATTAGGATAGGACGATATTTAACCGAGATACAACTATTTGAAAAGCTAGAATCTAAGGGTGCAAAAAAATCTGAAAGTTGTCCAAATGAAGTTCTGATCAAAAATTTATTTACAAAAAATAATCATGGAATTTTGACCCATACAATGTATTTTTTATTTTATTTTTTTCTCAATATTATTTCTACATTTAATTTTTAAATGAGTGAATAAACACAGCCTTGTTGAGCATGAGAGAGTTCTTTCAAAAAAATGGAAAAGTCTTTAAAATATATAAAGTGTTTATATGGCTAAAATAATGAAAATCAATAAAAATTAAATCCATTGCATTTTATCCATAAAATATAAGTATAAATTTCAGAATAAAATATGTTATCATGAATGAAATTAGCATACTCTATATTCATTTGGTGTTTTATTTGCATTCTTTTATTAAATTTACATGTTGATAACTGATTTATTAATTTTATTTGTACGTAGCACCTCTAGTCCTCCATATACCAAGGAGAAAAAGTATTTTCTACATGTTCTGTGGATGGACAGTGATTGATGGGACCTCTGGGCATTCAAGCTAACAAAGTGCTTGTGGACTAACCATCTTGTCTTCAAGGATTTAAGGTTTTTTTCACCACCTTAACAAAATCAATTCATTGCCATTTCTTCTGAAAATAAGTATTGACTCTTCTGACTTGGAGAAAGCGCTCTAGTCAGCAGATTACAGGAGTCAAGTATGGTCAAGAAGGGTTGAAGAGGATCTTTAAGAAGTGTGTATTTCAGGCGAAGATGAGTTTGATAAGTTCCCGTCCTACTTTTTCACTGATCGTTTTTTATGAAAAGAAAAGCAATCACTTTCTATTTGCTATGCATTCATTCAGACTGATTAAACATGAGAGGACTCACAACATCTGTCATTTCAACCGATCAAGATTTGTGTTTATATAGCGTTTTGGATGTCTTTTGACAGAAAGGCTGTTCGTCATGAACCATATTAAATCCTCTGAGCGCCCTTAGCAAACGGAGCACGTTCACCGAGTTTGTCAAAATGATCTGAGAAGATTTCAGACCACAGTGTTTGTGCTGATTCATGGCATTCATCAGTCAGCCACTGTAATGAGCTTCTTGAATCAATATCAATAAGCGGAGGATGAGAAATGTGATGAGGACGAGAAAGGCCGATTTAACACTGCCTTCTGCCTTCTCATCGCTCTCACTCCTCCTTTTATTGTATTGGATTGGAATCATCTGTCCATCACGGCTTAGTGTATCACTGACACCAGCCTTAACAGCACTAGCATTTTTTGCTCAGATAAAGTACATGAGATTGAGTGATCTTCAGCCTCTTGCAGAGTTTTCATACATATAAAGCAAGCTTGCTTTCTTAACAAAGATATCTTGTGGTGCTGGAATATAGATGAAATACTCACAATATAGTGGAGCTGATTTGTGATAAATAACTGATAAATATCTCCATTCTTTCCAGCAAAATGCTGACCAGTGGCACTTCTGTATTATTAATAGAACTGTAAATGTATTGATTAAATGTTTGGACGGGAGAAATTGGCAAAACGCCTCACAATATCGCTTTTCTGACATGGCCTTGAAGATGAGTTATTTTAACCAGGATTGGAGCCTTGCAGCACAAGTACATGCTGAAATCCTGGGTTGTTTTAGTAAATGTCAGACCGCTCGCTTTACAGCAACATGCTGTGTGGAGCAAGACAGCGCAACTCAACAAGCGGCCCTCGAGCCTTTGCTTTGGCGCTCGCTTGATGTCATCAACATGGCAACAAACATGTCATCGTAGCAAAGTAATAAGCAGCGGGGCGGGACGCATGACCTTATAAGAATGGTAGAAATGTGTCAGGTGGCAGAGATTGCTCTGAAACATATAGTGAATTGTATTGTGCAAACTTGTAGAGTGAATGTTTGATTAAAATGGGAGTGATTTAGTTTTCACTGTCAGTCTGTGTCCAATATGAAACATGAAGAAAGCGGGGGGTTAAATTAGGGTCCAGTGCCTTTGTAGGACTTTCCATGGACTCATATGTACGTATATAGTAAGAAATGAAAATGTTTTCAGAATCTTAATGCTAATGTTCATATGTTTGGGGTCATTGAAGTTTTTGAAAGAAATCATAAATTTGTATAGCATGCCTGTTACTATTTTTACTATATTTACTTTTGTTAAAGCATGTATTCTACATGACTATATTCTAACCTTAACCAATACCCCTAAGCTTAACCTACCTTACTAACTATCAATAAGCAGAAGATGAGTTTGAGGCAAAAGTTGTAATTAGTGACGGTAAAGACACTTATAATGCTACAGTGGATTTCTGTCTCAAATAATAAGCAAAAGAAACGTAAAAATATTTTTAAAATGAACCCCAAGTTGTTCGAATGATAATTTGTTTACATTAACATTTATGCATTTAGAAGATGCTTTTATCAAAAGCGTCTTGCGTTGCATTCAAGTTGCAGTTTATATTTATATTATAAGTCATTATTTTTCAGAAAATATTTTAATAATAATCTGTTTTGCCTTCAGTACAGTAACTTTTTCACGAAGCTTGTGTTAAAACAGTGTTACAACTAACATGTTTAATGATGTTGCAGACACAGGCATGATGTACTTTTCTAAAAGTGTTTTAAGCATGGCTCATTTAATCAAATTTGTAATGCATTACAGTTTGGAGTACTTTAAGTGTTACATAACGTGCAGCTGTTTTTGCCCTGATGCCAGACTTATTTTGCATCCATCAAGTTTACAAAAAAGGACTAATGAGATGGAGTGCCCTTCATTTTGTACACTGTTTAATTCACCAGATAATCAGACAAATAAGCATTTATTCAAGGTTATGTAACAACAAAACATTTACGTGCAGCAAAAAAATGAATTTAAAGCAAACTTTTTTGCTGTAGCGTACAACACTTAGTCTACATGCCTCATTAATTGACAAGTGTGAGTCTAGAGGCTTTAAAGACCTGCTTTGTGCCACGTCCAAAGTTAAGTGACATCTAAATGGAAAGACAAATATTTATTATTATTTTTGGACAGAAAGATGTTTTTCCTTCAAAGCAGGGGGGAGGCAATAGTAAACACTCCTCCTCGAGGTAGGCACGTGTAAGGGATCAGAGAGCATGCTGATGACCCATTGGCGCATTGTGTGGCGAGTATATTCACGGCTCCTAAAGCTGGAACGAGGGCCCCTCCTGGCGAATGGTGGGTCAGATCCCAACATAGATGGCTTTCCTCTCCGAGTGGGCCTTGTTTCCCCTGGCAACATCACAATGGGCTAGGGGAAAGAGGCTTTAGAGTTGAGTCCTGATGCTTATTTCTCGGGGATCTGGGATTACACTGGACAATTCCTTCCTCTCTCGCTTCTTCCTCTTGTAATGTGCATTAGAGCAGCACTGACAGAAAATATACACGATCTGCGCATTTGGTTTCCGCCTTCTCGCTCCCTGCTGAGTATGGACCTCCACCAATTCGCAGAGCCGTAGTGTGGAGAGCAGGCCAGAGACGCTCTTGGTCTCACTCATTTCAGGCCGCTCATTCACTAATACAGAAACAAATAGGCACAGAAGAAGATTTTATTGGCTATTAGAAGAGTTTGCATGAGTCGAGACAGGAGCGATGGAGAAACGACGGGAGAACTCCAATATAAAGTTCCTTTGAAACTTTGAAGTTAAGCGAGCGTGAGCTAATGCAGTCTGAGAACAAAACAACAGATATAACAAATGATCCACCCTTTGAGCCTTTTCCGTTTGATTTCGGCAGCATGCAGGGGTGTTCATTAAGCGCAAATAAATGAAATCCCCTCAAATCTCCCTCTCTGCTTTTGTCGAGGCGATGAAGTACCGAAGCTAATGCTAAAAACTCAAAAAATAGCAATCGAAGATGAATAATTCATGAGGTGTAAAGTCACCATTTTGTGTTCCTGTTTATCCTTGTTTCTCTGGAGAATGAGAAACAAACACGAATGCAAAATGCATGTCAGTTTGCTTATTGGAATCACTTACGTTTATCGTAAGAGCGTTTGTTTTGTCATTTTTTTTGACCTCCCGGGGGAGATGTGAGCTTGTAAATCTCTGATAACATTTTGCTGAACTTCACTCTCGTGAGGCGTGTTCTCATTTTACATGATGAGCTTTTAGAGACCTTTGCATGTCAAGTGATTCATACTAAAATGAAATAATTTGTTGATGTTTACTTGTACTGTCAGATTAGTTGCGTACTCTTCTCTAAAGAAGACAACGACGTCCCTTCAGGCCTCCCACACTGTTTAACCATCATTCTCAGCGAATAAAAATACTAATAATGGTGATTTGTCAAACCAGAAATAGTTGGGGGTATGTTTTAAACGGGGTCTGTGTTAAAGCTGAGGAAATTATTTAGGAGCTGATTTCTGCTGATGTCTCCAGGAGGTTAAAAAAAAAAAGAAACGTGATGCCTGCAGGGAGAAACTACTAGAAGTTTTGGACATAATTGTCCTTGCTTTGGATTAAATGAGCTGCTTTTGTAGATTTCCCACCAGCTTCTCTCTGTGGACTCTGTCTCTGTAGACCTTCTTTGCTTATTGAACCAAAGATCAGAGAACTCAACCTGGATAAAGTGATGCTTTAAAACACACAACAAAAACAGCGACCATTTATACGGCACATCAAATGTGACATATTTTAGTGCAATGGGATGGAGTGGATATAGTTTGCAATGCTAGACCTCTTATATTAAGGTTATAAGACTACTGGTTTTCATGATTTTGCAATGTAACCCAAAGATATAATATATAATATGTAGGGAATAATTGACTCCGGGCTGTTGAATTAGTAGAAAAGTAATGTACACCTGAGGTGGTAAAGCAGCCACGACAAGAATCGGTGCATTTTTAATAATTCTAAGGCCTGGAGTCAATTATTCCTTATACTACACTTATACTACAGTTGCCGCACCTCAAGACATCGATCAGATGATATATTTTAAGGTATTTGTTTGTCTTTTGTTCTTGAAACACTATTGTGACTAGGATTATTTCTTCCACATCTCATCCAACGCCTCGCAATGTTGTTAATTCTAAAACATCATTTTAGACCTAGTAATGGAGGCTTGAGCTGTTGATAGCAGACTAATACAATTAGTAAGTAAGTTATGAGTGTGTGTATGTGTGTGTGAGAGAGAGAGAGTAAATGTGAATTACCTCTGAGTCTGTGCATCTCTCAAAAGTGTTTGGCTAATAACAAAACTAAGCCAATTCTCTTCACTAACAACGTTGTTGTTACCTCGCTTGTGAAAAGTCAAGTTGTTTGTAGTCGATGTTACAGATAAAGTCGTCAAAGTAGCGTTAACAATGTTCGTGTGTGCATCTCTGAGGGAGAGAGAGCTGGAGAAATAGAGTGTGTGCATTCCATACATAATAAAACATGCTGTTTTTATACTAAATAAAAAAGGGGCTGTCGTTTTTATCATATTGATTACTATATATATTTGTTTGGCCAGCGTTTGTGGGTTTTGGTTATTTTGCTGCTGTAGGAAATATTTGCGTTTTACTGCAATCAATCAAATGTAATGCAATCAAATAGCTGCGTTTGCTGTGCGCTTCCCTGAAAATAATTGCACACCTTTATGTATTTGAAAGATACTTTTATTCAAAGTGATGTACATTAGGTATAATTATTAGTTGTTTACAGTGTTGTGCATGTTACTTACAAACTAATATATTATATATTACTTGTTACTGCTATTTAAAAGTAATGCCTTACATTACAATATTACTGATTAAAAATTGTA
>JAUYWG010000032.1:9326999-9376848 GCA_034779775.1 Enteromius afrohamiltoni
CACAAACAGGAAGTTAATATCACCAACCATTCCCATTTTATTAAGGTGTATCCATATAAATGGCCCACCCTGTAGAAGCAGGTGTTAGCAATTTTTTTTTTGTTTAGGATTTTTTTAGGAAAACAGTAAATGAATAGAGTGCCTTTGCAAAAAGGTCAAGGTTTTTTTTTTGTTGTTTTTTTTTTTTTAGAATAGAGAATGATAGATTTAGAGTGTCAAATAAAGCTGGCAGAATGTTTTTTCAGCTGATTCTTGAAGATGGCTAAGGACTTGAGTTTGGCAGTTCATTCCACCAGGAGGTGGAATATAGGTTTAATATAAAAGTCTGTGAAAGTGCTGACTTCTAGAGGACACAAGAGTCTGAAGTTATGAATTTAGGTAAAATGATGCAGAGCGGCGGTTTTGTAGGCAAACATTACAATTTTCTTTTTACTACCTGTTTAAACAGTGTGGCACTCTTGATTGACGCTTAAATGTCCATGCTCTATGACATATG
The DNA here is from genome assembly GCA_034779775.1 of Enteromius afrohamiltoni. Taxonomy (NCBI): domain Eukaryota; kingdom Metazoa; phylum Chordata; class Actinopteri; order Cypriniformes; family Cyprinidae; genus Enteromius; species Enteromius afrohamiltoni. The sequence continues at coordinate 9,327,496 of JAUYWG010000032.1, forward strand.
AATAACCTTTCACCTGAACTAAGCCCAACCAGTGATGTTATCTAGGGGTGTAACGTTACACAGCCTTCAGTTCAAATCTCGAATTTGGTATGGTTTCAGTATAGGAGTTGGGCAAAAACTAAACATAAAATATATTCATTAGTTAATGACTGTCATAACTTTCTTCATAACAGATTCATTTAGACATAGACTATAAAACAAAGACTTGACTCTATAGACTACAGTTAATGGAAGTTACATGTGTATTGTAATGTTCAAAGCAGATGCATTACAAATGTCAGTATCTTAAGATACTGAAGATATAAGATCTAAGTGGTTCACTTGTAAATTCAAATTGCTGAAATACAAACAGAAGACAGAAAACAAACAGAGTAGCATTCAAAAGGCACAGAGCTACATAAGGTCTATGTTTAAGTGCATTTTTGTAGGTTGCATAAAATAGCTGATACAAACACAGCTATGGCCACTCATTCAGCAACTTTGGTGTTCTCGCCTTACCTATACTGTAAAATCACTACAATGTATAGCCTCTTGTAGGTTAGCACGTTCATTAGCATTCTTAAAAGGAAAAGTTTAAGGGCACTGAGCCATGCATAGTTTAACATTTTGCCCATAATTTAAATTCTGGTAGGCCAATGTACCTTTTGCCCAACAGACCCATTAGACCATTACAGGGTAAGGCACAAAATAGTGTTTTAGATCAGAATGACAGGATCTGTGCTTTGTGCTAATGTGGAGCTCTTTGCCCCTAGCACTTAGCTTCATGAATGTGAACTCTTGACAGCTGTTGCCAGTAATAACACTACTCTCACACAACAGTAACGGGACAGATCCCCCAAGCATAATGGTCTGTAGGGGTAGAGATATATTACAGTAAGTCTCATCAGTGCTAATAAGCTCCTGAGGGGCTCTCAATAACAATTAGTTTCATCATCTGATCCCCAAGCTACCTGACACACTCATGAGAAACTTTGACAGTCATATGCCAACAACTGTAGATATGTGTGCTTCGATGCACTGGGTAAAAATACCAGCGCATGATCATTAGTTGACATTAATGTTATTCTTCACACTGTCAGCAGGGTAATAAAGAAGATTCATTTTCTTAATTTCTACTGATTTTGTCTAACCATTAAGATCATTTACAATTGTAGATAAACAGCACATGAAGCAGAAAACAACACTGCAAGTGCAACGGGGTTCAAAAGTGTTAAAGTGTGTTCACAATTTAAAGTGCTCCTGTTATGGATTTTTTTGAAAATGCAGTTTGTATAACCACTCTAAGTGAATGAAAGCATCATGCAAAGTTTAAAATCTGAAAAGTGCTCCGTTTATAAAGTTATTGTCTCTCAAAAGAAAGAGTCAACTCTGAATCATTGAAACTGGTCATTTTTAAAAGGAATCCCAAGCCATTTGGTGTGATTGTCATCATGAAACATTTGCATATTGCCCGCCCACTAGTTGCGTGTGCAGACCTGGGAAACATGATTTTCGCATTGGTCTGAATGAAAATGCAAATTCATTCTTGGCCACTAGGTACCGCTTTCGGTATATGTCTTATAAATAGCTGTTTCCCCGGTAACGCTGTACACAAAGCAGCACTGACAAACACTGGTTTAACCTTTTGAGTGGTACGGTCCCACATATGTGATTTTTCGTTCCGTGCCCCTGGGAGAATGGTCCCACATATGGGATTTAGAACATTCGGTGACGCATAACTGCCAAATTCGAACTGAGCTTTCACGCATTTGCTGGCGCTGAGCCAGAGAGAGATGTGCACTGTTCTTCTCATATTATCACAACTATACAGTGTTCTTAAACACCTAATGCATATTTTAGGTTTTAGTCATTTAAATACACATAAGCACTACTGAAACAATACATTTAGAGCTTATAAAATACACAAAGATGTCTATGGAGGCAACAATAACAATCCATTCAAATTTCATTTGCCGATGTTTTATTCATATCAGATACACATATTGTAATTAGCTATAAAGTTCACTCTGTTCTTCACTAAGTTCACCAGCCACTTACTATCATGTATTTCGGGGGAAAATTGATGAATTTACGTGCAGTAAATCCGATTGACGGAATTCTCTGAACTGCAGCACGAGCAAACATTGCGGCGCCCATCTCATGTTACAGATCACGAACAAGATCATTTATAAAGGTGTAAAAACGACAAAACGCACTCATTTACATATATTTGTGAATCAAAATATCAGATTGTTCACGACACAGTGAGAAAGTTTGTGAATATTTGAAATAAAAAAGGAAAAACGATCCATCTGTCTTACAGCGTTATTGTGCTCGCGGTATGTCGCGTCGCCATGTAAACAGTAAAGGTGAACGTTCTTAATAACGGTCGCCTAAAAAAAAGCTCACTCTGGGGGGACCGCTGGAATATGTTAAACTCACCATTGAAAGGGTTAAATAGAATCAACCAATCACTGCAGATTAGCATCACGCAATGGAGGGGTTTGAAAAAATTAATCATTAACAAATTGTTTTGAGAGTTGTTGAGCAAATAAGGTAAAAATAAATGTATATTATAATTTTTTGACCTTGCATGCTTGTCAACCTGTTTTAAAACCAAAATATTAACCTCAAATGTCCTTTTTTATCATGTAGAGATGCTTGAACCATTGCTTTTAAAGTCACTTTTAAAAAAAAGCAGCTTTCTGTTGGTTTCGATATTTTTGTGAGAAAATTTTTCAACCACATTGATATTCCTAAACGCATGGATTGCTAATTAAAATAACTGACTTGTAACAATGATAAAATTAACTCTGAGATGCATGCATGTCTATTGGATATATACGTATCAAATTACAAATGCACCTTCCCCTTTTGATTCAAATTCATTTGGCAAAGTTGATGATGCATATTGATTTCATATAGGTTCATTCATTTTTAAGTACTGTTTGATGTGCCGCTACCCCAAGGGCTAATTACTACAATGAATTCATTCATCCTCAATTAACACAAAAACATGCTTTTGTTTTTCCCAAACAATGGGAGAGAAAAGGCATCTGGAAAGGACAGAAGGCTGACAGGCATTTATATTTTTTTAAATCGTCTTCAACACAAAATGACTACACTCACTCAGCCACAGGCTTGATGACTCCACCTTTCTCCGCTGCATCAGTAGCTACTTTTGAGCCCCAGCAGGGTGAATTTTGGGTAGAAAAATGCTGTGGTTGTGTTGTGCTCCTCTGTGTTGTTGACAGGCTGGTCAGGTGTGGGAGGGTGGGAACTCTTGAGGGACGGTGCAGACACCCTGGGTAGCTCTAATTGGCCCCAGGTGAATAGTTATGTCAGCGGTGGAGGAGCGTGGGTGCTATAGAGGGCCTTATGGAAGAGCTGCGCACTGATCAGTGGGAATGAGAGGGGAGGATCGATCACGATTACAGATTCAATCATATCCCAAGTGCTTGTTAATGTCTGTGTGTGTGTGTCTGTGTGAGATGTGATTATGATGGCTGAGAGGTGGATCGTAGGTGGAGTAGTTTTTGGCTTCAGCCAGTGTTGTTTGCTCTGCTGATTAGTTTGAGATGTCACTGGCCAGAGTTCATCATGATGCCACTTCATAGGATGAGTATGAGTTATGAATAGCGTGTGCTGTCACAAATGAGGCCTGTTTCGCTCTGCATGCATAAGTAGTGCGTAAGCAAAGCTGCAGCCTGACTAACAACGTCTCTGCGGCATGACAGCTGTGGCGCTAAACAGGAAAGAAATGATTTCTGAAAAGTAATTGCTTAAATAACAGACATAGGTTATGAAATGTAAGGATATATGTATCATATATAATGTATAAGCATCACGATATCACTGTCATGTCCAGAAATGTTCATTATTTAAAGGGTTAGTTCACTCAAAATAGGAAATCATCATTTGCTCACCATCAAGTTGTTCCAAACCTGTATGAATGTTTTTATTTTAAATAATAGTAGGGGAAAGGAAACGGTATCTGGTCCCTATTGACGTCATAATAATATATATTTTTCTTACTATTGAAGTCAGTATGAACCAGCAACTGTTTGGTTACCCTACATTCTTTTAAATATCTTCTTTAATGATCATGTGACACTGAAGACTGGGGGAAGTAGCTGCTAAACATTTATCATAAACAATTGATGTTTTTAAATATTACAATAGGTAATGTTTTTTGTTTTTTTTTAAACAAATGCAGCTTTTGTGAGTATGAGACTTTTTTTAGAAGCATTAAAAAACAGACCCCATTCATTTTTATATTTTACCTTATTTTATTTGACAAAGAGTAGTTTGTGGTATGTTTTCATGTTATAAAAATATTGCAAAATGTTGTGTTTCATAAAAACTTTTATGTAATGGGTTAGATATGTGTTCATTAGTAGCGCATTAGCAGTGTGTTTTCTCAATGCAGAGTCGCGCTGCTTACGTGAACAGTGTGAAGTCTGTGACCTGTTAATATGGGTGCCAAAACACATACATGCCGCTTATGTGTTAGTGTGAAACAGGCTTTAGCAGAAGAAGAGAATGAGCTTCTCGCTTGAACATCGATTTTTGGGGAGATAGTCAGCAAAATCAATTTGCCTTTTTTTCTTTTTTCAAGATCATTTATGTGCCAGAGGTAGAGTGTAAAGTTGTTAAAAGCTGTGAGAGGAGGAGGAAATGAGCAATATTGTCAAGCTGGAGGAACTTCCTGAAGGTTGGCTAAGATCATCTGACAAGCCTCGCAGGGGAATAAAATCAAAGCTCGGTTCAACATCAGCTTCAGTTAGCCTAACGTGCTTTAAAAAGCGCAGAGCAGTCAGGCATCTCATTTTGAGGAGACTAACCCTTTTATCAGCAAGTTTAACCTACACAACAATTAACATGCTACTTTGCTTATGATGACTAGCATCTCTGGTTGCTTTGATGTGGAAATGAGTGGAGGTCGCTCCCCCCCCCTCCTTCTCCATCTCAGAGTATGTTTACATAACGCAGAACGCTGGGAGCCAATGAGAGGCAGCGTGCCAGTGCTGCCAGGAGAGGACCGATAGATCTCAGTGTCTGATCTCCGCTTAGCCATGGGCACTGAGAGGCGGTGGGAGAACCCGGGAATACATTATCCACTCAGGGAATTTTAAAAAGGGGGAGAAAGGTGGAGGATGGAAGAGAGTGAGAGATAAATGGGGGGGGGCTGTTGGGATGGGAAGGAAGAGAGAAGATTCCCACAGACGATTTGGCCGGATTCGCCAACCCCCTTGTTCTCTCTTTGCCTTTCACTTCCTCACTGAATGGATTGCTCCATCCAAGTGCTTGCTAATGTACTGTACTTTTGTCCTCATTCCGCAGTTTGCTTTTGCTTTATTTATTTACCCGAACTGGAGCTTCTATCCGCTCAAGGTCAAACTCACTTAAGTACCTCCATCTGCATTACGTAACCCCAGTAAATATTCTCTTTGTTTCTCTTGCCTGACTCGAATACTAAAGCGTGTACCAAGTTGTGCATGCTGATGTCGAAAGTTAGAGAGGAATCTCATCTTGCACAGCTGATTGAAGTTTAGCACCGCATCTAATTAATTCAATTTAAATATTTCATACACATAGTCTGATTACTGATGCGGGCGGATACTTGCGCAATCAGCCGATGCTTCATTGATTACTCTACTGGGAAGACCAGCGCTGAGCAGCGTTCACTTACACGTGGGTACAAGATGGTTTGTGCTCGTTTGGTGTTGGACATTGGTGGTTGATAAAAGTAGCCTTGCTAGTTAAGCCAGTGACAATTTGTGGTTGGTCAGGGTTTGTTCGGTTAGGATAGCCCAGGTACATCCTGGAGCTACACCACCTGTGTAAAAGAAAAGAAAATATTGGAAGTGAGCAGTTTATTTTAATATTTCATTTTCATGTACATTGATGGTGCATTTTTCTTCTTTCTCTGTTGAAGTTGCGTATTGTGAAAGATTCTTTTATATATTTTATTTGCAAGCATTATTTACGTTATTAATATTTGATGTGTTTTTTAATAGTCCAGAATAAAAAAATGGCACATCTTTAATCACACACACCAGGGGTCTCTGTACAAGCTGAGAAACTGCCATTAAGATGAATGGAAGTGCCAACAGATAGCTTTCTCTTGGTATTATAGACCCTGTTGGATAAACCAGCAACCTAGTGTCCAAAACATAATATAAGCTGGTTACCTTTTATGTTGTATTTTAATATGGGTGTTTTTGGCTGTATTTATGGGTGTAGAAATGTTATCATGCATCTTTTATGAAAACCTTGAGAAAATTTTTGAGTGGAGGCTATTTGCAGCCAGAAGTGTTATTGCTAAATATTCTTAGTTTAGTAAATAAAAAAATAAAAAAACAGTCTGTGTGCAGCCATACACTTTCTGCTCTGATTTAGTATATATGACACGTGATGTCTTGTACATCAAATCACCTAAAAGAAAGAGAAATCCTGAAGTGAGAGGTGTGTTTCTGGAAAGTGCCATAGTGGGATGAAAATAAGTGGCTCAAAGTGCAATACTTATCCCAGACCTCGATAATTTGCTGGACACAGACCAAACCTCAGACACAGCACAGCGCCAGGGACCTGGAAAATCAATCGATGTGACAAACTGCTTGCCATCTGTTTAGGAGAGTCTTCCTCCTTTGAAACCACCTGCCGAGGGACATTGATCTCAGAGACTTGGGCGAGATATCATTAACATTATTTGTGGACTATGCCAACTTGCCAAGCATGAGTATTTTCAAAAAACAAATTTTTAACATAAGTGTGGTACCATGGTATTTTGGACATGTTAGTGTTATTTAGACGTTATAGTTTTAACATTTTTGGATTGTGTACTACACAAGTACCATAGTGTTTTGAGCTGCTGGTATTTAGTTTTTATTACCATGGTTTTTTGTTAGTCAGTGTTGTACAGTAATGCCATCAGATGATAATACAATTAATATATCTTGTACTAAAATCTTTACAATGATGTAACAGAAGTACTCTCCATCACATAAGAGAGGCAAGGAGACGGTCGGATTCATTCGCAGATTGTTTATTTGAAAACACAGAGTGAGACAGGCAGGGTCAATCAGCCGCAAACAGGAATAGCGTTGAAAAAGCAAGAGAATAGTCAGTGTCCAGGCGTAGGTCGATAAACGACAAATACAATCCAGAGGGGAAAAACAGAGACGGTGGTCGAGAACAGGCGAGGTTGGTAACAGAAGATCAAAACACAGAGATTTACACGAAGTAATAAAACAACGGTACGACAGTGCAAATGGACCGTGGCAACATATAAACACTTCCGGGTTATATACACATAAAACTAGGTCAGTGGGTGGAGCCAACAATGAAACACCATGACAACAAACAAGGGAGCGGAGACATGAGTGAGAACCATGACAATATATGAGATGGGTGGTGACAAGAGTACATTGAAAGGAGTCCATGAATGAAAACATACACACACAGTTTGCAGGGAGCTGGATTGCCATCAGCAGCGGATCATGACACTCTGTTAGTTTAAACCAAGGTATTATTATACTATTGTAATGAATTCACATACTACGAATTCCATGGTACTGGGTTTTCTAGACATTTTACTATTGCCATATAACATTACCATGTATTTTCATATGTATTCACAAAAAAGTACTGTGGCATTAATGTTGTACAGTGATGGAATTTACGTAAAACATAGTGCCTTTTGGTTTTCTAGATGTTTTACCATTGTATGTTTCTTGAGACCATGCTATTACCATGGTATTTTGGGCTGAGTGCTGTTGTATTATGTTTGTACCATGGTACATCCAATTTTACATTATAAAAATGTTCCTGTAACATTCCCATTATGTTTTAAAACCGTCATACGTCCAGTTTTTTTAGCCGTTGTATTAATGTTCTTGTTTGGTTGTAAGAACGTTATTTAAAAAGTTTTTTGAATGTTCCATTAACAACTCAATGGAAACATTTTTCGGTTGCAGATAACGCTAAAGAACCAAAATTATGATAGAACATTTTTTGATAACTTTGAGAGAACCTCTAGAAAATGTTAAGAGTACAGCTGGGATCACACCACCACAGTATTACTTTTTTTGTAGAGCCCTGTCATTCTGCGTTGCTCTCCTCTAATGTAGCGGGAAATAACATAAGTTCTGTCGTTCTTTCAAACCAAAGCCACAGTGTGTCTCTTAGTCATCTATCCATTGAGTGACAGAAGAAATGAAGAGTGAAGGAAAAGGAAACGAGCTCAGCGGGCATTAACGGAGTGTGTCGTAATTAAATCAGCCTTATTTAATGCTATTCAGTTATCCTTCAGAGGCCTCAGAGAGGACCCGGGCATGTCAGTGATACAGTATTATCCATCCTCCTTCCCTGAGCTCTTATGCCTATCTGTCACTGTCCTGTTTTCAAGTAGCACACAGCAGCACTTCTTCCTCACAGGTGTGAGTTAGGAGATAGCAGGACACCACTTAATTCAGATGTTTCCCCTCACAGTTATCTTGCTGTGATCAATGCAACATGACAGTGCTGCTTTTATCGGGGGTATTTATAGGCCAGGCCCTGGTGGTCCATCCCGTCCCCTGACACCGCAAACTCATTAAGGGCCAATCAAACAGCTTCCACACCTACGATCTAGTCTCATGGTAAGTGAAAAACCGTGTCTGTATCTTTGCAAGCCTGTCTGTCACCTGACTGTCCTCGCTGCGATCATGAAAAGGATCTGGAAGGACTGGGATCGTACTGCAGAGTGTTAGTCAGGCATGAATTGCTCCGAACTGATTGAATGCTTCATTGAGGAAGATAATTCCTGACATGTCACCCTCACGGCTCATTCCTGCAGAGTCAAATGTTTGTTGCTTGAAAATAATTCCTGCTTTGTTTACTGAGGGCCCCTTTACATATGCAGTTTTAGATACAATAGCACATTCACAAACCAAGTCAACCAGTTAATTAAAAAACAACAAAGACTCTGACAGTTTACATTTAGAGTCGCTCATAAAGTGCCAAACATTACATATGTTTGCTACGGCTAATCCACACTGTACACTGAAGCGGCTAACAGGGCTACTCCCTAGATATGCGGATATCACAAATCGGTTGCGATGCTACTGCCACCGCATGCCAAACATCCAGTCTTTTTACGCTTCTCTTTACGGGCTGCTAAACGAGAGGAGAAGGATCGGCCCTTTTTGAGTCTAATTAGCTAATGGCAGAGAACAAGGGAGCGAGGGGCTAAAGGAAGGAAAATAGGATGATGAAAACAGCAGAGCTAGCAAAGCTAATTAATGAACTTCAAAAGAAAATATTAAAAAGTGAGTAAGACCAGCAGCAAGAGTTTGATTAAGTGAATAATTTAGCAGAAGTGCTTACCCTGGTGCCCACATTTTTATTTTGAGGTAAAAAAAAAAGAGTGGCAACAATCTTCATTGTTGTTAGCATCAGTGTTTTAGCCTGAGGGGCTCGGCATAGCTATTTAACTGTTAGCCTAGCATCACGCAGCACTACCGATGGCTAAACTGTTGGGAGACAAATTTAAATTCACTAGCTAATGCTCGAAAGTCACCTACTATGTGCTAACTAATATGAAATTATGTTTGTCAAGCTTTTCTTTGAATGACTGTCTTTCGTTGACCTTGATAGAGCTAGATATAAAAGTCAGCGGCTTCTTTTGTTGTTGAGTCACCTCTTTGACAGCTATTCCCCTGCGCTTGCGTGGGAAACATCAAAAATTGATGTTTGTAAAAGGACTCTTTTATTTTGAGCTGATGCCCCAAGACATAGCCCTTCATTCTGTACTTCTGGATTTCGGTAAGCAGTCCTCATTTTCAAACAAAAGGAAACAAAGCATTGACCCTTTAATATAAGTCGAGAGGACACTAGTAGAGCCGCTGTTTAGGTCACTGAGGTGAAGTTATTAAATTAAAGTATGAAGTGAATGACTGAAATTATTTTGTTGAGGAAAGTGAAGATGGAGAGATGATTAGGGCAATTGAATATTTATAACAGAAGGATTTATCTACATATAACATGTTTTGTTTTTTTATGCAACGTAAATGGTCCAACAACATAAGAAAAGCATAACCCTATGTACTTCAGCTCTAAATCTTCAGATTAGCATTTTTATGTTTATATTGTCCTAGATGTAGAACCCTTTTGTATTATTTTGTGATATAATGTGCTTTTACAGTATATAATATGTTTTGTAACAATAACCCTGAATTCAATATTTCAACAGCTTGGAAAATTATGTTATGTTGTGTTACATTTTTTTTTACCTTATGTTATGCAGGAACATAGTTTTTGTGTTCTGCTTGCACAGGGAGTACAAAAGAAAAAATACCATCAGGAGTCTCAAGGCAGCGATTTATTCATTTGCTTTAAAATTAGGCTGTTGCAGGAGCCGTTTCTCCCTGGAGTACGTACCTATTTCAAGAGCTCTACGAGGGTCAAGGTTTGGTCAGTGGAGGAGAAAAATAGCGTCCTCGTTTAAACAAGAGCAACTGCCACTTTAGAGCCCTGTACTTGCGATTTACAGATTAGCCAAACCTCCCACAAACTGCTGTAGTTATAGCTCCAACACCCCAGAGACAGAGTCCCTGTCTACGATAAACAGAGATAACTAGCAAAATTATTCACACTTTAATAGGCCGGTTGACACGACGCGTTGCAGCAGATTCCTACATTCTGACATGCTATACTTCATCTGAAACTATTTTAAACAGTATTTTTCCTCCCAGTTGTGCTGGTTTGTGGCCTCAATATTAATACATGTAATATTAATTTACACCATGGATTTTATTTGTTTCACCACAGGGCTGCTTAAGTTTAATTAATATATATAATAAAACATTCGTATCGTATATTATTATATTATATTGTATGCATGTTATATTTGTCAACAGTGATTTGTGTGCTGCTTGTTTCTATTGTTTCTGCAGCTATTGAGGGACTCTATAGATTTAATTTAGCTGTTTAGGTCCTTAAAGCACTCAGTATTCCGATCACTTTCTATACCACCTCTCAAGTTTGTAGCCTTGTGCCTCTGTGTTAAATTGACCGTTCTGTCTCAGACCAGTCATGCATTTCAGTAGTGAGGACAGCTTTCCACTGGAGCCCTTCTGATTAGAGCCAGTCAAAGGAGAGTCGATAGAGGGTGAAAGAAGAGCAAAGTACTGTTTAGAGCGTACACACATTCATCTAGAATTTTTTTTGAGGCTGTTCGGACCGTGCCATTTGGTCGCTCTTTTATGTGTGCAGCCGGCCCGTGTTCAGCACACTTTCATTTGCAGCAGAAGGGGGGCTGGCCGGGTCACTTGCCTCGCAAGAGATGGATCTCCCATGAGCTCTGGTCTGAAACCGATTTTTCAGCTATGTTTATGAGACACGAAAGAGAAATGGGGAAAGCGGTGAATTGTTTCTAACTGGCAGGACTGCTGAACACATGCTGTATTTGTTGATTAATTCTTTGAAAAAGGCAACAGATGGTAATGTTTTGCATCTGTCAGTGCAATTACAAAATCAATCAACCTACCTCGACCTTCACTTCAGATAGTCCTAATTTATTTATCATCGGTGGCATAAGGGTTGCATATTAACATTTGTTTTGTATTTATCTTTATCTCATGAAAGTGATAGAGGTCTGTTGTAGCAGATATAACCACCGTTTACTTCACATCTCGTTATATTATCTAACCTGTAAAATAATCCATAAAAATTTTTAGCTCTCCAGTTAAGGTGCAAGGCTGTTACTAAATCATCTGGAATGTATTGGTGCTTTATACAATCACACGTTCAGCTGGCACATACACTTGCTCCAATCTCACAGTACTCAGGTCTGCTTCTGGAAGCGTTTCATGTGTAAATTAAGGTTTGTGTCGAATTTTGGATTGTAATGTAAAAAAAAAAAGATGGTAATTTTAACTGTAAAATATGTTTTTTTGCACATGTACTCTTCATCTTTGATTCAGAACTGCAGTCAGAAGTTTGAGTAAAATATATTTTTTATTCTAATTAAGTCCTTCCATATGTGGTATTTAAGCAGATACATGTCAGATATTTTGCAAGGTGATCAGAAATGGATCTTTAACATACCAGAATAATTTGTGCAAACTTTACATCAATCTAGATCAACATTGGTCACAATTCTGCATTGACAGGAGTAATTCCAAAGGATGGTGTTAAGGATGGTGGAGTGTTGGAACACATAAGTATTACAGTCACGGCTCTACACAAGCAAAACTAAAGGGGAAATAAGAATGTGAGACTTCTCTTTCAGAAAGAAACTGCTAGATGAAGGAAGTCTTATAAAACATACTTCAGATTTATTATTATTTATATGCTATTGAAATCTGATTTTATTTCATAATCTTAAGAATTATTTTGCAAACACCTTAAAATTTAAATATGATTTTTTTAAGCATTGCGGGTGCATTTACACTTGGCATTAACATGCAACCTGTTAGGGTTAGGGTTAGCGTTAGGGTTAGGGCGGCCTCCAGATGTTGTCCACATACACATCGAAAAGACAAGCGCAATCGTGTTTGTAATCGTAATGTGCTTGGATCTGTGTGTACCAATGCAGAGGTAGTCGGGGACGCTTTCTAATCAGATCTCAGTGTAATGTAGACGCAATCCAGCCATCGTATTCGCATCCCGTTACACAAAACCCCGACCACTTCTCTCTCTCTAAAGACTGTCATCAGTTTGTAATATTTTTTGTCTAAAAACTTTTTTTTAAAGAAAAAAAACACCACTTCACGTTGATTTTGCACCGGGCGCGTTTTTAACAGCAGCTTTTAATTTACTGTTATGTTCTCATAGCAACACATCAAAGTTTGTCATTTAAAACATACGATTACTGGAAAACATCACCGACCGTGCATCCGAAACTTGTGCTTCTATGTTGTTGACATTACTCTAAGTTTATAAGTGTGTTGGTGACATAAAACCAAATGTGCTAAAAACACTGCAGCCAGAGTGATTGACAGCAGCTCATCCAGCTCCATAGTTACTAAGGTAGTATTTAAGTTTAGGTATGGAGTAAGATTTTAAAAATTGATTATTGAATAAGCTATTTATCTATTTTTCTATTAAATTGCCAGTGTGCTAGTAATATGCCTTCTAGTTAGTGAGAATAGGTCCCTAAACGAAAGTGTTACCTTATATTCCTTTACAGTTCCCATCCATACATCTGGGTTTATCTTTAAAAATGTAGCAATTTCGGATTTAATCTTAAAATTTGACAGCAGCCGCTAGGTCGAGTCACAGTGTCTCGTTTTTAGGCCATGGTCGGGCATCAGTTCATCTGTGTGGACCTGCGCAGACTACTCAGCAGTCACCTTCACCGTGCCAGTTTTCCGAGTGTAGAGGCAATCAAGATAGTCATTCTCTCTCCTTCTGCACAAAGTCACAATCATGTGTTGTAAAGTGGGTGATGATGGCTGTGTGTGGGGGCACGGCCTCATTGGAGTCCTGTCAGTGGAGAGAAGAGGCCCTTTCATTGTGGGAATTCAAGAGTCTTGTCCAGTTTCAGACACGAGTGTAAAATCCACTCCATGACAGCTCTGAGCCTTGTTTCTTAGGTGACTTCATCTGTAGGACTCTCACGCAGAGGCTGAGTGTCTCCTCTGTGGACAGCTGTCCAGCATCATTAGGTTTCCTACATCAGGGAGACACAAGCCCACTGTGCCTCACCTCTGCCAGGTGAAGTGAGACGAGACTCAAATCCTCTCGGTTCATTTTAGAAGAAAGCCTTTGTTCACACCGCACGCCAATCCGATTTGTTTTTTAAATCCACGGTGTGCATGTGATAAAATCTAATCCGTTTGTTCAGACCGTGTAGTCAGTATCCACTGTATCTATATCTGTTGCTACAGTATGTAAGCGTCAGCACAAATCTAAGAGACTTGCATTTAAACAACTGGGGGTAGCTGTCAGTGTGAAAGAAGAGGACATAAAACTGGAAATTATACCTCTGCTCATGTCCGTCATGATGTCTAGCTGCTCAGCTGAACTCAAAAAGCACATCAGACAACATAAGCGATAGAAGTGCTTTATGCATATAGTGTGGCCAGAACTGCTGACTCTATTGCTCATTCACTATTCACTGCATAATGAATGTCACACAGTGGATATATGATGAAACAGTGAGCAAAGAGTGTATTTGAGCTCTGGTAGTGTGGACTTTGTATTTTGTTACATGCACGCCATGTAATGAATAAGAAAAAAAACTGCCTGATACTAGATATGACCGTTGAGACGGAGATATTTCGAATAGGATTGAAAAAAAAAATCTGATTTTAAGACGCATTTTGGATGCATGTTTTTATTGTTCTATTGTGTTTGGTTGAATTATTCAAATGCAAATGAACTCTTTTTAGCCATCATTATTTCAGTTTTCAGTGTCAGTTTTTCAGTTTGTACAGTTCTGATCCTTCAGAAATAATTTGAATATGCAGATTTTAGTGTTCAAAAACATCACATTATTATTTTTTTTTCTTTGATGAGTAGTACAGTCCAAAAGAACTGTATTTGAAAGATTTTTACTTTTAACATTACAAATATATATATATATATATATATATATAATATGAATGTATCCTTGTTGAAAAAAAGTATTCATTTCTTTAAAAACACCCCAAATGATTAAAAAGTAGTGCACATAACAGACATAGTTTTAGGTTTTTACTAAAGCAACAATTTGCTTTGTTCTATTTTCCCTGATGGATTTTCTTATCCATTATTACTGTTTCCTCTGAAAGCATTTATCAGCGACCCACATGGCTCTTGACAATTTACAGACAAAAAGCCCAGTAATTGTCACCCTTCGTGTCATAATCCATATTGTAGTCCAACAATAAGACACTTTCCTACTGCTGCTGTTTGGCTTGACGCTCTAAGATTCATTCCACGAGAAAAGAATAAAAAAATCATGCTTTTTTCATGTCCTGCCCTCTGTAATAAGTCACACCGGAGCCAAAGCTTTAGGTCCTGCCTCCAGTATCATGCAAAAGAGCGGACAAATCTCCTCGTCGAGACTTCCGTACGTGAAAGCTCATAATTTCACGTTTAAAATGATTACGGCCCCTGCGAGGCTACGCAGACTCCCCACAGGCATGTCTCTCCCTATTCGGTGCCGTAGCCAGCCGTGCAAACTGAGCTGCCTAACAATGAGTTAGATATTAGGACCGACGCTGCCTGTGGTAAGATGCCACACTCCCGATCCGGTAATTGTATCCAAACGTATTATTTCTTCCCATGGAGATGCTGCAGTATCCCTGCTGCGTTTCTGTCTGAGCGGAGGGGAATAATGAGGCTGACTGTATGCTGCTAGGAGGCTTTGGACGGCCTTCATCATCAGGATGGGTCGCTCCCTCCAGAGCCCAGGAGCCTGGCTGCAGATCTCTGCCATTGTGACCAGAGGCAGAGTTACGATCCAGACGCCATCTATCATACAGCAGCCTGCTAAACAGTCAATGGCTCTGATTAATCACCTCGGCTGAGCATTGCTATAGGAGGACTGATTGAGTCTGGATATTAGGCTTTTTTTTTACGCCCTCCATCAATGCCAGATAATAGATTAGATTGCATCGTGCCTGAATTCAGTCACTCACTGTGATGTGTGATGCAAACTCGTCGAGAATGCTGCTAGAAAAATTCAGTAATTGGGGGAATGATATATATTACGATAGATTAAATAAAAAATACATTGCACCCCTGCCAAGTTCTTAACAATGGACTCTTTGTATTCAGGTGGTTTCATATGCTTTTGAAAAGCTTTTATTGCATTTTCAAGAGACATTTTAATCTAATGACAAGATCATTTACTCACTATTAAGTTGTTTTCAATGTTGAACATAAGAGAAGATATTTAAAAGAAACATGTAATCAAACTGACTTCTATTTCTTTTGAGAGTCAGTGGGGACCAACATTTGAATAAATAATATCAAATCTGAATAAATAGTAATAAAACGTTCATTGTTAGGTTAACTTAATTTAAAATTCATGTGGTTAGATCAAGTAAAAAAAAGTGATATATTTAATCGTGATTAGTCACATGAGTTAAACTTGCGATTAATCACAATTTGCACATTTTTATCAGTTTAAATGTACTTTAAAATGAATACTTTTCAAGTTTTTAATACTCTAGTTGACATGGGCATGGACAGCTATGAATGCTTTATTCAATATATGTATATTATTATTCAATCCATAGCTGACATAAGCTCTTAGATGTTTTTCAGAGAACATGTTCATGTCTATTACACACAGAAAAAAGAACACATAGAAAAAACAGCTTCCCATTACTTCTCTTTATTTGCACTGAGCAATTGACTTAGACAAGCCTGTTTAAGTTTTCACACTACAGCTGCTCACTTCTTCTGAACGTGCAAAACACATTTATTATTTATTATTATGTTTCTGCGCCTCTTGTGCCCATACTGTATTTTTATGCAGCTAAAATGGTTCTCATTGACATATCGTCTGGTGTCAGACAACGGAATTAATATGAAATAGTGGCTAAATCGTGACATAAACATAAATTATACATAACCAACTCTACCTTTCAAGATGCTAATCTGCGCAGAAATGTATAATTGATTCATAATTAAGCCATCATCTCAAATAGCCTACACAGAAGATAAAGATCTGTGCTGGGATTTTGGCTATACTTGCATGTAAAATAAGATAACTTAATATTGGCATAACATTATATCAGCTTAACTGTTGGCGCTCTAGTGCTTAATAAACAGAACCGCATGCACCCCGTGGAAGAACATTCTATCCAGAGCTACTTCTCTACTACATTTATTATGTGTTACTCTGCAGCAGTGACGACCCAAACAGGCTACAATAGTCCAAAAAAGGAGAGACAGTACCAGCGAGTCTCAAAACACTAAATAAGATTTGGTCAGAAACCAAAGATTTGTTCGCTAGGCGCTTACAAAAAAATATTCCTAAAGCTCTCTGAAAAGGCACTAAGGTAGCAACACTGACAGCTAAATGAAAAATGAAATGAATTTGCTTTAACGTGTTATTAACATGCTAATTTTTACATTTTATTAATTATTTATTCATAAATATAATTTTTTATTTGGTAAGTCTCGCCACATGACATTTTACCTTCTCTATGCTGATTACAGCACGTCTTTTGTTTTTAACAAATTCCTTTTAATTCACTTAAACTGTAATCATATAAAATCAAATCAGATTTTTAAATACATTTTAAATGCGCCGATTTACAATGATTTATCAGCCTTATGAAGTGCCCTTGAAACAGCGGCGACGGTGACATCATGAAGGCTAGATTTGCCACTCTCATCCAGTATGGCTGTCATTTGGGGAAACCTGTTTAGAATGGCAGCACTCTCTCTCGCTGTCCTTTTCTCTTTTTCTTTTGGCAGCGTCAGTACATCCTCGCTCCTCTTGACATAACAAGGTCCGGTTCCCAAGCCCCCACATCAGATGCGGGCAGCAGATAGCCCCGGCGATAAGTGGCTTTTCTCCTCTCTTTTATCTCGCATGGAAGAGCTTTGCCTTGGAGCTTTGCATTCACAACATTGTGGCAGCCCTTTGCTTTTCCATATCATTAAAAGCCCCCAGTGTCTAGCAGGGCTGGCATGATGGCAAAAGGCCTGCTTGTGGCAAGAACACAATAAGTGGGGCTGGAAAGCCTCCAGAATCACATCGTACCAAGCCGCGGCAATGCCTCACCATAATGTGTAACGCGAGTGTGTGCAATGCCAGAGATTCAGATCCACCACCACCTTTGGATTTACAGAAGTGTGTGTCTGCATGTGCCTCAAGTGATCTTTTTGTACAAAGACTCGGGGTAAAAAGTATGTAAGACTTCCTGTGAGGCTCAAAGAAATGCTCACATGCTGCCGTCTCGACTATTAATAGCAAAATTCACTGAACTCTGCCACAGAAAAAATGTACTTGCTTTTGTGTGTGTATATGCATGTATGAAATGTTTATAGAAATTCGTTCTTTCTTTGGGGCGGTTTGTTTTGGTTTGCTTTGTTTTATTAAGTCATTTTGAATCAGAAATACATTAGTTTAACCCTCCGATGCATGAAGTCTGCCATTTTTAACCCTGAGGTTCTAGGGTTACATGTAAACACACATAGATGATGACCTTTGACTCTATAAGTCTTTTTTGTTATCAGTTTGTTTCACACTGAAAATACACATTCAGCTTGGCTGTCAAATGATCTCTTTAATATTTTCTGAAATCTTCCACTACAGTGAACTCTCTCAAAACACATTACTTTGATAAAAGTAGAAGAAAATTGAGAATAATTATTTTCTTGTTCAGAAATATGTTTTTCTCCTTTGGGATTTAATTATTAATGCATCAGAAGGTTAATTAATTCATTTATTTATTCACATTTTTCTACCAGTGCATTTATGTCCTTCACAAAGCAATATTTTCTCAAACGATGTTTACCAAAATATCACTGTTCAGCTCAGCTATTGTCGCGTATTTTCTCCAGTTTAGATCTGTCAAAGTCTCTGCCTAAAAGCAGCTTCAGATGTTTGAATGTGAAGATCTTCTGAATATCAAAGTTTTAAGAGACAAAGGGAAGACGACAGCAGGTGAATGTGGAGCGGCGTGCTGTGAGCAACTGAAGTGTGTTTGTTTAGAATTCTCCATGATGCTCCGCCTATTTGGGAAACCAGGAAGGCGTGCGTGTGTTAGCGCATATGTACATGAGAGATCTTTTTGATATTTCTGAGCACGAGCGTCAGTCTGTTTATGATTCAGCTGTCTCCTCATCATATCTGTTAACACTCGCACCGCCACCCGCCCAGAAAAAAAAAAAAAATCAATTTATTGTGCAATCTTGTGTTTGGCGATGGAACCAATCAGCGGTTATTTTTAATGAGGTTATGGAAGCCACTGTAAATTCACAGATCGATATTTCACCATGAACCATAAACAAGTTCCTGATGTGCTTCAGGAGAGTTTGAGAAGGTCAGACGCAACAGGAGAAATGTGTTCCTGGAAAGATAGTGAAGGATGGGTTTCACGCACGCACACACACAGTTGTGATCCCTCAACATATGCTGGGATGTTCTGCTCAAACTGAAATATGTCCCCTCGGTAATCTGTTCATGCTTGATTAGAAAGAAATATCTCCGCAACGTTTACGTTGAAGGTCAGGAGCTCCAAACTTTCTGGAGATTTATTCCTTTTGATAGTATAAACAAGTGATTAGACAAACAAGTCACTTGGACTTGTTTGAAAGGACCTGAAATACATTTGTCCGCTTAATGTAAACGTGGCTGTGGAGAGATGGGATCGAGCTAACAGTTTGGGAGTGTGGCTAATCTACAACAGGTGGACCTGATTTAGACTGTGAGAGCTGAATTACAGTAACATATCCAGAGATGTTCCGCCGCATGGAAGTAATTTACGGCACGTTTTGTGCTACACCAGTGTTTGTGTGTGTGTGTGAATGAGACTGCAAACATCTGAAAGAGCCATTAACTGAGGGCAAAACAAGCAGCCTTTAAGAAAGCACTTGATGTGGGTTGTGCTGTGAGAAAATCACCGTGCCAATAGTTTGTCTAGTTAAAGGACAGACAGGCAGGTGCTGAAGAGGGCAGCTTGTCTAGATGAGAGGACAAGACCTTATTCTGAACACTGAAAGCAAATGGACCAGTGCCTGAAGGTGTTTCCTCACTTACAGAGGTGTGAGTGCTTTCTGCTGTTTTCACTTAGATACATGTTGCTCTGTAAAAAAAAAAGGGAGGTTTGTAGGGTTCACGTATGATGCGAGGACACTTTTAGAAAATATCGGCTCTTATAGTTAAAATTCAGTTGTTGGATGGATGCACCTCGCAAAACCCTATTTTTGTCATTTTATTTAAAAGAAAAAAACGTTAGCGTGTATATGTGCGCACACTCACACACACACGTACACACATGTAAGCCTTTAGTGGGAGTAGAGCTTCCAAAAACCTCATACACGTACAGTTACTTTGAGTGGTGGAAATGATATTTTCTATGCCTTAAACCTCTCCTTATAGAAAACATGTTAGCATTGTTACACTTTCAGATAAACATTTACTATCGTTTATGTTTTTTTTCCTCTCATGTTCCCACAATGTCAAAAGATTCAGGTTTTCCTATCCATGTGGGGACATACTTTAATAATATTACATAGAGATCATACAATCCTTATCAATAGTGACATCAAAACGTGTTTGTCTGTGTGTGTACTTTGTGGGAAGCATAAACAAATACACACACACACATATTTTGGATTGATGAGAATCATATGATTTCTATGTAATAATATAATATATAGGTCATACAATCCTTATGAATGGTGTCATTAAAACGTGTGTGCATATGTACTTGTTTATGCTGCATTGGTATTATATCAGTCTTTAAATGCAAGATATTTAAAAGTGCATTAAGCACAGACTTAAGTTTACCAATTTAGTATTCCAGCAGTACAACTGCACAGTATTTTTAGTAATCACATAGCTATTTTTTGTATTGTAGTAAATATGATAAATGAATGAAAGCACACAAATATGTATTGTATTTGTCTGCATTAAAAAAATGAAAATAAAATTGACTATATTTATTTTTCATAAGGGTATATAGGCTATATATACACACTAATTTAACACATTATTTATTTATTTAAAACTGAATTTTCAGTGGTCTCTTTTATATATTCACATACACATACATAACACTGGCATTAAAATGTTAATATTTGTATTAATTAAAATCAGTACTGATAATACTAACGCTGTACAGTGTAAACACTGCGATATAAATCCGATTTATTTCAATAAATTAGTGACCTTTGCATTATAATGTAAAACGTCCCAATCCTCAAAAGTACAAAAAGGTGTTTCATTTTAATTGTGCAATTTTTTCTTTCTGAGATTCACTCATGTATTCGCTGTAAGGCAGCAAGACTTGTTTTCAGAAAATATACAGTGTCTTTAAAAAAGTGTCAACTTACTTCATTGCCGTATTTGCTACAAGCATAAAAACCTCAATGCATTTATTTATTTTTTTATTTTGTCAGCCGCCATTTGTTTTGCAGTCAAAGGCATATACTCACAGGACTCTGACATCACAGCACTGTCACACATTCGCAGCCTCTGTAGGTCACACTGACTTTCAAACTGATTCACTCATGCTATCTTTTGCCTCTCCTCCCGTTCTCTCGCTCTCTCTCCCTTTTTTTTTCTTACTCTCTGAAAGCTGCATTCTCATGAAACGCATGCTATGTAAAGAGAAAATCAAATGCGAAGCATGAAAAATTCTTTTACGGTGCCACTGTGGTTCAAAGCCTGGATTAAGGGTGCAGTTTAATATGAAGTTTATGATTTATATGGATTCAACTCGTTGACTAAATTTGCCGTTTTTCTGAACATAGTCAACATTTTCATTGATATGTGTTGCTACTGCACTAACCCAGAGAAATGAATAAAGGCAAACTAAGTTGTTTTTAAGGAGCTCTATTTTAAGCCCTAGTCAAAGATGTTTTTTTTCTAACCTCCCTCTTCTCATTACAGTATTTCAGCGAGTGTTCGGTTTTCCGTGTGTTCTGGTTTGCCATTCTCTCTCTGCATAATGGTGACCTAGATAGAAAATATGCATTGTGGTTATTCATTCCAGCTTATTCTGTTGTGTTCCCTGTGATTTTCTGCCTTACAGATTTAGCCTTTGTGTGTTAAACTTTCCTCTTTGCTGCTGTATGGTTTGAATGGAGGCCAAATAAAAACCTGAACTACATTATATTTCTTTGTCCGTGTACAAGAGCTGTTATGTCAGTCATCCTAATGTTCCGCTTCAGCGGTCTAATGCTCTGAATCTCCTTTGCAGGTTCTGGCAGGGTGAATATACGGTGGCCGTGAGCATCAATGACTATCTGGACGTGTACTGTCCGTATTACGAGACGCCCCAGCCTCACAGTCGCATGGAGCGCTACATCCTTTTCATGGTCAACCATGATGGTTACCTCACCTGTGAGCACCGCATGAGGGGCTTCAAACGATGGGAGTGTAACCGGCCCCAGAGTCTCGACGGACCCCTGCGCTTCTCTGAGAAGTTTCAGCTCTTCACCCCCTTCTCGCTTGGTTTTGAGTTCCGGCCTGGACACGAGTACTATTATATATGTAAGTGTGTGTTTTTTAGTGCTGTTTTAGCAGTGGTGAACCGTGGTGGGCTTTTTGAAATGAGAAGTGAAAGTCTACTCTGTTGAAGTGGTTGCCATCTTTTTTGACTCTCCATTGTGCACAACATTATTCGAAAGCCAGATATTTCTAGTGTATAGTTTCCAGTTCTAGTTTCAGAATTGCTGGAAACGCTTTTTTAAAAGGATGAATTTACGTCTTCTTTTGTAGTCATTCATGAAATACTGGATAAGAATTTCTTTAGTTCACTCCCAATATCTACCTGATAAAATAATTTAAAGCTTAGCATAATTAGGAAAAAATACATTAATTATGAAGATGCTAATATAATAGGGTTTCAAGATTTGATTTCATAGAAATCACACTTTTAAAATAAAGTTACTTCATATCCCCTACTAGCCCTATTATTTTTTTATATTATTTTATATGATTTTAATTATCTTAGTATTAGTGTTTCAAATTTTTTTCATTTTTATTATTATTTTGAAATTACATTTTTTTATTTATTTTAATTGAATTGAATTAAGCTTGATTTTAGCTTGATTTTGTTTTTCAATCAGTATCAATCAGTATTTTTTTTGCTTTTGTTTTAATTCAGTATTTATATTTTATTTCCATTACATTACATTTTTGCCGCATATCTCCAGGTATTTTATTTGGGTGAATCAAAAATAATTAATCTAAATTTTCAGATCTCTTAGCTTGTATCTTTTTACTTTAAATAATAATAAAAAAAAATCATCTTCTGGCCTGCTTGGAGGTTTGGTGTGCCCTTGACCTCTGCTTGAGAATCACTGCTCTGTGGTTGTTGTTTTCTCCAAGATAAATTTCTATTTTATGTTTACACAATTTTATGGTCAAAGGCATATGATTGATATTTACTTAAGTTTATGAATTAAAAATAATTACCACAATAAAACATAAGCATATTTTGTCTAGTAATTATTGGCTATAGTCATTAGTCAGCAAGTGCTTGGTAAACAGGATTAATGACAGTCACAGACACATAGCTACATCTTTAATCTGAGTGATTACTATACGTAATTTAAATTTTATTTTGATTAGCACATGAGTTGTTTACTGTGTAATTAGTTCATTTCCACCAGATTGACCCATTCAAGTGGATTTGTGGACCGGCTGTGAACATGACAGGCAGGCATTATCACCCTGACAGGGTCAATCAGCCAATCACACAGACTTTCTGTGACTTCTGTGACTCCGCATTCAGGAACTCTGAGAACACAATGAGCTCCAGGGAAGCAAAAGAGACGCTGCCTCACTCTGAAACTTCATCCTTAGAAAAATGAGACCTTTACGCACAGTTTGAGCTCCTATTTCATACTATTTGTTTTGTTATTTCTGTTCAGTCATTTGAATTTTGTCTCTGGCCCTCAAACAAAACGCCCCAGAATTAAAAAATGAATAGTTTTTTAGAGAAACAGAGATTCTTTAATCTCAAAAGCTTTAGCATTTTCTAAATGAGAAACATCCAACAGCTCATTCCCATTAACCTCGCAAAGCTTTAAACTGGTGGGTTCAAATGGGAAACTCGTCCTTCATGCGTTTGTCCTACTGTCCTCCAGTAGACCATTCGGTGTGGCTAAACCAAATTAAAAGTAGAAATTAAACAAAAAAATCTTTCTTTTTTTTCACATCAACTGCCTAGCTGTTTTAATACGATAACATGAAAGACTTGTATCAGGAAGAAGCTGGGAGAAAACAGGGAGAGGCAAGCAAATCAATAATTTATATGGTAATTACAATTCCTGACATGGGCGGCTGTGGCGTGGGCAGATGTGGCTGGGCCGGGAGCCACCTGCGTACAGTACAGAGAGCACGGCCACTTTGAGCTCTCACCGGCTTTGTGTCGCAGAGACACACTGTCCATCTGCACAGCGGCTGGACGGGCCTTCCTCTCTCCCATGGAGATTGCCACAGATCCTACATGCTTTTCATTTGACTGCTGATTATTCCCTGATTGACAGCTCAGACTGAAAGGGAGCGAAGCAGGCGCGGAGGGGGCGTCGTTCTGAGTCAACATCCCCTCCACCCAAACCCCCCTAAATCAGCAGGGCGTAGCGCTGCTTATCATACACGCTGCAGTGTTGTCTGCGCACACGAGAGAGAGAGAGAGGGAGAGATGCCACAAAGAGCAGGCAAAAAAAGTTCAAAGATGCCCTTCAACTCTGTGTTTCTGCCCCTGTCCCCCCAAACTGATTTTTATGCAAGCTCCCAGCCCGTTCCTGCATTGTGAAGGCTTTTGTTTCAGGTCTGGAAAAGGCCTTCGGATACCCCCGCTCCCCCGCCGAGCCCACACCATTCAGCACCCCAGCCACTCCCCGAGAGGATTGTTTGGATACCGGCAGCTCTATGGGCATCACGGTCCCTCAGGGGATTGATGCATTGCGGCAGGGTCGGAGGGGTCAGTGATGAGAGATGGATCTGAGAGGTTATCACTGGGAAGTGGGGGCTGATCTCGATTGTCTGCTGGTAAAAGAACACGTCCGTCAGACCTGGTCAGACTTAACCCCCTGACTTCCATCTCTCCGCCCGTATTGATCGGCTGTGATGACATCTTGACAGGCGTCTTCTACACAGCTGCCGGTGGTTGAGGTTGGGTGCTCTCCAATGAACCTAGGATCCGGTGTGGTGAACACGCCACAAGAATACACAATGACCTGGGACGGGTGCTGGGGTGCTGGGGGAGGGTTGTTCAGGTTGAAGATGACAAACTCTAGACAAGAGTTGGAGTTTGTTTGTTTTTCTGGGATCTATAGAAAATTTGAGTATAATTAAAACTAAAACCATTTAACATTTCTGCATTTGCTGCATTTATTTAAACATACGATGAGGAAAAAATTGAAATATTACAGTTTAAAAGAACTGTTTTCTATTTGAATGTATTTTAAAATGTCATTTTTTCCTTTGATATCAAAGCAGAATTTTTCAGAAATCATTATGATATGCTGATTTGCTGCTCAAGAAACATTTCTGACTATTATCAATGCTGAAAACAGTTATGTTTCTTAATATTTTAGTTAACTATGATACATTTTAGTCAGGATAATTTATAAATAGAAATGTATTATAATTGTAAAACAATTGTAAAAAACTTTACACACTTTTGTAAAACTTTCTGCATCTTAGGATTATTAAATTTAAAAAAGTTTTGCTGACCCCAAACCTATTTTTTTATATTTAACTTTACATAAAAGTTTCATGTATAAATCTTTCAAGCATTTATTCAGGTAAGATATGGAGATGGGGAAGGAAAAAGAGACAGAGGGGGATGGGAATGAAAAATATTTATTACATAATTTGTAGGTCTTTGCCATCAAAAAATTAAACTCTCTGCACTAGACCAATCCAACTGCAAAAAGCTTGAGAAGGACATTGGGGTAGGCAGTTTTCTTCATGTGATAGGTTGACTGCAGTCAAGTTCAAATAAATGATTTCACTCTCCCCTTCTTTCTCACCAGACCCTTATAAGGAAATAAGCACTAGATTTGTGTCTGTAGAACACAGATGAATGAAGTAATCTGTCAGAAAGCTTGTGTCTGGGGAGCAGAGATGAACGGTGTTGCTGATGTTCTGGTGGAGCTGAACTGTTGGCTGACTGCAGGCTGACTCAATAGTGACTCTTTGCTCTCAGGTCACTGAGTGCTCTGTGGGGTAATTTGCCACGGGAACACTGTGCGTCGCAGACCATTGTATGTGACGACACCAAGCTGGTGAAGGTCAGAGCAATTTCCTCCGAATGAAGAAAATCTCCGACTTTGTTCCTCGTTTGGTTGTCAAGGGGTCAAACTAACTCAGAGCCTTGAGAGACGTTCATAAGTGTCACCAAGAGGATCTTAATCAGTTTGATTCATTGGCTCGTTGAATGATTCTGTTTATCACAAGCACATTGAGCTCATTATTTCTCTTCAACTTCCTTTTCAACAGCCTCTCCTCATCCTAACCACGCTGGCAAGCCGTGTTTAAAGTTGAAGGTGTACGTGAAGCCTACAAGTAAGTCATGCTCTAACTGTTTTGCCCTGCCGGCGTAGAAAATAATATCCCCTCATGTCGACATGCCAACCTTCTGGTAGACATAACAGGAATGCAAATAAGCAGTGTTTGACACATTTCCCAAGAACATTTTGTTAATGAGATGTCATATTTATTTTCAAGCTGCGGGAATGTGTTCAAATGTAGTCTACAGCCATCAAAACAGCAGCTGAGGTCTAATGGGAGCTATTAATACTATTGTTCATTATTTCAATTTACCTTCATCACTCGCCAGTGGACACCTAGTATTAAAGGGATACCGAAAAAAGACATTTCTGTCATTATTTACTTTCTTTCTTATGTAGAACGGAGGATGTTTTAAGAAATCTCTCAGTGTTTTGGGAGGTTTGTCCATACAAAACAGGCAAAATAAATTTTTTTTTGTGTTCCACAAAGTCATACGGGGTTGGAACAACATAAGAGTGAAAACATGATGAGAGCGTAGCCCTTTAATTGTTGGGTAATGTAAGTCAGATTTGAAAAGGGTGTCAGATAATGGCATCATAAGTTACATTCATAGTTACAACCCTTCTTGTTTTACACATTTGAAAAATAACAGCTCAGACAACATTTTTACTCGTTCACAGAGTTATTCATTATGCCACTGATGGAATCTCTGGTGCTCGGTTGCTGTATTGTTGGTTTTCTACCCAGCTACAGTATACAGTACAGTTTTGAATAAATGATTTATAAGAAAAGAAGTAAATCAAGTACAATAGACACATTTCCACTTAAATTCTTATATTGAAAAAGACTGAATAACTCACTTAGAGTTATTGTTATGGTGTTTTAAAATAATTCATACTTCTGTTCGGCGAGGACACATTATGGCCCGGTTTCACAAACAGGGCTTAGCTTAAGCCAGGACTAGGCATTAGTTAAATTAAGATATTTAAGCAACTTTTACAAAAATGCCTTATAAGAAAATATTACAGGTGTGCATCTTAACACAGAACAATGACACTGACATGTTTTAATATAGGTCAGATATTTTCTTCTGAAAAAGCTCAAACATGCAATTTAGTCTGGGACTAGCTTAAGCCTTGTCTGTAAAACTGTGGTTACATTGATTAAAAATGACAGTTTCCATATAAAAAGTACTTTTTGAAACACAGGTAGTAATCACATCATAATCTTGTGGATCACAAGGATCATGTGACTCACAGAGATAAATTATAGTATAAAATAAACCATTATTTTAAATGATAATGTTTCCCGATATCACTGCTTTGCTTTGATCAAATAAACGCCTTCTAAGGAAGACGTCTTCCAAAGAAATGAGCAAACCTTATCAACCCCAAGCTTCTGAACAGAATATCGGTCGCTTTGTCGTTTCACGTTGTTTAAAACAACAGCGCTCACCCTCCGAAATGGAAATCCAGTGTTTATTTGAAACTCATTGGCACAGATACGTCAGGTCCGTGTAATCTATGAAAACGCTGTGTGAAATGTGAACCACATCCTCCGCCTCAGTAATTAAACTCTAATTAGGTCAGTGCTGTGGGCCCCTGCTGCTTTGAGTAAAGGTATGCATTTCCTAGTGCTTCCTCTCCGCGTGCTGTCTCTCTGTGTTTGTGTGTTTCAGATGGTTCGGGCTACGAGTCTCCAGAGCCGTTCCTGACTGATCAGAGCCAGCGCTGCAGGGCAGACGGCCCGTGCCTAGCTGTGCTGCTGTTGCTGCTGGCCTTTCTGCTGGCCCGCGTTTAAGAAGCCCCCGCCGCTGCCCAGACTGCCTACCGCTCTCCCTCCATCCATACTCCCTCAGGGAAGCCCTCTCATCCAGACCCCCGGCTGCAGTCGGATTCACGCGTCTTCTTTCTTACCGAACGAGCTCCTCGTCACCGATCTGAGGACAAGAGACGTTCGCCCTGCTTTAGCAGCTGATGTAAAGCTGAACACCTGGAGCCCGTCGTGGAATGTGACCTTTTTATATATGCTGTCATGTAATCGAGGCTTGTATTCATGTGCCATTTAGTTACGTTTCAGGGCGTCGCGGTTTACAAAAGATTTCAGACACTTATTTGGATAGCTATTAATATCCCCCCCACCACATCGTCTTTCAGCCCAGAAATAAAGGGGATTTTCTCCTCCTAATAATAACAAGTGACACCAAAGGACTCTCTTCAGAGGTTTAGTTTTATTTTCCGTTTGAAGGGAGAGAAGAATTGTGTTTTGTGGTAGCCAGCAGCTAGGGACTTAGTGTTAGACATTCACATGCATGTGAAACACTGTGAATCAGAGACAAACTGATCTTCTTACAATAGTAACGATATATTTTTATCAGCGAAAGCGCAACAAACGTAGACCTTCTAGCCACTCTTCTGGTGTAAGGCTCAGCTGGTGGAGTTCGGATCAGACGCAGCCAAATGTCAATGCCCTCGCCTCGAAACTGTGTGCGTCCGCTGTGCTGGGACAAGGAATCTCTGAGATCGCTTTGGTGCAAACCCAAATGCCGCTTAATAAAACTCTGCATTGGTTTTTCTTTCTAGCTCTGTGGGACAAGCAAGCAATGGAAACGCAGTGAGTGATCTAGCCACTTTTAATTCACCGCCGCACACACCGCGGGCATGGCCGAAAAGGAAATGGATTTTTTGTATTCTATTTCATGTTATTTTTG
Organism: Enteromius afrohamiltoni; assembly: GCA_034779775.1. Lineage (NCBI taxonomy): Eukaryota > Metazoa > Chordata > Actinopteri > Cypriniformes > Cyprinidae > Enteromius > Enteromius afrohamiltoni. Next base: position 9,356,313 of record JAUYWG010000032.1, read on the forward strand.
TAGCATTTAAAAGCAACATCAATTATTCATGTGATATGAGGAACGGTTTTAGCGTCTTGAGTGGCGATACAGTGTGTGAGTCAGCAGTTGGACGTATTCAGAAGGGCCCACTCTCTCACTCTTACTGTTGTTATTGTGGTCTTGTCAAACTGTATTCAGTATTTAAAGAGACAGAAAGCATTTCTTTCCATCTGATTTGATTGTGTCCTCTTTTTCATGTGACGTTTTTGTACAGCCAACATGTTCTGTCGAACTGAAGAAACATGCTGAAATGGAAAAATAAAAAATAAAGCGTTTTTGTCTACGAGATGCACTGACGTGAGAAGAGATGCATTGTCTGACAACTGACATTTTGGCTCAGCTTTGTATAGCATAGTTGTAAACCCATTATATTAAATATTTAAACCAGGATGCAGACATCAGGGCTCTAAAGGGTCTTTTGATTTATTTTTTTTTTTTTGCCCTTCCCAAAACACTAAACAGCACTTTTCTAAACGCTTCTTCGTTTTGCTGTATTCTCCTGATCTGTAAAGTTCATTGTGTGCAATGTCTGAAGGTTGATTTTTAGGTCATTTTATCAAATTTAATTCTTTGGCATTTTAAAAAGTAGCACTCATGATAATTTATTAATATCTGGTAAGAAACTAATGCTTTTATTCAGCAGGGTTGCATTAAATTAATCAGAAATGCCAAAGTAAAGACATTTATAACGTTACAAAAGATTTCTCTTTCAAATAAATGCTGTTTTTTTGAGCTTTCTATTCATCTTAGAATCTTGTGGTTCCCACAAATATATTAAGCAGCACAACTATTTTCAACATTAATATTAATAAGAAATGTTTCTTGAGCAGCTAATAAGCAGGATTCCTGAAGGACACTGAAAACTGGAATAATGGCTGATGAAAATTCAGATTTGACATCACAGGAATAAATTACATTTGAAAATATATTAATTATTTTAAATGGTTTTGTTTTTCCACATTCATTTCTGTGACTTTTGGTATGTTTTAACCGTTTACTCATACAAGTATATGCTAAGATAATATATAATTTGTACAACCAGTATAACAAACAAAAACAATGCTAATATAGATAGATAGATAGGGTGCGATTTGTCAAAAAAGTAGGGGGGGGGGTTCTTTGATAAATCATGAATTATTGATCTCTTTAGGCAAGTAAGTGTTTAATACGACTGAAAATTATATATATATATATATATATATATATTAGCATTGCTATTTCTGTTAGTTATAATGAATACATTTTGGAATAAATAATAATACCTTTTTGCAGAACCTCTAGAAATCTCCTACCTCAACCATGCAAAATGTGATCTAAGTTCCAGTTCTATAATTTATTTTTAAAGAGACATTTAAGATGTGATTGCCATTTGATGTGGTTTCGGAAGCGAGACGGATGGAATGAGTCATGGTCATACATGACTTGACATTCAGGCGAGTGTTTGCTGACACCGGCTCTGGGCTTTGGCCTGGATGCTCATCCAACTATTAGGTGAGGGATCGGTAGCCTGGCTGGGCTCAGAAAAGTGAATGTCCTATCTGAATATTTTATGCAATGTAGACTATGATAAAAAATACATGCGCTAGGAAAGCATCAGTGCAGGATTTGCAGACTTGGAGATGGCACTGCAGATGCAAACCAAACAGTCAGAGGCGGATATTAGTGGCAATGAGGAGGACATATGATAAAAACGTCTTTATGGTGAGTTTAAGATTTATGCCTTACATCTCCAGTCAGTGTCACAGCATGATGCGCCTTACGCTGTCTTTTGTAATTATAATTTTACATAAATGTAGCGCAGTGTTTGATTATAAGTAATACAGCATGTGCGTTACATGCTGATTTCTGAACAATGGAGGTTTGCTGCCCCCTTGTGAATAAGACCTTTTAGCACCCTTGGTGTGTTGAGTGTTTTGTCCATACATGCATTGTCAAACGTCATTTATGCAGCGTATGAAAATTACATCATAGAACTTTACTTTCATATGTTAAGTAGCCTATTTAAAGGGATAGTTCACAAAAAAATGAAAATTCGTTCATCATTTACTCAACCTCATGCATGTCGTTCCAAATCTGGATGCAATTCTTTTTTCTGCGTAACTAAACCAAAAAGGTATTTTGAGGAATGTTGCTAGCCTAAGCAGGCGTTTTGGTTCCCATTGACTTCACTTGTAGTCATTGTAAGTGACTGAGACTGAAATCATTTGGTTATCAACTTTCTTCAAAATATCTGAGAAACGTTTACTTAAATAAAGGTGACAACTTACAGGGGACTGTTTCCCTGTTTTCCCATTAAGTATCTTCTGTCTGTCTTAAGCCTGTATCTCTGTGCTGCATACAGCCTCCCACAGTTCCCTGAGGTAAACCTGAGGTACAACACAAACACTCACGTCTCAAGGCTCCTGAACAGTCGGTAAATGTTGATTCTACCAGAGACATGAGCTTTTTGAAAGCGAGAAAAACGAACACATCCAGAGTTGAACATCTACAGAGAGCGCACTTCAAAAACTATTATGAAATGAAAAGGGTTGTGGAAGAGCTGGAAATTCTGTGGAGAGATCACAGGAGATCGATGTTTTTGATCAACAAAGAAAAACAAGAGCTTCAAAAGACTTTGATAGACATAAACCTGATAAGCGGATATTGTCATGAAGCCTACGCTGCTCATCTGAGATCAGTGAGTACTGTCTTTTCAACTTGTAAAGAATCCAAGAAAGCAAAGAAATGTGGTAATATTGATTTGAATGTTGAAAGCGGTAACTCAATGAAGTTTAACCACATGTTTGGCCAGAAGCATGACGGTTTGGGTGATGAAACCTCTGGTGATTGTGAGAGGGATCTGTCAGAACTCAAACAGCACACACTGACTTCAGAAACCTATAAATCATGCAGTACTAATACCTACGTTTCCCCACATAAGGATTTAAAAAAACGTCAGAATGATCATTTCAAAGCCCCATTGTCTCATTTTGAGTTATCCTCCAGTGAATGCAATGAAAAAGATGAGGATAAAAGTGATGGATGTCCTCAGAAGACTTCAACCAAGAGCCCATCACGTATCGCAAAGACAGATCTGAAGAACAGTTCTTCGCCTCCTACACATTTCAACCTTCACAGAAGAGCAAAACAAATGCATCAAAGACGACAAAAAGTTGCTCTTCATATGCCTCCTGTTCCGAGGAACCCTTTACGTGAGCAGGATGCTTCCTATACGCAGCAGCGAAACCAAGGTGGCAAGACGTTGTCAAGAAACGCACAAGACGGCATGAACAATGGCAGAAGTCACGTATCAAAGACAGCCATTAAACATGGCCTAGAGCTGCTCCTCAAAGAATACAGTTCTCAAAATGCTGTAATTTTAAAGAACAACAAGCAGAGGGATTTGCGTGAAAAGGTGTCTAACTTTGTATCAGAGTTTTCAGAGCTCAGATGTGATGAGTGATGTTTTAGTTGGGCTCTGTTCGGACGCTTATTTGACCTAATATTGACCCTCAGAACTTGTCAGATAACAATGATAACCATCATCCTAAAGAACATTAGAGTAATCCATCCCTTGTTTCATGGGCTATGGGGTCTTGAATTTTATAAGCAATAGATTTGTGAAGCTTTCCATATATACTATGAAACCCATAAACCACTGAGGGATTCGATTCTTTTTTCAGCACGGCTAGACATAATGCCCTACATTCAGTTCATCAATAAAGGCATCAATACCATTCTGCAATGTTTCCAGGCTTGTAAAAGAAGCACAGACACTCTTTATTGAAAAGATGCACTTGTTTTACCAGCTTGTACAAGGTGTCAGTCAAAGAGAGGCTGCTGCTAATGGAATGTCTTTCCACATGGATTGTAGGTTTTTTTGTAATGGTTTCTACAGAAGATTAACAAAATGGCTTTAAAAAGTATATGTCTGAAGATAAGAATAAATGTGTAGACAAAGCTAATGTAGGCTGATTTAACCCTGTCTTAATCAAGTAAATCACACACAGATATAAAGCAAGCTAAACATTTTACGGTTGAGTAAACATTAGCTTTGAATTACAGTGCACACTTTCCTCAGTAGACAAACCAAACAGATGAAATCTTGGCTAATGCATTTTAAACACATCTTTGTATCCCTGTCACACCCCAGTGAATCTCAACCTTATTGACACTTTGTCCAAGACAATATCCAAAGTCCTTCCTACCTAAACTTTTCCAAAAAAATATTTTACTGTTGATATATATGTAATGTATAGATGAACCATTTTGGTTCCGTAAAGAACCTTTAATTAAACAGTTCTTAAACCATTTTTTGTGCATAAAAACATTTAATAAAGTTTTATAAAACTGTTTTCCTCTCCATTAAGATTCCAAAAGATGGGGTTTGCAACGCTGTTGCAGAAGAAGCATTTCAGATTTCCCAAAGAACTTTCTTAGTGAACAGTTCTTAAAATAACCTTTTTTTCTTTGTTTATAGTACATCTAAACCTTCTCCCTGTAAAAAAAAAACCTTTTGTAATAGAAATATACTATTGATGTTGAAGGTCTTCATGGAATTCTAGAAGCCAAAGGAGTGTAAAGAGCCTTGTAATTTCACGTGTTCACGCTTCCTCATTAGTAGAGTAAAAAGCAAATTTGGCGTGCTGTCCAGGGGGCGAGCCGGTAGAACGGCAGGCTCCGAACCCTAGTGATTTCAACCCTAGCAAGACCAGGGGTTCAGTGTCCGGCTTGATCTCCGATGCATGCATTCTGAATGAGTTGGACTGGTTAGTGAATGTAAAGCTGCCAATGCATGGCCAGCAAATATGCGACTGGTAGAGCAATAGTGGGAAAAAATGTGAAGTTTTGTTGAATGCAATCCAAAATAAAAACAAAATTGCCTCTTTTTCCCCCAAAATAAATGTGATAGCTTATTAATCAGAAACATGAATACTTAATTAAACTAACGGAGGCTGAGGTTGTGTGTGCGTGTGAGGTGATTTAACAAAAACATAAGTGCCAGGAGACTGTGGTGACATGTGGCACATCTCCCACACTCTGAACAGGTTGTAATGAGAGCCAGTGGGGTTTCATCGTAGCCTAACAACCCTTGTGTTTGTTTCTGGAAATCTGTCAGGGGTCTGTAGATTGCTGCTCTCTTGATGAATTCATACACTCTGAGCTGATTGCCTCTTCACTTTACCAACTCTGTGCTCATATACTTGAAAGTTTTGCAGCTTCTTTTTCTAACTAGCAAATATGAATATAAATCTATGAGCATAGTGTAAAAAAAAGCCTATATCGAAGAGCTTTAGTAAACACAATCTCGTAAGATCATTTGTGACATTCAAAGCTTGATTGGCTAAAACTGGTAATCAATTCAATTGAATGGTGTTCAATATGATACGAACATTTCTAATCTACACAGAGCAACTACCGAGGAACATCATGTAACAGCAGGCCAACAAAGTTTCATCATAATCAGTGTCAGACGCTCTAAGGATGATAAAACACTTGATTTCTTGTAGAGACCACCAACAGTTTACCACCTGACAATGAATAATCCAACACTGAGTTATATTAAAGTCACATTTATTCGATCCTAAACAACAGGCATCTTCACACACTGACATCAACGCCTGAGAACTCATTCATAACACAACAGCAACTCTCCCAAACCTCAGCAGTTGAAAAGCAAACATGACTTTTAAAATGGTTACCCAAGAAATGCTTTAGAGACGTGAGGGCCTACAAATCCCTGACAACTGATGTGAACAAACAACAGTAAGAGGACAGAAAAATTAATCTCATGCATGAAATCCATGTTCCGCTTTGGAAAATCCATCAGAGATGAGTGAGCGATCTCTCCCCTCGTTGAATAAACACTTTTGGTTGACACCAAAAAGTGACCTGCTGAATTAGTCATATAAATAGTTACGTTTTAATACACAGTGAAAGCTGTAAATAGCAGATATCCCTCTTTGAACCGCGTCTTTAAATAGAGAAAGCCCACTAACAAAAGTAAGCATTGTAATACTGTGCCTACACAATGAGGAGAACAATTCTCCGTAAAAAGCACACAATTTTAAGGGCCTTTCTAATGTCCTTGGTCCCTCTAAACAGTGCACTGATCGTTAGTTGAAGAAGACAGCTTTCCACGCTGTCTGTTTCTGTGCAGGGGTAGGAGAAGAGGAAAATGGCCACGCTGGAAATTTCAACTCAGCTCAGCAAGTCTGGTTGGAGGCCAATCCTCTGAAGCACATCCTCAGGCATGCAAAACACAGGGTTCACTGGTTTGATCTGCTCATCTCCCAGCAAAGACAGACCAGCCACACCGAACAGAGTGTGGAAAGGATCCACCTTGAAGGAAATATACAACATTGGTAAGAATGAACTGCAGATACTGATAAGCTCCATTTAAAGAACGGCAAGACAGAGAGAAACAACATGCAAACTATTTATGCATATGCAAAATTTTGCGTGACAAACTCCAAAGAGAACTTACCATGTCTCCAGGCCTGTCAGCGAAGCCTCCAGTCTCTTCATCCTGGCAAGCTAGAATGAAATTGCGCAGTTTTGCTTTGTCAATCCAGTGAATTCTGCCAATGATCTTCAAAGAGGCAAGAACCCACCAGGAATAGCAGACATCAGGAAGCTGAAATCAGAGGAAAAAACACCCACAGCTGTGTTTGGTCACTCATAAATAATACATGTAAAAAATCTGAATGTAGCATTAAGCTAAAGATACTATGTAAATTGTATTTCATTTTTATTTATGATTTTCAATTTTAATTGGGATTTCATTTGTTTTATGATTTACAAACTCATCACTAAACCCCAATGACTTGTAGATAGAATAGAATAGAACAGAAAAGGATCCTGTTACTATAAATTTAGGAGCACACAATTCCCTACAATATCAATATATGCATAAATATTAATGTTTGCACTAATGGAAATTACTTAAGTAGTCAGATCTGTTCATCAGAAGGGGGTGACCCAATACTTTTGGCAATATGGTGTGTATATATATATTACTTAAAAAAAAAAAAAAAAAAGAAATTAACACTGCTTCAAAACTACTGTAGAAGAACTAAAGAAATCATTGAATAATGTCGTTATTTATGTTATGTATTCTTCAAAACATTACGATTGAACAACTGATGTGACAGACTATTTTAACGATGTCCTCTCAATCTTTCTGGGCCTTGAATGTTTCAGTTGTGTTGGTGTCTATGCAGGATCAGAAAACTCAGCAAATATATCTTAATTTGTGCTTCAAAGATGAACGAAAGACTTGCGGGCTTGAAACGACATCAGAGTGAGTAGTAAATAAGAGAATTTTCATATTTGAATTAATTAGTTGACATCTCTTAATATCTCTGATCTAAAGGACATCCTACCTTCTCTGGTCTTCCATTCAAGCCTCCTGATGGTAACTGTCTTTCACAGAGCCACCAACCCAACAGATCCGCATTTACTTGATGAAGCTGCCCAGTGACCGACAAGAAACCTGTGCAGCAGTAAATCTGGAGACAGGATGAGAAAAACAAATGAATACAACATATGAATACACTAAAATGGTTTTAAAGGTGGGCATAAAATACACCAAACACCTCACCTGACCAGCATGGGACTCTGAACCAGGCCTACAACCAAACCCACCATCAAAGTTCATACAGGACAGCACAAACTCAACAGCTTTGTCCATGTTGATCTCATCCAACTTGCCCTACACAGAAACGCCTTGTTATATGCATTTAAAATATCGAAAGGCTGCAAGAAACGCCAAAAATGCAATTAAATATTCTGATTACAAAAAAATTCACACCAGTAGTGCTAAAGTTGCAACCGCACAAAAGGAAAACCGTGTATCTATTTCTCCTGTTAAGAAAACAACAAAACAAGCATTTAATAAGTCATATAACGCTTACAACTGTTTATTCTTGTAATGAGGGAATGCATGAACGAATAAACGTACCCCATTTGTCTCCTGCGAATGAGCCGTCCTCCTGCTGCAGTCCTTTAACATAGTCCACCACTTTGTCCACGTCAATGACATTAACGCTATCATACAATGACAGGATCTAAAGAGATTAACACACATCGTTTCACGGATTGCCACTTTTGTGTAGTCCATTTGAGAGCCATCGAATAATTATAGTGATTGCCTTCTAGGTTTAGCAGATTTCTACTGACCTGTACAGCACTGAGGGTGTAGAGGAGATGAGGGTCATGGCCGATGCTGGCGCTGATGCCTCCACAGTCATGCTGGCAAGACTTGATGAACTCTGTGATCTCGTCGCGGTTCATTCGAGACAGCTGACCCATCAGGTCCATCACGGTCAGACCCCAGTAGATGCCACTCATTCTCAAGTATTCTGACAGAGTGTACTCCTGCAGGAGAGGGTGCAGATTACATGGGAATTAACCTCTGATTTTATTCATTTTTTAAAAGTATTTTTTTAAGCCGACAACTTACATAGTCATCCTTCTTGGAGCCGTAGGCTGCAATATAATCTGCATGCTTGTCCAGGAGGAGCGTGTTTGGAGCATCCGGTTTAATGATAACGTCTTTAACCTGGGTCCCCTGCAAAATAAAGTAGCAGTCATCGTCTTTCTAACAACAAGCTCAAAAACATCAGTTGTTGACACATTCATTTTAACTAAGACTATAAACTGTGCTGAACTGACTGGGCGGATGACATGACATGTTCTTGCTTCTCTCGTTTTCATCTGTTAGTGTGCGCTATTTTCTTTACAAGCGCCGTAACGTTAACCGCACCTTGTTTCTACATGAGGAAAACACGACATCCTGTACGATTAAATAACTATGAAGCAAAGTAGTGCGTTACATTACCATCCTGACGGAGAAGCAAGAGAGTGAACTACAGGCTGGCTTCACCAGGCACACACATATTACATCATCATCGCGTTCCTTGTTTCTACGGGTGCCAGTGAAGGACAAAACGCATGCAAGCTAAAGGTGACGTTGATTTTGACTGAGAACGTGGTTTATCCTCATTATCTTCTAGTAAATTGTCCAGATGTGGACAAATCAGCCGCTTGACGATTTTTCCAGGTTTCGGTTCAATCAGGGCATCAAGTTGCAATTTCAGAAGTTAGGAAATTGTCTTTAAATTTCAATTTCAATATTCAGTACAAAAACTGCATCAGTATGAACTACTGTGGTTTGGGACCAAATATTGGTCGAGTTACTAATAAACAAACATGAAGTCGCAAGGTTGCATTTACAATTTTGTAGGGTAATTAAAAATACCATTTGGGATGGATCATAGATAAATTACAAGTGGTTTTAAGGCAAATTATTTATTTAGTTTTGAGGACGCAATCGGTTACAAAAAAAAAACAGGAAGATTTGTGTAACTATGTTACATTGTTCAGCTTTGATCAACTCAGTTGTTTAACACAAAAAGATGGCAAGACATGCTGATATGACATAAGGCAACTGGAGACCCGTGTAGGCAATTTATAGTCTGTGAGATACAATCCTGAGATCTATTGATAAAATAAAAAAAACACACATTATCATTTAGACGCATAAATATGCTCAACCAAACAAACAATAGGCTCTTGGCACAGAAGTCCTGGATTTATAAGTTCACTGTTTGAATCTCCCAAGGTGTTCTCTTGCGATGATGAGCCTTTGGATTTGCGCAGTCCCTTCATAAATCTGAGAATGCAGGCAATGAGACATTAGTCACATTTTAGAAACGCTACCAATTAAAATAAACAAAATTGGGTCTACAATCCTTACCTGGTAAATCTTAGCATCTCTCATCAGCTTCTCCACAGGATATTCACTATTAAAACCATTCCCACCAAAGACCTGGACGGCATCAGAGGCACACTGATTGGCAATGTCTCCAGCAAAGCCTTTAGCAATTGAGGCAAAGTAGGTGTTCTTCCGCCCCTGATCCACTTCCCAGGCTGCTCTCTGATAGGCCAGTCTCGCAAGTTCAACTTTAATAGCCATTTCAGCCAGAATGAATGACACAGCCTGGTGCTGGGGTCAGAAAACAGGCAGAGTCAATAACCTCATGACATTAGTTTGGGTTTTCAATCAGATGTATTGAAACAGACACCTACCTCTGCAATAACCTTGCCAAAAGTCTTTCTTTCCAAAGCATACTTTGTGGCCTCCTCAAGTGCTCTCTGTGCAAGTCCTGTAGCACCTGCAGCCACCTAAAAACATCAAGAGATGGTTTATATAGTAGCATGAAGAATTTGTTCACAATAATAACTGCAAAAGAACACCTACTGGTGGTCTAGTCTTGTCAAATGCACCCATGGCAATCTTGAAGCCGGCTCCTTCTCCAATTAAAACATTCTCCTTCGGGATTCTTACATCCTCAAACGTGATACCCCTGGTGTCTGAGCATCTCTGGCCCATGTTCAATTCCTGTTGAACAAAAGAATGTAGACATATGCAGTACGTGCAGAATCTCTTAGAGTAATTAATATCAGTGTTTACATATTATCGGAGTGCATCAGACTGCAGTTGTCAGCAGCGTGTACCTTTCTGCCAGGCTGGACTCCTGGGGTGTCAGCTTCAACAATAAAGCCTGTGAAAGCCTTGCTAGCAGGGCATTTGGGATCGGGATCTGTGCGGGCCAGCAGGAAGTACCTATAGATGCAAAAAGGAGGATTTATAATGGATCCAAAACAATTATTTGTTATGGAATAAGATGGGAGAGGTTCATCTACCAGTTTGCTTTTCCTCCATTGGTGATCCACATTTTCTGACCATTGACCACATACTCGTCTCCTTTCTTAACAGCCCGGGTCTTTATCCCAGCCACATCAGAGCCTGCTCCCGGCTCGGTCACACAGTACGCCTGTCAACACAGACATTGTCTTGTGCTTGTCAAAATGTGACTATGCACTGCTCAAGGGAATACTTCATAAAAAATATAGATGATAAGAAATCTAATGACACACTTACACACATTAGTGGTTCTTCTGTCATTCTGCCCAAAAAGTTCTTCCTCTGGGCATCATTACCAGCAATTATAACGGGCATTTGCTGCATGGAAAAATGACATTAAAATGCATCTGACCACAATAAATTCTGGCAGGCACAGGTTACCATTTTGCTTAAATAATGCACACTTTTATAAAACTGCACTTACTCCCAGAGAGTTTGCTTCAATAGCCGTCTGTACCCCAGTGCAGCCAAAGGCCAACTCCTCTGTGATGAGACAGGCATCAAATATGCCCAGACCCATTCCACCTAAAACATTTAGCAAAATACAACATGGTCAGAATTAAAGGAATGGTTGGAATTAAATTATCTCCAATGACTTCCTTTCCTCCATTAAACAAACAAAAAAAAAAAATTTACATTTATAAAGAATATCTTGGGTATGCATTTTAATTTCAAGTATATGATGCATTATAGGCACACAAAATAGCAACACTTTGTGTTGACATCTGATTGCTTGAAATATACAGGATTTCTGGTAGATGTGCACGTCCCATTCTTTGACGGCTCACCTGCAAACAAAGGTATTGTGGGGCTACCTCACAAACAAAGAAAGCCATCGTGTTAGAGTTATAAAAATGAGCAATTGAGTTTTTAAGGTGAATTTCATAGCATAGGCTCTTGACCACTGAAGACAACATTCTTGATTTATAATTGGTGACACACCACTCTGTTACTGTAGGGACAATGACTTTACATTTTCACACCACTAAACATGAACAAAACAAACAGCGATTGCTATACATGCAAGTCAAACTGGCAATAGAAAGCTGCAAAGGGATCCAGAACTTCCGCCATCAGCCAGGAGATCTGCCTACGTGAGACTAGATGGTGCTAAACACCATAAAAGGGTTATGCATGACTTTTGTGCCTCGTTTCATTCATTAACATCCTACATTTCAGTCTGTTCCCAAGCTTTCACATGGTTTCAGATACTTTTATGGTATAATTGCATAGAAACAAGCAATTAGTATTTAGTCATTCAAATGTCTCATTTTATATCATGAAAGACAGTAAGTCATACAGATTTAAGAATTACATGAAGATGAAGAAATGATGACAGAATTATAATTTTGGGCATCAGTCTTGAAAGTACCTACCACAGTCCTCAGGAATATGCCCATTCATTAGACCCAACTCCCATGCTCTCTTAATGAGAGGAAATGGATACTGCAAAGAGAAAATCAAGAGTTGACATCTTTTGAAAATCTAAAAATATGTGTCAATGCAAAATGGTATTTAAATGACCTACTTCACCACTTCTGTCATATGACGGGGCAGCTGGTACGATCTCCTCCCGTGCAAACTTTCTGGCCACCTCCTGGAACTCTTTCTGCTGGTCAGTTAGTTCTGTTAAATTGAAGACCGGTGTGTTGGGATGGTCTAACAATGGTTTGGCATTAAAAAACAAAAAACAGTGAGTGGAGGATGATAATAATACATACCAAAGTTGAAGCCTCCAAGAGACTCCTTCAAGGCAGCCGTAGCTGCTCTGGCACTAGTTTGAGGTCCAGTGCTCTGAAACCGAAGTCCAGCCTGAAAACCTGCCCTCAAAACCTTTTGGACAATGATTAAATACACATTTATTAAGTTTGAATGATTTACGGCTAACAAGGAAATGCTTAAAATAATTGACAAACTTAACTATATACAACATTACTGGACTTAAATCACTTTTCAATTATTTTAATTGTATAAAATTAAATCGCATAAAGAATGAGTACGTTACAGCACATTTACATACAGTATGACAAGATTAGGTTTTGTTTATAGGTCAGATTGAATCTACGACTGGTAAAAGAGCTGACACATTCTCATAACATTTAGACAAACTAACGCTATTTATCTCCAGATGCGTTACAGACGTTACAGGTAACTGCGCAGACTAACTTAGCTGTAGGATTTCAGCTAATTTAACCACCTAGCGCTACGCTGGATATCTCTTAATTTGACATTAATAAAAACGCAAGCATGTGAAAAATAAAAACTGCTCAGCAACTACGTCAATAAAAATAAGAGCTTACCTTATTAAAAATCATCGTTGTTTCTTATCGACAATGTTGAGATCCTTCAGTGCCCTTACAATGTTCACCCCGAGAAACCATGAAGTACCAACCAATCACCGGCCTCTCTTTTATCACGTGTTTAAGCACCGTGGCTCTAGTGACTTTTGTCCTACTTTTATTATATAACGCCAAAGATGATAGAACATATTACATCTGGTTATCCATATTTACTTTAAAAACAAGAAGAAATTTTGTAAAAATGAAAGGAAATTGTGTCATTACCGAACTTTTTCATATTTTGTGAAAAAGGCCTATTTTAGGCCTGCTTTAACTTTTTTTTTTTTTGCCTTAAAACAGCCAACCGAATATAAACAATTAAATCTAGTATAAAACTTAATTATTAATCATCAGTCAATTTTTTTATGTTTTAAAAATCATGTATAATGACGTCTAAATCACGTATAATTTTATAAAAAGGTTAATAATCAAAATAAAAATAATAAACATTTTCAGCTTTATTCAATTTGAACAGTTTTATTAAAAAAATGTTTTATCAGGGTGGTGTAACAGGCATGACATATCCAGTAGGGGGGCATGAGTAAACACACATGGGCGGATCGCCCTTTAGACCGGTGAAGATAGCTGTCTTGACAGATGCCAGTATCCGTGAGAAAGCTCTGGCGAGAGTAACAATGCTCAGCTGTGTCTAAAGACTTTTGTCGCACGGTTTATTTATTAGGCCGGGTCTCAGTAAAAGCGGACAAACCGGGAAAGAAAGGGAAGTCATATATGTGAGGTAATGCTCGTTAACGGCCGAACTGCTCACTGTTGGTGCTGACACATTCTCAGCTAGCACTCGGCTAGCGCACTCAAACTTGAGGAGAAGATGTCTCCAGACGACAACCCTCACACCCTCCTGGGAAGGATACGGTTTTTAAACAAGTGCATTGAATGTTTCCGAAAAAGCAAGCCCCTGCCGGAGTCCCTGTGTTACGTGCCGAAAGAGGTTTGCTACAAAATCTGTAAGGACTCGTCGTCTGGCTCCGCTTCCGCGTCCTCGTCCACAGCTGGCAACTCGGGAGGCAAGAGTGTGGTGTCGGTGTGGGAAAACCCACATCAGGCTCCTCACAAGAAATCATGCAAGTGTAACATCGAGCCCAAAAAAGGCACATGTATTCGGACAACAGGGGAAGAGTACTGCAACAGCCATGGCCTGTGGGTCAAAATAAGCAAGGTGTGCACTATTTGTATGAGCTGTTGTCGGGAACTGGTGTGTGGAGGTATTTTGATTGATCTGCTGTATCATTATTGCTAGCTGAACACACGGGACTTCCTAGTCCGTGACGTCACGGCAGTTGTGTGTGTGTGTGGCTCTCAGAATGTTCCACTCTTCTGATCAATGGGCATTCAAATGAGAGTTAGCCTGTTTTGTTTGTCTCTGTGATTGTTTGACTTTTCTGACCATGACAGGAGCAGCTGGAGGAGTATCGCGCCGGTCTGGACATAGAGGAGGGCTGGGTCCTGGTGTGTAAACACACAGAAGGTGGAGACAGGCTTGTGCCAGTGGAATCTCCTGACACTGTCAGCCGCCAGCAGCAGCTGTTTGGATACGACCACAAGCCGTGTAGCAGGTTTGTGTCACCACTGGCCACCATTCTCTAATTCACTGATGTACGTAACTTCAGTTTATTGAACCGTACAGTTCAGAAAGCACAGTTCAGTGAGAAATGTGCCGGGAACCAAATGTTCAAAGGTCTGTGGTCAGTTTTTTTTTTTTTGCTTTTGTTCAGAAAGAATTGAACATTTGATCAATAGTGGCATTAAATAGATGTATAACATAACATATGACAAAAAAAGGTGTTCTTTTGAAGTTTAATTCATCAAAGAATCGTTTACAAAAGGTTCAGGATTTACACAAAATATGAAACTGTGAAAAGTGACTTGAGCACCAAATTAGTATATGCAAATACTTCCTGAAGGATCATGTGACATTGGATTAATGGCTACTAAAACAATAATAAAATGAAATAATAACAGCAATATGTAAAATTTTTTGCGGTTTTTCCCTCCACCGATGTAAGAGACTGGAGCCGCCTGGCAGAAGCCCTCTTATGACGCAAATTCCAGAATAATTTTTACATGCGAATGAAGTGAGTAAACTCAAAATGTTCAAGTGTCCAAACTACACGCGATTTATTCACGCAAGTCTTGTCTGGTGTGAACATACCATAATAAAGGCAGGCATTTCTCTATGGGTCTGTTGCATTTTTATGTCGAGAACCGTTCATCCAACTGCTGCGGATGCAAGGGAGGGAAAAATGCGAAGTGTAATATGGATACAGGCAAGTCGCGGCACTTTCAGAATGAATAAAACTTTAATAAATGACAGAACAGCACGAGTCTAAAGCCGGGCAGGGTTTATATTATTTAAGAACGAACACTGCACTATAATACAAAACTATAACAGGTCTGTTAGAGTAATACTTTAAATAAGGTAGCCCAACATTTATCAAGCAAACAAAAACCTCCCAAATTAGCAGCACAGTAATTACTGGCGCCCTAAAGGGTAGGCTGTATAAATAAAAGAACAAAAAATGAATGAACGAAGTTTAACCGTTTCGCAGGGATCGATGTCACGTGTTAATTAAACTTTTTTTCCCCTCGACTATTTGAATCTCAAAATGAAAAATCGAATGCCATCCCTTCAAAGAAATATTCTGGTCCAGCCCTAATGAAAACATCTCAATGACTTCTTAAAAAAATGATCTGCCATTCAAATTTAACTGGCCGGTGTGACATATTCAGCGCAGTACCTAAACTTACAGTCTGAAACATGTCAGTTAAAATAATAATAAAATGCTGATAGTACTGTGTCCTGATTCAGTGGACGTAGGTAAAAACTTTTTTCTGAATGGCTTTGTAGGTGGGAGCAGGTGGTGGATGTGGAAAACTCTTTACACATGGGTGCCAAACCCAAGGTCTCAGAGCCGGACGAAGTGGCTGTTTGCAAACTGAGGTGAGTGCATGCTTTGCCTTTGACACAAAAAACCCCAGCTTATTTGCACCACATGACTTGTATTTGGTGGACAAGAAAAACATGCTTACTAGCAAGCAGTGCTAACTTTTTGTGTATACAGTATGGATTGCATTATTTTTTTTTTTTTTTTTTTTTAAGAAATATATATATTTGGGGAAAAATAGCATGATGTTATTGACGTCTTTAAATGGACTCTCTCTTCTAGATATGTAACTCCTACATGGACATTTGAATGTGACGAGGACCTAGTACACTACTTCTATGACCACATTGGGAAAGAAGATGAAAACCTTGGCAGCGTAAAGCAATGCGTGACCAGCATTGATGTGTCTTCCAGTTCGGTATGTGAGGGTTAAGTATTATTTTACATTATATTGAAAAGCAGAGAGCCGTGAACATATCAGGTGTTCCAGACCTAGTAAGTGAGTTTTTTTCTGTTTGAAGGAGGACCCCAGTGGGGGTGCAAGCTGCCTGACAGATGGAGACACTGAGACATACTGGGAGAGCGATGGCATGCAGGGCCAGCATTGGATCCGGCTGCACATGAAGAGAGGCACTGTGGTCAAGTAAGGGCAGCTGTGCTTTGGGGTTTACTATCTGAACTGTCATTTTTGCATTGGGTATTGGGTTTTAAACCATTTGATCTGTTTTATGTTTTTTGGTCATAAACTACATATTTTACTGAAATAGCTGATCATAAACAAACGAAATATATTTCTCCTTTAGCAAACTGATATTAACGGTGGACTCAACAGATGATAACTACATGCCCAAAAGAGTGACTGTGTACGGAGGAGAGGGAGATAATCTCAAGAAATACAGCGATGTAGCAATAGATGAGTAAGTCATTATTATATGAAATTCTGCATGTGTGTTTTATTATTGGATAACATAATTGTAACTGCACAATTTAACATGATGGTACGTTTGCATTAAGTAAAAGATCAGTGTTTGCGTTTCCATGTGTGTATTTATCTTGTAAGATCTGTTGCAGAAATCATGAAATCTCTATAAGCAGCAAATGTTTTTATGATTTATTTGGCATTAATTATATAAAACAAATCTTCATGCAGTAGTTGTAATCTTTTGTATGTTGTGAAAATATGTGCACAAATTATAAATTAATATTACGCTCAATCTCAGCCCATTTCTCACAAGGTAAAATAAAGATAAATCTATGTAATCTATGTTACAAGTTTTTTTTGGATATTATTGACTAATAATCTGACGAATTACAATTAACTGTGAAATTATTTTTTAAGACAGCTTAATTTAACATCCTTAACTAAATACGATTTCAAGGTGTTGTGAGGATTGGCAGCACTTGTGTTGTCAGCTTGATGAAAATGTTTTCTTAAGTTGCAGTGCGTTGAGCTCTCTCAGCCACCATACTAATTACTTTTTGGGACCAGTTAACATTTTATATATATATAAGCTGTTGTAGAAGCACTATTCTATAAGTTATAAATATGTAAAGGCTATATAGGACTCTGAATATTGCAACACTGTGGCTTTATTTCTATCTCAGCAACTTAATTGGCGAGGTTTGTGTTCTGGAGGACATGACCTCACATTTGCCCATCATAGAGATCAGGATCGAGGAATGCAGAGGTAAGATTCATCTGACATGACATGCATCTGAAAGAAAAAGCCAGACTCTTGACCAGTCATCTTGATTTATGTTTATGTTCTGTAATTATCTTTCTGTAGATGAGGGAATCGATGTACGGATCAGGGGTCTAAAGATCAAATCTTCCTGCGAGCGTGACTTGGGTCTGAATGCAGATGTATTCCAGTCTCCCAACTTGGTGCGCTACCCGAGGTTGGAAGGCACACCCCCCGATGTTCTCTATCGCCGCGCACTGGTCATTCAGAGGTAGTGTCCAGAAATATGTGACTTAAGAATCCCTATATATATATCAGCTTTTGGCAGCTCTCATTGTTCGTTTGTTTTTCGTCTGTAGGTTCATCACACTCCTGGACAGTCTGCTGCCTCATATGGTGCCTGCATGGGACTACAGCCTTGGAACATTTAACCAGATCAAAGTTAGTATTCGTGTCTACAGCGAGTTTATCTCGGGCCATTCTCTACACCTTCAGTGAATAGTTTGTACATATACATGTTGTCTTTCACATTACATATGAAATTTGTACTTTCTGCCCCACTTCTTCCCTTGCCTGCCACTACCATCAGGAATTTACGTGCCAAACTCCTTTTTTCTGTTTCCTCAAATGTTGTGCTGCTCTTAGAGCATAAAGCAGTTCCTGCTGTTATCCAAGCGTCGCTCTGCCCTCATCACCCAGTGCCTGAAGGACTCGGAGACCAGTAAGCCTAACTTCATGCCCCGCCTTTACATCAACCGTCGCCTTGCCATGGAGCACCGTGACAATCCCACTCTAGACCCCACGTGTAAAAACGCTGTCTTCACTCAGGTAGTCCACAAAACAAGTGTCAATATGTTTACAAAATCCATTGTTCTGTGGTTGCATAAAATGTTCCAAAGTTTTTCAATTATTTTCGATTACGTTATTTAATTGATCTTTATCTCACATCTATGCCATATCCACATGTACAAGCTACTACTACATATACTGTAAAACGTTACTTTGGTGTGAAGCTGCTGTGCAATGATATGTATCATGAAAAGCGCTATACAAATAAATTTGAATTGAAAAAATTAAATTTTAAGAAATAAAGGCTGTATTGTTTAGCAAGAACAATTGAATTAATCAAAAGGGGCAGTGAAGATATTTAAATTATTGCAAAATATTTCAAATAAATGCTGTTTTCTCTATTTATCACGGAATTATTTCCACCAATATAATAAGCAGCACAACTGTTCTCAACTTTGGTGCTAATAAGAAATGTATCTTGAGCACTGAATTAGTTCATTAGAATCAAGTTGTGAAGGATCATTTGACACTTGACTGGAGTAATGGCTGCTTAAAATTCAGCCTTGTCCTCACAGGAATAAATTACATTTTAAAATATATTCAATAACTGTATTATTGTAAAACATTTTTAGATCTTGACTACAAACATTTGAAGGGTGTTGTATATGCTCTTGAATACACTGTTTATGCAGGTGTATGAGGGTCTGAAGCCGTCTGACAAGTATGAAAAGACTCTGGACTACAGGTAGTCTGTTTTTTTTATAACATAAGTAGTTTTTTAGTAACTTACAGCTGCTTTATAACACATTAGTTATGAATGAAGCTATGACTTTATTATACTTCACACACAAATCATTTCTGTTTCTTACAGGTGGCCAGCACGATATGACCAATGGTGGGAGTGTAAATTCATTGCAGAAGGCATCATCGATCAAGGTCATATAGAGATAAGCTTCCTTACACCCACAATAATTCTTATGCCTCCAATAAAACACGGTCCTTACCTGAGATCTCTTATAGGCGGTGGTTTTCGAGATAGTCTGGCAGACATGTCTGAAGAGCTTTGTCCCAGCTCATCTGAGTGCACCATGCCACTTCCATTCTTCACACGAACTTCAAACCAGGTAACAGCTGACTATTATATGTGACCAGTCTTGAGTCCCTGGGCTATATTTGTAGCAATGGCCAAAAATACATTGTATGGGTCAAAATAATCACTTTTTCTTTTATGCCAAAACTCATTAGGATATTAAGTAAAGATCATGCTCCATGCAGATATTTAGTACATTTTCTACTGGAAATATATTCCAACTTTATTTTTGATTAGTTATATGCAATTTTCTTGTACCCTCAGATTCCTAATTTTTAAACAGTTGTATCTCTGCCAAATATTCTATATCCCCTCCTAAAAAACCATACAATAATGGAAAGCGGATGATGATTTCAGATGATGTATAAATCTCAGTTTTCAAATATGTGATGTTTGACTGGTTTTGTGGTCCAGGTTCACACATAGTCCATTCTGTTGGAGTTGACTCTAATATAACTGACAAGGTATTTCTTAACTTATCATTATATAATGATTTAACTGTTTTTGTATCAGGGGGCTGGAGAGGCCAGAGACTTCTATGTGCCAAATCCTTCATGCCGAGAATTCCACAAGTTTGAGTGGATTGGGCAACTAATGGGTGCAGCTCTTCGTGGAAAAGACTTTCTGGTGAGTGCTGGTCTTACGGTGTAATTGCATTAGGACCTTTGCCTTAATTGAACATCCTGTAGTGAATGAGATTTTATATTTATTCTTTAGGTTCTGGCTTTACCAGGACTGGTGTGGAAGCAGCTGATTGGAGAAGCTGTCAGCTGGACGAAAGACTTTCCTGCAGTAGATTCAGTGCTGGTAAGAAGCCCAAACATCTCTACTTCAATCTAGTCTTTGTATCTTGATGCTGACCACTCTTTGGCCAGATGAGAACTGGACAGTTGATTGAACTTGTTTTTCCCTATATTTCCATCACTGAGTGGAGTTTTAGTCACTGCAAAAAATACTATTTTTATACAGTTTTATTATGAATTTTAAATGCTCTGGTACTGTAAGGTGAGACCAAAACATGA
>JAUYWG010000032.1:9381503-9393483 GCA_034779775.1 Enteromius afrohamiltoni
AAGAAAATACCCCAACTCAGCATGTCACGCTGTTCTCATTTTGTGTAACACGGGTTGTCTTGTGAACTCTTTTGATTAGAAAGCTGGTTTCATTAAGAGACATGCTTTGACATCTTGCAGTAATTGTTTCTGGTTTTGCAATGACACATTTCCATCTTATGCATATTTTCTTGAAAGGAGGATTGAGAAAGTTAAGCAGTTGCATTCTATTCTGCATTAACTGGTTATAACCTCCAAAAAAAAAACACAAGTGCTAATGTGCTCTTAATGATCTGTATGAAGTAGTCACTGCAATACTTGTGTACATAAATCATGTTTCTAACAATGTTTTAGGAATTTTGAATGGTAAGACATGGAAAGTAATTGCTTTATTCTCATTTTAAAGCATAATTCCAGAAAACTTTAAAGATTAATTTACAGAGTGATAAATCAATGACCACATTAGAGTATGTCCGTTTCTACACTGTAAAATTTGAAGCTATGTAAATGGTTAAAAGGAACAGCATGTTTACAAAATTAAAATAACTGCTGTTTATCATTAATCAAAGTATGGGTCAGGTAAGTTTACTTTCTACCTTTAATTACCCTTAAGTATTATACAATATATTCCCTGATGGAGCTGACTAGCCATCATTTCTCACATGATCCTTCAAAAATCACTCCTGATTTGATGTCTCGCAAACTATCAAGTTGTGTAGCTCAGTATTTTTGTGGAAATGATGGAATTTAAGATGCTTTAATAGAACAACATTAGAAATCCTAACATTAAAAGTTCTTGGTACATTGTTGCATGTGCTGATGATATAAGAATAAATTAAGCATAGTTACATGCAAGTAACTCTAAAACTAGCCATAAAGTATGTCAATATTACTCAGTACTTAAAATTACACTATGGTAAGGACAACTTACAATAAAGGTGTCACACAAACAAATGTATCTTTAATGAATAAAACAATTTGAGAAGGGATGGCAGCAATATATATTGCAGCAAATATCCCAGTAAAAAAGATCCTTGCGATGCAAAACCTGCATTGGTAGTTAACATTTATTTATGGATCTTGGTTTGCTTGTCCCGTAGTATCAGGTGACCCCAAGAGTTTATCTGGGCAAACATACTGAGTAGTCGTGTGTTGTTGCTGCAGTGGTGATGGGATGCTGCTCTTCAAAGGCAGTTCAAGCCTTGAGCGCTCGCCCTTACATTTAGATCTGCAGCAAAGACATAATTGTTGCAAGCTCTTGTTCTTCTGCTTTTTTATTTTGTGTGTAGTCGGCCACACATTGATGGCTAGCATTTGTGTCTTGGGAGTTGGTTCCTCATTATCATCCTCAAGTATCCTAATAAATACAGAATACCAAAGTCAATAATGTACAAAATCTAAGAATAGATCACCCAACAATGACAATTCAGTCATTAATGACCCTCACATTGTTCCAAACCCTTAAGACCCATGTTAATCTTCAGAACACTAATTAAGATCTTTTTGATGAAATCTGAGAGTTGTGCTGCTTTCACTTGAACAAAGGTCTTATAGGTTTGGAACTAAATGAATGTGAGGAATCAATGAAAGAATTTCCATTTTTGGGTGAACTAACCTTTTAATATCAGTCATTAAGTAACTATGGAATGGAACAAAGATGTATGTTGATGTGTGTGTGTTTTACCTAACATTAATCTGGCCCCTTGATTTTTACAC
The DNA here is from genome assembly GCA_034779775.1 of Enteromius afrohamiltoni. NCBI lineage: Eukaryota > Metazoa > Chordata > Actinopteri > Cypriniformes > Cyprinidae > Enteromius > Enteromius afrohamiltoni. The sequence continues at coordinate 9,383,199 of JAUYWG010000032.1, forward strand.
ATTTTAAGTGTTTGAATTATGGTTAGGTGACACAGTCTGTCGTTGTACCTCATGTCATGTGTGGAACCCATGAAGACAGGCTTCATAGTAGCTGAAGGATATGAAGGACCCTTATCCACCCAGTATTTGTCCTTCTCAAGGAGAGGAAGATTTTGATGCATGTCATCGACAGCTAGCATGGAAACCTAGATTAAATTAAAAGCATTGGCAAGAGCGGTTATGATCCAACATGTGCTTACTGATTCATGCGTGTATTTATTTACTAACCTGAATGTTGCGATCTATGAGTTGGTTGGTCTCAAAATCATCGTCATCTTCTCCAAATGGGTTTATAATAAGTTCCCCTACCTTTAAGATCACGTGTACCCTTAATTTTAGAGAAATCAAACCAGTGGTGTAGTACAAAATATGCTCTCATATTAGCAATCGTACCTTCAACCAACCAGCGTAAAAGAAGAACTCCAGTAGAGTGAAAATGGGGACATAAAGGTCCAGATGAATTTTGTCTTCATCGGGTTTCTCAGGTTTTACAAACTGCCTCCCAATTAGGCAGAACATAAAAAAGGAGTACACAGCCACGGTCACTACCTGCATCCAAACAGAAGTGAGATGACCAGAGGTTGACACCCATGAAAGATCTGTCAGATGTGCTTCACCTGTGTGTACACCAAGGGAATGCTGATCCAGTCGTAGTGGAAGAGCATGCTGCATTTTGATCTATAGTTATTCAGCTCCTGACAAAGAGGAAGAAAGGAAGGAATTATTGTGCTTTTATGGCACATATGCATCACCTTGACGTTTTAAACACACTTACATCCATGAGCAGTCGCAAGGCTATATCATCTTTCACACGCCCTTCTTTTCTCGATTGTGATGCCAGATTTGCAAACCATGTCAGTGGCATCCAGTATTTGTTGAAGTCAGAGTACAGATGGTTTAGTTTTTTGAGCTCGTCTGTGGTCATGAATCCTGCAAAAAATAAAATGTCAAATAAACGCCTTCCAGGTTGTGATTCTGACAAAGTGTCTGGTGTTGAATAAGACAACGACACGCTAGATTTATTCTTTGGTATAGCCCTCCAGTAGCTCAGTATTTCAGCTTCAGTAAAATAAATACATTTTCTATAATCTGCTATTAATCTAATGGCAAGAAATGTATTGTCCTTGCCAAAAACATACATGAACAGAGTAGTCTGATTCACAAATTAATATCTTCTGATCAACTATTTTTTTTTTTTTTTGTAAGTTAAAAACACAAAATGACCAGTCTTGGCCGCTTCACAAATAAATACCAAAAAAACACAGAACCTTACCCTAATGTTCCCATGTTGAAAATGTTTAAATGCATTCTGGGATATACTCCAATCTAACATGGGCTTGTTTATTTATGTATTTTTAGACTTACCAACCAAGAACATATTGGGGCAGTTTCCTGAACAGTGTTTAAGACTAGTCCTAGATTTAAATAAATGTTAAGAGCTAATGAATAATTTACTGACACATTACTGAACTGAAAAAAGTTTTATGTAAAAAACATTATGGAGTATCCAATAGTAGACTAGTCTGTAGAAAACAATGCAAAGGCTTTTATTGTAAAATTGTTTACAATAAAGCTTTAGTACTTTTATTCCTCACAGACAAGTTCTTACCTGCCTCCACAATGTCCTCCATAGCTGGGAATCTCTTGCGTACTCGTGTGCTGATGGAGCGCAGGATGAGGACCGACGACAGGTTTGCGTACCTCATCAGAGTTCTCCTCAGCAGACGACCTCTTTCATCTGTGCCGTGAACGCTCCCAGACACGACCATCATCAGGTTATCAGGAAGGGGGAAGCTTGTATATTGACCCCACCAACGCTGAAACGCCTGGGTGACATAGAAACCTAACAAGCACCACAGATCGGTATAACTTACCAGATGAAACCCAAAGAGTTAGTAATGTCTTGTAGCTATGGTCAGAACATTTATGCTCACCAAGAACAAATGACATAGGGATGAGTTTAGCAAACTTGTTGCAGTGACGTGCAAGTCGCTCAAACACCTCTTGTTGTGTGTTATTGAGGACACATCTGTAAGATGTGACATGGATTGAGTTTTTGAAGGACAGCTGTTCTTCATGCGTGCACTTGAATAACCGACCATATCAATGCTCAAACTGTTATTTAATATCTTTACTTTCTACTAAATAGTAATTTTCTACTAATAGTTTGAACTGTATTGGCATTATATAAAGTGGCATCTTATGACTTGGCATTCAAAACATCAGCCAAAAGAATGTGAAATGGTAAACGATGTGGATTAATAATGTTTTGAATGTCATAATACCTGTACAGGATACTGATGAAGCCGTATAGTAAACAGAAGACCAGGAATTCTCTGTATAGAAGCTTGTAAATGCTTCCTTTCCATCGGAAGAGTAACTTTGAGAAGCCTCCAAACTTAGCATTAGCCACCTTGAGCGTGTAAGAGACCGTCATGGTGGAACACTAGAGAAACACTCAAACAATTAAGATGTTTTGTCATATAGCATAGTTTTTTTGTTGTCGTTCTTACCTTAGTGTTTCAAGCTCGTCTTCTTTTAGAGAGAAGGCACACCTCTTGTTTTCGCTCTTATATATTTGTCTTTAATGTGGAGCTATCAATCCATCCTGTGATTTATGCTTTGGGAACCCAGTTTAAAAGAACTTGTTCATTATCAATGTCAGTCTCATCGTTATGAATGATTGCTGTGTGTTTTCCACAGTAATCAAAGTTGGAATTTATGACTAGGAAGTCAGCACTTGATTGTACATTCTGCAAATTGTCTTTAAAGTTCTTCGTTTATAATAAAACATATATTTTCTTTTTGTTTCACAATAATTCCAAATAACCAATTGTGGTTCTCCAGAGAACCTTCAGTGAAGAGTGCTTAAAAGAAACACTTTTTATCTTAGTGTGAAGAGCAATATAATGATCTGGGAAACTTTTTGTGCAATGAAAAGTTTCCATGGATGCTTCTTCATAGATGCCACCAAAAAAAAGAAAAAAGGTAAAAGTTATTATTAAGAGTGTGATGCATATTGATATTAGTATTTAATAACAGCATAAAACGGATTTAGGAATTCTTGGATGCAGTATATGCAATAAAATCTGAATTTCATGAAATGCCTTAAGCTGTACGTAAATTATATCAAGTGCAAACAGATTTACACAGCTGTTATAAAACCATTCTCATGTGAACTGCTCATCGACAAATACACCCAAAAGAGGTTATTTTAAAACCGGTGATGCTTTATATCCTAAACAACCTAATCAAGGGGAAAGTGATCATTTGCTCACACAGCTGTTATAGGCCTACTGAATACTTATACAGCAGATTTTTCAGCAAACATTAGGGGGCAGTAGAACCTAAAGAGGTTTTGGGATTTGGGAGGCACATCACATCTCTTTAGTTCAGTTCATACAAGCTGAACCCCTTTCTTGTTAAATAAAGCAAAAGCTTTCACTTTTTTTAATCCCAGACTTCCCCTTTAAACATTGTTTACATATCCTGTATTCAATCCGGTAAGAATGAATCATGATAACATTTTCTTTAGATATCTATTTATGTAAAACGCATCAATAGTCAAACATGCATAAGGATCAATAAAAATAATAGCTTTAGCTCCTAAAAGATAATCATAAAAAAATCTTCTGTTAAAGGGCTTGAAGAGGAAACAACATTTTTGTTTTAGCATGTCTTTGTCAAAAACTGCAAAGCACTGATGAGTATTTATATGCTATAAATCAGGGCATGTTCTTAATTGCAGTGATGGTTAAAATAATTAGATTGTTCTAGAATAACGCTTTTATCCTCAGTTGTAATTCTGTCTGTTCAGACAAGCTTTGAAAATAGACATTTCACAACTGTAAAGTGCCCAGCACAGAGCCCAAAATATAACACTTCGTCCCACAGCAGGGCAGGTAGAGATGCCTGTGAGGCGCTGCAGGTTTTACTGGACAGAGTAACCCAATGCTATAATTACAAACTCCCACACAGGAGGAAATCAGAGCTAGCTTTCTATTACTGCTGAGTGATTTCAGCCACTAATGAAAGGGCTGAGGCATGATGGGGGCACAGAAGCAGATCTTGTGAAAGCCGGTGTAAAACTCTGGAATGGCTATATTCACTTCATACTTGGTCCCTTAGGACAGAGTGTCATGAAGAAATGCTTTCACAAAAAAAAAAAAACAATTAGAGCCTGCGGTCCAATTAACTAACACTGAAAGAGTTAAAAACATACAAAACAACAATTATGTGAAAAAGCATTTATTTAAAGACAACAATTTCAGGATTGTTTGATGATGTCACACGTAAATAAATCACAATCAATTCATACAGAAAGTCCAGTGTAACTCGTATGCACACAAGATTACAAAAACTGCATATTTTGTTCAGTGTTGTTTGACTGTCTTTCTTTTTCTGACCTTTTTGTTCTGTCATTATGTCAGACAGTCATATTACTGTTACAGTACTGTACAGTATTTATTACCTTTTTGAATTTGATTACATTTTGTTATTTTCTTACGTAGTTTTACATTTACATTTTAGTTCATCTTTCATGTATTTCTGTCATTTTGTAATATTACTGTTTAGTTTTAATTTAGTATTCATTGTCTTTAGTACTTAAGCTTAAACCTATTTTATTTCATTATGCCAAGGCAAAATCTCTCATTTTCTTCTTAATCTTAATTTTTCATCTAATATTTGTATTTTCTTTCATTTCAATTAACCAAAATGCACAGCCTCTCCTGCTTTATTTAGGCTTTCCACTGAAATCTGCTCATGTTATATTTTACTTGCCAGGTCAGTCTGATCTTATCTAAAAGCCACTTAATTTGACAAGCATTGCTGTTTCTGTTTATTTGATTATACAAGTTTTTACCTTGCTAAAAATACATTAATTATTAAAAAAGCCAAAATAATGATTACATCAGTTGAGGCCATCTGTAGAAACAGGCTATAGACTGAATTAATAATCACTGTTTTCATCAGTTACATAAACAGTAACCCTCCAGAATTCTGTGTAGGTGAGAAATGTTAGTTCATCATACATCCAGTTTTAGCAGATTTGATTTCTCTGAATTGTGGTTCTGTTTAAGTTGTATGTGACACCAAACAGATTTTACATTGACTCTAAACTCTGTAACTGAATGTGAAACAAAGTAATAATACAATAATAAAACTTCTCATCTAAATTACAGTAGAAGACGAAGATATAAAAATCTCAATATAATGAAACTATCCAGGCGACAGCTATATGATAGCTTATCTTGACCACAGAGTCTGCAAACAGCTCCATTTGACACTTTATCAGAACAGTAATTCATTCACGCTGTATGCAAAAGTAATGGCTTTGCACGGCGCAGTGACTTCCTTTAACAGCAACGCTCGCTGTGCATTTGCTACTAAAGGGGAAACATTCTTACTGAAGGTGAATTCACATTAGCCACATTTCAGCTACATTTTGTGTGAAAAAATGTAGTCACTTTCAAAACAAGCAGCGAGGCAAAGCTGTGATCTCCTCCTTTTTGCGGATTCTTACTGGACTGACTGGATTCGTCCATGAAGTTTCACCAAGAAAATGGCAAATGTGACCTCACCTTCATACTTCATACCAAAACGCCAGTGTACTTGCTAACATCTCTGAGTCAAGAGTACTGTCACGAGAGGTCCACATTCTCATACTCTCCATGATCGGAGTCCTCGATTTCAATCCCGGGAACCAGGCTGTAGTATTCAGTGGATTGGGTCAGGTACGCCTTCTCCCGATCGGCTGAGTCCTTCATCACTTCGCTCACACTCACATTGTCCAGGTCCTGCTTTCCCGCGGTCCCCTCTGTGGAGCAAGTGGAGGCTGGAGGGGCCAATGAGTCCACAGAGCCCAGTTTGATCTCCACCTCCTCATAAATATCCCGAGTGCTGTCCAGCAAATTGGACGAGGGCTTAAGCATCAGCTGGTTCTTCAGTATGAGCTCTTTTCCACCGTCTACAGACACTGCTGTCTCCCCAGCTGGCAGCTTGGCATGCGGCCACCGTCCGTTGCAATGGGAGTTGTTGGATCTTTTGCGAGTCGGGCTGAACGAGGAGCTGTCTTTCCTCTTCTTCTTCTTCCTCCCACAGCACCAGCAGAGCACCAAACTGAAGAGGAGGAACAGGGGAAGCAGGATGAAGAGAGCGGTCAGGTTGGCCAAATGGCACACGTCACTGGTCTGCAAAGACCAAACAGTCCGTCCTGCGAGATTCTGAGGAGAAGCACAGGTCAAGTTACCTACAAGGTCATGAAAGCCGCTGGAGTTGATGTGTGAACCACCTTGAAAGCCCTCCAACAGTGAGCATGTGCAGGCCCAGGGGTTTCCGATGAGCTCCAGAAGCTCTAGTGAAGTCTTAAGTGCTGAATGAGGCAGAGCGCTCAGCTGGTTCCATCTCAGGATCAACTCTCGCAGTTTGTCTGAGCTCTTCAGAAACTGCTCGGGCAGATGTTTCAGATGATTCAGCTCCAGATCAAGCACTTCCAAACTATAGGCTTTAGCTAGGAAGTCAGCTGGCAGAGATGTCAGCCTGTTCTGGCCAAGATACAGCTCCCTCAATGAACTGACAGCATCACCAGCTTCACTGTAATCAATGTGACTGATATTACAGTTACTCAGGTCCAAAACCTGCAGCTGTTTATGCGACAAAAAAGCCACCCAGGGAACATGGTTGAATGTGGATCCTGAGTAGTTCAAGCAGCAAGTGTCACTGGGTACCTTAGATGGAAACTGAGACAAAACGCTGGCAGATGGACAGTCACATTCCTTCGTGCTTCCTTCAGTCACAGGCAGTATTTGGAGAATCCAAAACCAGCACGAAAAGACCTGGAACAAAAACAGCGCTGTAACAACAAACAGGAAAACGGATTAGAGATACACACTTAGATATTCAAACTTTTCATATTTAAACAGCGATGTGTGGCATGATCATGAGTGGCAACAATCGAAATGACAAAACACTCATGAAACTGAAAAAAAAACCCTTCAAAAACAACAACAAAAAAAATGAAAATCTATTTATTAAAACACAGTTTTAATGTTTTAGTACAGTTTTAGAGCTGTACTAGAATTTACAAATCATCATTAAATACTGAACTAATAAGTTTTTATTGTATTATTATTTAATTAGTGTATTTAAATAATTGGACATTATAACATTTTATGTGAAATCCTGGTTCTATTCAGTTTCAAAGAATTCCGTCATTTTATTTTCATTTTTAATTAATAGTTATTTATTTGGTTTGCAGTGGGGCAGCTATATTTTATATATTATTGTAATATAATTACATTTTGAGTAAATATATAAAATAATATTTTTAAATATTAAATTACATAATATATGTAATATATAATATAATACATAAATATACCTAATAAGATCTCATTTGTTAAATTGCAGTTATTTTAAAGTCTGCATATATAAAGGAATAGATGATCTCCTTTATCTTGTAAATATAAAATAAATATGTTATTTTCATATATGTTACAGAAACGGTGAAACGTTAAGTAGTGGTGATGTCTGAGGTGAAGGACTCAAAAGGTTTTCAATGATATTGATACAGTCAATAACACTGGATGTTTCTGACAAGTCGACCCACTAAAAAAAATGCTACAGAAAAACAGCCAACAAACAATTGTCTTTAGATTTCATTCGATCTGATTTTACGCCTTAAGAGTGTAACATCACATGCACTCTTATTACATCCTGTCTCTTTCTGTTATGTTCTAGTTTGACCTCCAGGGATCTGCTCGCTCAGGTTGAGCAGCATAGCAACAGCATGGCTGGGGCTTCGGCACTGTTGTCATTAGTGTGGGAGTTGGCATGGCGATGAGGTAAGTCGGGGATCAGGAGTCCACACTTTACAGAGAAACATCTTATCTGGCAACCATGCAACTCACGGTTGGTTGGGAACTGAACAAATACAGGCTATCACTCACATCTATTGACGGCCGGGTAACAATAAGTGCTTTGCTGTTTGCTGCAATTTCTGAAGCTATGAAAACATAAATGTATGCGCAGATAAGTGACAGCGGCCGCAGCAATATAACTTCCGAACGGTTGGTTATGTTCCACTTTAATTAGTACAAATGATACTTTCAGACTGTTTGTGTGATTAGTTTCACAAAAAAGCTAATTCTTCTGTTATCTTGAAGAGAACTTTGCTCAGATATCTTTTCTCCCCTGTTGTGCAGTGGGCTGTTTTCAGTATAGGCCTGGCATCAGACTTTCCTGATGTAAACAATGGGAGTGGAATGTGCACACCCCTGACAACACCGACTATCCACATCAGGAACGAGGGGTGAGGAACCAGGCCAATCCAGCCTAGCATTCAATTCTGCTGAAACACACTTTTTAGTTCAGATATCATCACCTGCTATCTGTTTACCCAACACCGGCCTAAAGATTTCTCTGTGTCACTAAAATTAAAAGGCTGTGTCATCTGCACCAGTGACGAACATCGTAAATCTAATACAGTGAAACACAAATGAATGTAATGAAGTAATGATAGGTAATGGAGTATCACTGTTTTGTCCTTCATAACGTGCTCTAAATTTGTATTTTTAAGCAATAGGTATCATTGGTGAGAAACAATATGGCTTAAGCACAGCAAACAAGCCCTAACAAAACAATCACAATTTTAATCTCTCTTACATGTGCACCAATAGAACATTTTCATCACCTTTTATTTTCTATCCTGTAAAGTCTAAATGGGACCATCAGAGAAACCTTGACCCAAACAAACAGCTAGATCCTTTTGGCTATGACTGTGTACTTTTTTTGGTAAACAAAATCGTAATAAAACAATCCCGGCCTTTGTGAGGAGAGGAGAGCTGGGGGATCCAACCATGCATCGCTTAAAGATGTAACTGAAATTAAGAGTCACCAAAAAGAGAAACTCTTTTGGGTCCACAGAAATGAGATTTGTTTTTTTTAAAAAGCGTGACAGTGATTTTTGGCTGATTGAGTTATCCACAGCCTAAGAAGATCAATTCTTTGAGGTTAAAGGTACTTGGAGCAAGGTTTGTTCCAACAGCAGAGTAAAGAAAGGGGGGCATGTTACATGATATGTATACTAAATAAAGTTGTTCTAATGGTTTAAAGCGATGGGTATGATCAAACCTATCCTACATGATCTCACGGTAGAACAATGTGCTCTGTTACACCCAGTTCCAGCAGTTTCCTCTCAGATAGCGGATCTTTTATTTAACTCGAGCGCAACTTCACAATGCGTCTGCTTAACAACATAAAACAGCAGTAAATCAACACGAATCACAAGCCGATTCTGACCGCAAAGTAGAAACGGTCAACACATTTATTATTCATAAACTATTGACTTAAGCACACCTCTTCGTGTATTTTTTTTTTTACTCAAGGAAATGTAAGTTTACTAACATTCGTACAATGGTTGCAGTCGTACCGGAGGAACTGTAAAGCGTTAAAAGTGCCGCTTACCTTCACGTGTCATTATTGTGAGATGTTGGTGGAGCTGTCATTCATTCAGTCACCGCAACACAAAGCGCTCAGAGCAGCAGTCCCATCGCTCTCTACTGTACTGTGTGCTGGGTGTGTCCTGATCAACACAACACCGCCTGGAATGTGGAAATTCTGCTTCCTGTGTGTGTGTGATGCAGAGGGAAAGTGTGTGACTGAGTACATCGATGGAAAGAAACTTACCTGTCTCCACCGTTTACTTCATACTGGCCTACGGTGGGGCCTGAACCCCAGTGGCTTGAGTGTTAGAGAAGGGAGAGCCCTAAAACAGTACATTTATTTTACATATAACTATATAAAATGTTAATTTCAACAGCATTTTTAAGCAAAGTTTAAGTTAATCCGAAAGTTAGATAAAAGCCCACTAAACTGCTGAAGACTCGCGACGCAACAATACTCGTAGGCTACTAGCCTGTGTAAATTTTACTTGATTTCAAAATCGCAAAGAGCCTACATTTTTGCATATTATTAATCTATCTTCAAGAGCAACATTTAACTACTTGTTCACGGCACTTTTAGGTTTTTTTTTAGTTTAGTTTATTTTTTACAGGGCCAATGCACATTAATCAACATAACTGTGAAATGTGCCAGAATTAGCCAAACAAGGCCTTGACAGAATGTTAAAAGGTCACAATTTAGTATGTTTTTTAAGCCTTTTGAATAATGGGGACACTGAAAATGTCCTCATAAAACACCTTCATATTGTAAAACCTATGGCATACTCATGTCATGTGCAAATTTG
>JAUYWG010000032.1:9395337-9424234 GCA_034779775.1 Enteromius afrohamiltoni
AATTGTTCTTTTGACGTCTAATATAGAAACCTAACCTTAGAGTTCCACTGTATTTACTTGACAAACTTCTGGGTAATTGGGGGAGAAACACTGCAATTGAGGCTACCGGGTCCACAAAGTAATTATTAAGTGCTTCAGCTACATCAGTTGAATTGTTAGCCAGTTTCCCATCTATCATCAATTCAAGTGATGACCTATATTTTCTTTTATCACATTTTACATAGTTCAACTGATTCCATCTTGTTTTAGAATTACCTCTTGCTTCTTGCAGCCTTTTCCGATAGTCTTTACCACCTTGTTCTGTAACATAGTGAAATGTTGTCTATCATGACTTAACTTTCATCTATTTTCAGTTTTTACGGCAAGATCTTGCTTTTTCATTATTTTTAAAATAACTCATTCAGGGGACTGTGTGTTTTTTATTTTTAGGATTAAAATTACAACTAAAATCTTTCATAATGCTCTTAATAAGTTTTTTGGAGAATATTCGACTATCTTCCTCCTGATCTGTTCCAGTTAATAGTTCATCCCATTTCATCTGAAATTTAAGTAGGCCTATTTAGTTGTAGTGCTTTTCATAATCTAACATAGTTTACATAAAATCGCGCTAGCCTGTTTTCAAGTCCCCAGTGAGCAGGTAAAGATCTTAATCATTTAGAAAATCCATGAGCTAAACAAGAGATGGTTTGTAACCAAAAGTAACCCTAAACTACCGGTGGATTAGACAAATCCAAAGACACACTTTTAGGCGGTATATTGGGCTGAACCACAAGATGGCAGCATCCTTCTTGTAGTTCCTTCTTTTAGCCTGCAGAGGAGCATTTCAAGGTCAAACACCTAAAAATACAGACAGTCAGAAGGATGGATAGAGTGTGATGCTCTTTTTTCTTAGATTTTCTCTAATTTAATTGAGAAAGAAGGCAAAATGGTACATCATATGATGTGATACTGACATCACATTTATGTGATTCTGGACCACAAAACCAGTCTTAAGTAGCCAAGGATATATTTGCAGCAATATCCTAAAGCAATCGCAAAGAACTTAATTTGTACAGCTTTAAAGACAATTATGTGAATATTCAGATTTCATGCAGATTGCCCAATAGTTGTTCTGTCCTAATAAACTATGCATCAATGGAAATATTATTTACTCAGCTTTTACATTACGTATAAAAAAAAGCTTATGACTGCTTTTGTGGTCCAGGGTCGCATAAGAGATAGAATATAATGCTTAAAAATACAACAAAAAAGACATTTCATGTTAACTCAATGTAAACAACATCTCTCCTTAACGTTCTCTGTGCACACTCAAAGAGAAATTTACAGTGTCTATTCTAACATCTAAACATAAGGCTGCATCATCAATATCATCATCAGTGCCCGCTGCTCGAGGAACCTTTCAGAGGACGTTGCCTCAAACAGTTCTCTTTAAAAAGAGTCTTTATTCAGAGCTGCACTTCCTCAAAGGCCCATGCTTTCACATCGTTCCTGCGCTGCAGCTTTTCATCCCAGGTGCAGCGAACTGAAGGTGTCTCTCACATCTACAGAGAGCAGATCTGACTGAGGCAGCGCTCATAGATCCCAACTGGAACAGGACAGGGAGGGAGGCGATTCCCACTCACCGACTGTATGTCCTGGGACAGGCTGTAGCCTGCCAACAAAGAGAGAGGGGTGGCAGAACTGAACCAGAGATAGAGGCAAAGAGCTGACAGACATACGCTGACACTTACCAGAAGAGTTCATACACGTAAAGGGAAATCCACTTTGGTCAAAATTATGCAGATCATCTCCTCCACTGCTGGAAATCTGTTCATCTCGATTAAAAGTGGCCTGAAAAACTAGACACAGAAAGTACAGAATTAGCTAAACACTTTTTATCGCTGTTTGTTACTTCATATTAGTCCCCCAATAAAAAAAAAAAGGAACAGAAATATTTTCTAAATTAAATCAATATTTAATTAAAGGATTTATGGAGCATCCAAAAAAAATCACATTTTGTTTACAAACCAGTCTAATCATCTATTTTTCCATCTTAGACCCACTTAACATGCACACGGATCTGATTAAATGATCTAATTTAGTGGTTTTCAAGCTGTCGTCGAACACTGTTTTAACAGAGCCAGACTTAAATCATTACCACTTGTTATTATAAACTAACCACGTAGACAATGGGAAACAAGCAAATGCAGCTATAAATCTTTAACAGCAACAATGAGCCTCTTCATGAAATGCTCTGTGTTCCCGTAAATGAAGGCCTTCCTGAAACAGGCTGTAAAATCAGTTGAAGGAGGTATTTGTCCCAGACTTACTTTGCTGACTAACGCGGCTGCGTTTTGTAAAACTAATGCATATTCCAGCATTAGTGCCAACAAGTTGTCAGTTTTGCGGAAATATTGGGAGTATAAAGCAGCAGAGTGAAGAATGCCCTGCTCTATTTTTTTGAACATTAATGAAGGTAATACAGAATAGCTTTCTTACCGTGGTGATTTATTGGTACTTCATGAAACATCTGGTTGAGTTTTTGATGCGGGTTTGGGAAGGAGCTGTGTTTGTCCGAGACAGACTGGACCTCACTGGTACCACTGACCAGGCTGATTCCACAAACCAGTGGAGAAAGTCTGAAATAACCCAGCAGTTGCTTTTAAATTCATGCATTCGTATCCATAATCAAGCACTACACTTCCCTTAAATAATTTATTTAATGCTCTACAACAGTTTATAAAGCTGTTAATTTATTTATTTACTTACAGGGGGTTAAAAGGTTACATGAATTGAATCAGATTTTCCAATATTTCTGGAATAAATATGTATATTATATCAATCTCAAACTTATTTATTTTATTACTTTTTACAACCATTTATTTGTATTTATAGAGAACTAAATCACACCCATTTTTGTACATCAAGAAAACATATTATATAATTCTGATTTATTCTATTCATTTTAGTGTATGTCAAATTCAGCCAATATTCAAGAACTGCTTTAATGATCCCTCAGACTGTACCTTAAAGTTATGGTCATGACTACTATATTACTCCAACGGTGTAGAGATGTAACTCATTCTTCCTAAGAAGCTCACAGCTAGCTAGCAATGAAGCATCCTGATGCACTTTATGTGGAGCACAGTGTTCATTTAAATGATGTGGTCCCTTACATAGAGGCCAGAGTGTTATTCATCAGCAATGAGCCTTCATTCATTCAACATCCCAGAAAAAAAACTTAGAAACCTTGATATATACGTTTTATCTGGTGTTTCATATAAAAAATTGGCGGTAACACTTTATTTTAAGGTGTCATCATACAGAGCAATTAACTAATTAGGTACTTAGTAGTAGTCATGAAATAAAATGTACTTACATGTAACCAAGTTATGAACAGCTTGTAATTAAGTAGCCTATGCCTGTAATATTCTGTCATTTATTTATTTATTTTTTTTAATTAGAAAGGTATTACATGTGTTTAAGCTGTGCACTAATGGGTTAAATCTACTAAGGTGCAGCTAGAAGGCGTGCAATCTTGATACACTTTAAGTAGCTATTTTAAGTAGTTTATGTCTGTGTACTCGCGTTGCATAAAGTCTGCAACACATATGTGACAATCTTTTGGTTACGTAAGCTGTGTAACAGACTCAAAATTTCTAACAGTAGCAGTCTTTTACATCTACTAAAATTAAACACTGGAAGTACAAGTTGTTCCATAACTTAGTTACATGGTTTTTTGTTTTATGTAAGTACAACGGCTACTACTAAGTTCTGACTAGTTAATTACGCTGTATTAGGGACACCTTAAAATAAGAATTGTCCAGTTATGTGTGGTAATATTATTTCATTTTGTTGTATTTGCATTTCATTACATTACAATGCTATTTTCTTTATGTCATTGTTTATATTTTGTAATCTGTTATTTTGCAACCTTGTAATTTTTTCCTCTTTATGTTTTATCTAATTTATTATTTTACTGCTTTTTGTTTAATGATTTTGATATTGTTGTCTATATGTGTACAGGACTGAGACAATGGAAAACACATTTGTTTTTCTTTATACTAAGCTGTTGGGAAGGGATGTTTCTGAACATACATTTTGCTCTATTTTGAATGTAACTCCCACTGACCCATATTATACATTTTTTAAACTGCCAAAACGAACACAAAAATCACTTTGTGACTGGTATTGCTGTGTCCTATCACAAGCCTTCGCAGTATAAGTGAGGCAGATAAGTGCTGTGTGTGTGTGGAGCAGAGGGCTGTATCCCAATAGAGCGGCTGTCAGCACAAAACTCAGAAAACAGCTCCACTCTTCATATTTTTACAGCGATTTTTACTAATCGCAGCCAGCTGCCCGAGAGCACCCTTAGGCTGGAATGAGAGGAATCTTTCATGCAGCATTTAAAAATTCCAACTTACCCATCACACTGATCTTCCTCTTGGTTGACAGTATGTTATTTTCAGCCAGAACACTGCACTGAAAGAGCTGCTTAAAGACGTTTGGGTATGTTTGAGGAGCTCATTAAACAAGTGAATGAAATGACTCAACTTTACAGGGCAGGAACTTTCATCTTGGAAACGATTTTATGAATCACAGGTGAAGTTATTACTACCAAACATTGCTTTGACTACTAAAGGAGCTCCAACGGCACCTTAATGCACCATTAAGTCATCATTCTTATTTAAAAACAGCAGGTAAATGTTTAAGTGAATTGGGCAGAAAAAAAAGATTACCAACTTACATTTATAGATTTAGATATATTACTTGTCCATCAACATTTTTAGATTTATGAACATCAATATTTTAGGTTACATTTGCATAAGCATTTATACATTTAGAAACATTAAGATGTAATATTAAAAAAGAATAAATATAGGGTTACTTCTTAAAATAATTAATGCTTAATAAAAAAACCTTTATATATTATTGGATTAAAATACAGGACATTTTCTATTATGAATATAAAGGATTTCAAACTGTAATTAATTCCAGTCCTAGCAAAGCTGAATGTGCAGCAGCCATTATTCCAATGTCTTATTAACATTTCTTATTATTATCAATCAGCTGTGCTGGTTAATATATTTGCAAAATCGCTCAGGATTCTTCAACTAATAAAAAGATCAAAAGAAAAGCATTTCTCTAAAATATAAATATTTTGTTACATTGAAAATGTCTTACTTTCAATCGAATGTGTACGTGATAAATAAAAAATGTAAATAAATAAATCTTTCTTTCAAATAGGCTTGTAAAAGCCACGCTTATGCAATGTGTATAACGTACATTTTCAAATTCTTTTAAATGGTGATATGATACGGTATACAAAAATCCTATTTATTATGATAAAACTGCATGCATATAAATGATAAAATCACCAAAAGGCATAACCAATACACTGTCATTAATATTAAATAAAATGATTATTTTGCCAAGAATTTCCAATAGCTACTAACTGATAAAAGACAAAATGATAAGATCTGATTCAAAAGGACTTCCATTAGCATTTACTCAGATGCATTTACACAAAACCGCAAATCACTCAAAATCTCACATTTCATAACAGGGTTTTGAAACAACAACTATTCTCAGTAAGCAAAGTCTCCTAAACGCTCACTTTCTGCCAAATAAAACACATATTGCAATGTGATCAGGTTCTGCCGACAAGAGTTAGGAAAGACAATTTAGTTATAAAATGTTTAATATAATTTCAAACCCATTTGGGGAAAAATCTAGCTGTCTGTTGTGGGACCATGAGCCCAAGCCTTCAGTGTTTCTGTCACGCAGTCAAGCGTCGGATAGCTGGCAACCGAGAGTGTGCGTGAAGTGTTAAGTAGGTTCTGGTGATATGTTTTGTTATTTGATAAAAACACATTTCTGTTTATAGCCGCGGAGCTTTCTGCGCTGTTTTTTGTCACGTCACCTCAAGAGTAATTGTTGTTTACACTAAGTGAGTCATGGCATGTGTTTCTTTTCCGGACGCGTCTGGATAAGCAAACGTTCAGAAACAAACATTGCCTGTTTTGGTGAGTGACAGCTTAACAACACGCGTCTTTAACAACGGCAATAAAAAAAAATGAAATAATGAGAAGAATCGGTACAGCTATTCCCAAGAACTGAATTTTAGTGACCGCAACAGCTAAAAAATCCCTATGATCTCTCAATTGTCCATATGGCATAAGATTGTACAAACATCTTAATGCAAGACATCCAGATCAAATCCCCACACAATCAGCACACATTTGCGTGACAGCAAAACAGTCACACTGGGTTATAGGTTAACTGTGTGCTGTAAAAAGACCCATGCAAATGCATAATAATACATTTACATTCTACTGAAGAAACACATGTTGCCACACTTCATAATGTCTTCGTTCTTAGGGCAGGGACGATTTGCTCCCATCGCATGGGCTGTGCTGTTTTAATGTTTCACATTATAAGCACATGTTGCGAACTGCTGTGGTTGACGCACATATATTCACCGCAGATGGAGTCCTTCAGTCAGTGACAAATAGCCAATTAGGCTCACATAAAAGTGCTCCCATATGTATCAGAGAAGCAAACTAGATGATTCCGTACTGTATGTTTGCTCAAATGTATGTTACGAGACATTCTATATCTGGTCAGTTTAGAATTTAAAACTTGTGACATTTGAAACTAATGTTCACTACCACCCCCCCCAAAAATGAACAATCTGTCATTAATTACACATGTCATTCCAATCCCATGACACCTTTGTTTATCTTCAAGAACACAAAGTAAGATATTTTTGAAGAAGAGCTCTCTGACCCTGCATAGACAGGACTGCAACTGAAACGTTCCCAGGCCCAGAAATATAGCAGGGACATCTGTTAAACAGCCCGTGTGACATCAGTGGTTCAACTGTAATTTAAGAAAGCTGTGAGAATATTTATCATGCACAAAGAAAACAAAAATAATGACTAATTCAATTCTTCTCCTTCAAATCACATCTTCTGCCATTATTGAGGTTACCTGTGCATACTTTCCTGCGGAGAATTACAGAGAGTACCAGGTTTCAGTCATTTACGTTACATTCATCTATGAGAGGGTCAGAAAGCTCTTGGATATCATCAAAAATATCTTAAATTGTGTTCCAAAGATGTCTTACAGATCGGAACCACATGAAGGTGAGTAATTAATGACGGTGATTTTCATTTTTGGGTGAACTAATTCTATAAAAACACAGGCATCACTTTTCTCACGAGAGCAGTGGGAAATTACAGTAACTGTACAGAATATAGATCCTTACTTCAGGTTTCATACTACACTTGGGGTTAACAATCTATCTTAACAAGCTAACCAGTTTCATTCAAGGCAGGAGTAAATCGGTCTCTTCTTCAGATGATGCGCTTCCCAGCTGACTTTTTTCCCCCCTCAAATGCTGAAACGTCTGTTTATACACACTTTGTCTCCATGATTGTCCAAAGCATGTGAATATCAGGCATGCAATTAGGTGTCTGTTGCTAAACATTTAACATGATGTGCAATCACATGCAAACACTGTAATGATTAATTAAAGTAACTTGACATTATCATTAAAGACCAGCAATAATCCTTTACATTTTGATGACATAATAATGGCAATACATGCATGTCAAAGTTGAGCTACTATGTCCGTAAGAAGTCTCGAACCAGTGTGAATCAGCTTTGATCAATCCTTCAGGAGGCTTGGCGTAATATATCAAGTCAATGTTTGAATAATCTGACAGCTCAGATGACCAGATTATGAGCTGCAGTAGCTGCTAATGGTGGATGTTTTGATGAATCGAAAATGTAAGTATTTTCTGTGTATAAACTGTTTATATATATTAAAAAAAATGTTTTTGCAAACACTTTTCTAGGGCGTTTCCAAACATTTGGAGGGCAGTGTAGGTTAGAAAAAAAGTAACCTAAAAGAAATCTATAAAAATAATAAAACAAGTAACCTAGATTACGTAACCAAACTACAATTTATATCATGCAATCTGTAATTAGTAACTGATTATATTTTAATCAGTAATCTATCCATCATTGCCTGGGGTTAAGTGCAGTGTGAAAAGCCCTAGGCAGTATGTTGATGTTCCTGGTCATATACTGTGACGCCTCACCTCGGCTGGTCGTGGAGGCTGATCCTGCTGCAGTGTCTGCTGGGATGCTCCAGAGATAAGGCTCTGCTACAGGAATCATCCTCTTCTGTGTATGCTGTAAACCACAGATCTGTTTATAATCACATCATACTTACTTCTCCTAGACCGCAATGCAATTACATGTCAAGTAAATGATACTTTGATTAAGTCTCTTGCAATCAAGCACACGATTTCAATATAAACTCAAACAACTAGTTGTAACTAGGCTAGTTGTATTAGTTAACATGAAAAATACATTTATCAATCACGCTTAACGTTATTTTACTAATACATCATTAAAATGTATCAGTTAATATTAATTAATGGACCTAAGCAAACATAAACAATGAATAGTTGTTCTTTTATAACTAACACCTACAAGAATGAATGAATACTGCAACAAATATTAATGACTGTTAATTGGATGTGAATTAAAGGAATAGTTCACCTAAAAATAACAGAACAAATCTGTATGAATTGCTCTGTTCTTGCCGGACACAAAGGAAGATATTTTGAAGAAAGTTTGTTTAGGGTCACCATTGACTTGCATAATAGGAAAAATAAATACTATGGGAGTCAATGGTGACATTTCTGTTTAATTTCTACCCGATTGATCAAAGTCAGAACGAATAATGCTTTTAGTTTGGTTTGCTAGATGTTAAACATCTCTCATAGTTGTTTCTTATTCGTCAGAATCAGACGACTGAAATATCTGTGGCTTCTGTCTGCCTTCCACATCTCTTAGAAAATTGAGAGCAGTCTAGGGCAATTAGTGCAGACTGCCCTCATGGATTTTCACTTCAGGTGTTGACTAAAAGAGCCCTGCGCTGTCTGACAGCTTCTTGACTCCGTCTCAAGCATCTGAAGGAAAAGAGGCTGGAATGGAAAAGATTCTGGAGTGTGAGAGACATGCATGGGGTGGCCGCTTGCCCACAGTGGGTGCCCAGTGACTGTGCAAACACTGCTCTCTTTTCAGCTGGTCGGAATAGCTGATGTCAGAAATAGTGCGTAGTGTAAATGATGGGTATAGGGAAATGAGGAAGGGAGTGGACGGGGCTCACTGGTCCAAACACATTCTCCCCTGGACACATCTGTAATGCTAAATGGCATGCACATATAAACAATTTTTTTTCTGTGCACTGGTTAAAAATGGATAGTGGCTGGAATTTTACAGACTGCTTGTGTGCAGGGTATACAATGCCATCTTTCACTAGCATTGGGTTTCTTCACACAACTTTGGGGTCAGCTTGATGTTTTATTTATTTATTTATTTATTTATTATGTGTATATATATATATTTTTTTTCCCTTTTAGATCAAATTACTAAGAAAAATGAATTAAAGAGATCAAAAGCCAGTAAAAGCATTTATAATGTTAAATTGAAAAAGATGATTAATAATAAAAGATTTCCGTTTCAAATAAATTATATTCAACAAAAAAACATCTTTTTAAAGATGGTTTCAGGGTTTTTTTTTTTTGTTTTGTTTTTTTTACAGCATTTTGATTCAAATAAATGCAACCTGCAGATGCGTAAGATTTTTTTCCAAAATATTATACTTATATTATACTTTTAAAGAGTAGTTTACATCATTAAATACATACTATCAGGGTTTATTAATCCATAATTTACATTTTAATGCTAATTTACACTATTATATTTATGTTTATTTTACTAATATACTAAACTTATGTTTAGTTTTATGCTGGGCTACAAATACATTACAGAAATATTTAATAATATATATATATATATATATATTTGGTTTTTTTTACATTTTTTCTGGTTTACATTTTGTAAATACGAAAATTATAATTTCTGTAAATATTTAAATGACAAAATTACAGTTACACAAAAAATAAATCAAATGTTGAATATTTTAAATTGTAAAAGTTCTTAAAGTCCTGTGTTTCCCAGCAACACTCAAACTTAGAATTCAGAGAACTGTAATACAACAAATATAATAAAACAAAACAATAAAACAAACCATAAAAATACAAATCCCACGTCTTAATTTTAAATGTGCCTATTCTTTTTCAAACAAAACATTAGGCCTTCCACAAAATACATGTACTTTACAAAATAAAAAACAAGCATGAGGTCTTCCTGAGAAAAAAAAATAGTATAAATAAACACTGTAAGTAGATCTTTTCTATCCGGCACTCTTTTCAGTTTTACAGCAGGCAAAGCGTTTCTCATGCCTTCCAAAGTCGAAAGCCCAACTCAGAATAAACCCTAAGCTATTGGGAAAACACCTACCAGTAAAACCGTTCTGATGACTCTCACTGAGGGAGGCAGGACACCTTTGGTCTGGACTCTGCACTGAAGAAGCAGAGCCATGGGGATGCTGCAAGCCAAGGCACACATCCACAACTTCCTGCTCCACCTTTTTGTTTAGCTGGACCTGTGCACAAAACATATGCATGAAATCTACAGCACTGACACTGTGATAAAGCAGACTCACCACAACATAATAACTAGACATCAGATATGATCTGTGGCAGATGGTCCAACACAAGTCAAAAACAAGTGTAAAAACTGATTAAATCAGTGAAACTCAACTAAAAGAAATGTTCCAATGTGGCGCATTTACTGCATTTTGCCTTACCACAAGGATGTACCGCCTGACTGTGAGAGTGGCAAAAACTTAGTGAGGTTGAAACAACTTTCTGTTGTTGATTCATTTGAGCATTCAGTGGAGCTGCTGAGCATGTTTGCTATTTGCATGTCACATCTGGCCTCCTGAGGAATAGCGCTGCACTGCTTATTAACTGTATTACGGGAACACATGTGTTCTTGCTTAGAAGGCCAAAGCCATGGGAATACACAAAGATCTCCTTCATTCTCCTTTGTTTGGAAAGCAGGAACAGCCCATAAAACAATAGGCCTTTCATTAAAGATCTCTGGGACGAAAATTACTGATAAAGTTGATGCATTAAACGATGTGACTTCATTTATCAGGTCATTAAGATCATCTAATTAGTTGCATGTTGCGTGTGCATGTATTTTGGTTTTAGGTCATCAAGTTATCGAACGAGGCTGTTGTTGTAAGAGTCTCTTGATACAAAACTAACAAACACTTGAAATTGTTACCTTGTCCTGGGCCTGCAGGGCTTTACTGGAGTGGACCTTGACATGTTTGCGCAATGAGCTGGGGTCGGTGTAACGTTTGCTGCACCCTGGGAGCTGACATGCATACGGTTTCTACAAAAAGTAAAAAAATGAAGCAAGAGGCACAGCAGAAGAGACAAAGGTAAATCTGCAACACTTTACAATAAAGTGTTATTTGCAAACATTAGTTAATGTATTAACTAACATGAACAAACAATGAGCAATACATTTATTACAGTATTTATTCATCTTTATTAACATCAGTTAATAAAAATACAACCATTTATTGTTAGTTCATGTTGGTTCACAGTGCATTAACTAATGTTAACAAACACAACTTGAGATTTTAATAATGCATTAGCAAATGCTGAAATTAGTATACGATTATTTAAAGCTTTAGAATTATTGTTCATTATTAGTTCATGTTAACTAACGAACCTTACTGTAAAGTGTTACTGGTAAATCAGTCATTTAGATGTGTAATGAATAAGAAAAATGTACATATTAAATATACAAGAAATATTTGGACATAATAATCATTCATATATTTATAAATAAATATCATTCGATTTTTTGAGGTTGGTCAAACTCAATGACGTTTTACAATCTGAACTAACTTTGCCTTGTCATAAGGAGGCCGAATTATCTGATTAGAGACTTACTGACCTTGACATACAGTTAAAATGGTCTGCAGGGGTTCTTTATGATATGATTTATTTTCTTTACAAATATATGTATATATGCTTTTTTTCTGCATTTTTTTGTTGCATCATATGACTTTATTAAAATAATTTAAATATTGATTATATTTTAACAAAAAAATCTGCTTCACTGCTTTAAAATAATAATAATAATAATAATAATAATTAAATAAATAAACTTAGTAAGTACATAAGTAAATAAATACTAGTATAATACACCACTGTTCAAAGGTTTGTGGCCAATAATTTTTTTTTTTTTTTTTTTTTTTTAAAGCTAGGATACTATTTTATTAAGCAAGAATACATTAATTGAGACAGTATTAATGTTACAAAAGATTTCCATTTTAAATAAATATATAATTTAAAAACAATTATCATGTACTCAACAAAAAAACATTAAACAGTGATTTATTATTTTACAATGTTACTGTTTTTTTAACTTTATAAAATGATCCTTCATTATATTAACAGTTGTATTACTTGTTGTTTTTTACTTTATGCTGAAAATTTAGCATCAAAATATATATAAGAAATAGTTTCTAAAAGTATAGGACAGTTCATGACTTCTCAAAAAGAAGGGGTTTTCAGATGCTTCACATGGCTACATAAAACAAACCCTCCACAGGATATTACACAGGTGCAGAGCGATACACACAAAAAGATTCAGTAAATATTATGAAATGGCCGCATCTGTCCACTTCAAATATTAACCGCACATGTCACCCCCAGCTACACAAATTCTTAAAACAGCACTGACTAATCCATTTTGTGTCTCTAGAAATGCACTTCTTACTTCATACATTTCAGCTATGCTAGAGCCAGCGACGGAGGGTGCAAAGGAAAAGTAAATGCTTTCCCCAAGTCTGCATTAATAATGCAAAGTGACATAATTATAACAGTTTAATCCCTCCCACAGATGTGCTCCACTCATCTACGTGACCGATCTGCACGGTTAGCACAATTAGAGGTGCGACGGCTGCCATCAGAAGCTTACAGACAGCGGTGAACGAAACCACCCTGCTCTGAATAAATCAGCTCTGTTGACTTAAGTGTACTGAGGAAACAGATATCACTCGCAGGCTGGTTGTTACACAGCTTTAAAGGCTGGCATGAGAGCTGCGGAGAGAGATGTGCAGCCAGAGCTGCTAGTCGCTGAAGTGGCTCTCTCTTTTTTTTTTCTCTCCAGCCATTAAAGTGAAAGGAGAGCTCAATGGTGTTCCAGACTATAATTCCTTACTCTTAATTTAGTGTAAATAAAACCCTGTTATTACGACTACTTTGTCTGGAAAAAGTGACAAGTAAGCTTCCCTCGCTTGTTTGTTTTCATTAGTGGTGTACACCTTTCAAACACTAGGTATAAGTGTAAATTCCCAGCTATTTATACAGAGGGGTCCAAGAACCACTAGTGAAAAATGCATATTTTGCATACTTATAATACGTTAAAGGAACTTTCAGAACATCTTGGTTTAATTAGTGACCTAAAATGGAGAAAAGTGAACTAAATAAATGTGCACATGCGATTAATCATGATTCTGAGCGCTTTGAGACTTTTGGATCCAACTGTACAAATTTTCCCAGTGCATTTTTAATGTGTTTTTATGTTTACACCTGACAGAGTCATAAGACCGGTCATACCGTGTCCAGGTGTGTGCGCTGGTGTTTGGCTCGATCACTGGAGTTGCTGAAGGCCTTGAGACAGCCAGGATGCTGGCAAATGTAGGGCTTCTCTCCGGTGTGGCTGCGTAGGTGGATCTTTAGGTTCTCCAGACGAGAAAATGCCTTACTGCAGCCTTCAAACTACAAGAAAACACCCAAGCATATGAGGAAAAAAGCCAATAATCATGTAAGTGCATGTATATTCACATGCAAATTACAACATGCTTTAGTGAAGGAGAGTACAGCATGCATTGTATGTAAGCAGGGATTATTATGTGCAAATGCAACTGATTAGAAGACAAGATATGAAACACAAGGCAGAAGGTTTTTTTATTTACTTACTGCCATTCAATCTCCTCAAAAAACTAAACAAAACAACAAGATCTTGTTTGATACCAAGTAAAGCATGATATAATAGTAAGAAAGTGGTGGCATGAAATGCTTTCCATGGATCTTTTTTAAAGCTCAAAATGATACCAGTTTTGGAACAGGAAATGGTTTTTTTTTTTCCCCCCACAGTGACTGTTATGTAACATTGTAGAATTATCTTAAAATGAACAGTAGTTCATCCAAAAAAGGCTTAAAAAGGCTCACCCTCATGTTGTTACAACCCCATAAAACTATTTTCTCTGTAAAACACAAAAGGAGAACCTCTGAAGAATGTTCGGGCTGCTTCATACTGCACAATGAAAGTTGATGGGAACCAGGGACCATCAAGCTCAAAAGCGACAGAAGAAAACAAAAGATAAAACTTTCATTGTATGTAAACACTTTATTTTGATGGTCCACTTTAGATATTCAGCTAAAAGTAAGTATCTTTTCCACTACATGTCAACTAGCAGCCATTACAGTATTAGTAGACCGTCTGCTTAATATCTCCTAACACTTTATTTTGATGAGTCCACAACACACTACATACTGACTATCAGAAACTTTGCAAGCATATGTCAACTTCTTCTACTAACCCTGAACCTAATCTAACAGTCTGAGAGTTAGTAGACATGTAGTTGTGAATTAATGAGAACTAGTTGACATGTAGTCACAAAGTTACTTATAGTTAGTAGAATGTCTAAATGGACTATCGAAATAAAGTTTAACAGTATGTTCAGTTATCATTAATTGCTTTTGCAGCAGAAAAAAAATCATACATGGTTTTGAAAGACATGAGGGCAAGCAAGTGCCTTAAGCTCAAAATAATGTTGGGAAATTATAGTTATTAAGCCACATAAAACTCTTATGCTTCTATATTTGTAACGGACTACAAATGCTATTCATGTTGTCAATCCATGCACATTTTACGAGGCTTGTTCTGAAGATCCGCAAACAGACACACATGCCACTCCACGAAGTTTATTAAACAGACATGTTCAAAGCTGGTTCCTGTTAGAACAAGACTCTGCTAAGATGTTTGAGTTGGAGAGAGGCCAGCGAGGGAGTCAGTAATAAGCCCAGCTGATTCAAGGTGGCAGCCGCAGTCATGCAGACTTTTGGTTGGAGCAATTCTGCAAAATTATAAAACACATTTTGGCGGTCACAGGTGTGATGTCATGATGAGGTTATATGAAAAATGAATAGGGTGTCATTGAGCATCTTTACATTTACGCATTTATGACTATAAAAGTGAAATTAACTAGGTTGACGTTTTGGTTTTTTATTCATTAAGCAGACACATTTATCCAAATCAAATACACTTTCAAATGTGTTACGAATGTGATTGAAAATAAACAAAAAAACAACCACCATCTCAAGAGAGTTAAAGCAGTCAATTTACGCGTTCTGTGCAATATGCTCTATACTCTAATTAAATAAAATGTTTGAAATTTAAATACTTCCCAAATGATAGTCCTTTGGGCACAATGGTCAAAAGAGAAAAATAAAACAAATAGAATAACAGCAAATAGATCAAATAATATCCCATGGCTATCGTGCAGCATTAAAAAGAAACACATTTCCTATCTGGCTCATGATGACGGAAACGAAACACAGCTTCATCATAGTATCCATCTATTATATTTTATATAGCATGTATCTTTGCGAACCTCACAAATAAGAGATGAAACTTAAAGTCTGGTTATGATTATTCAATTTCAGGTAACAGAACTAGAGAATGTTTTGCTGTTCCCTCGCACTTGAATACCTAAAAAACAATCAGGCAACAAATATTACAAAAGCTTAATATGAAAATCCTTCTTCAAAGTCCTGGAAGAAGTTGACTGAATTGATCATTGCGTAATATCAGTCTCTAGGCAACTTTCACGAACGCAATTTGTAAGTGAACTTTAAACAACTCTAAAATGTCTAAATCTCAAAAAGCTGCGATGCATCCATCTTTGGAGGTGAAGAGAGATTGAGTCCACATGTCAGTCTTTCTCAATTAATTAAACTCTTACTTCAAAGAACTGGCATGGGTTGAAATAAAAATGTCTTGAGTTTTTACTGATTGATACAAATGATGTGTATAGTATCATATATATATATATATATATATATATATATGTATGTGTTAGTAAAACAAAACCTGTGTTCGGTGTCTGGCACAATATTGTGATATAAACTACCAAAGAAAGTCTCTTATGCACACCAAAGTTTTTCATTTAAAAAACCAAATTAAAATCAATGTCTTCTATTTGAATATATTTTATTTTAAGTTATTAATGTGATGTCAAAGCTGCATTTACATCTGTCATTACTCCAGTGTTCTGGGCCACATGATCCTTACTTAATCCATGCTTATTTATACTATTTTAATTGTATAAATACTTAAAATAATATATTGCTGGAAATGCATTTTTTAGCATTCTTTGATAAATGAAAAGTTTAAAAGAACAGCATTTACTTCAATAAGAAGACTTTTGCGAGATTATAGATGTCTTAATGTGTCAAATTATAAATGTATACAAAACTAGGACATTTTAGGAAATTATTAGAAATAAAATAGTGGCTAATATATGATTTTAGACAAAATGTTAGGTTGCTGTCACTGATAAATTTAGATTTTGCATTAAAGAAAACATTTTTTTTGTAAAAATGCAGTTAACATGTCTAAAAACTGATAAAAAAATTTATACGACTATATTATTTCTTTTTCCTGAAATGTAGATCAATTTATGCCTCAAACTGTCCATTTTTTTTAGATTTTATTTTGTATGTCCTGTTGTTTGCTGTAATATTGTAAATTCACCTGATTGGGGCAGCTTTGTATGTATAAAACTTAAAACTCACCATGCATTTGTTGGGCTTTTCACCAGAATGGACTCTCATATGAATGAGCAGTTTGTATCGAGCATTAAAGGGCTTGTGCCGACGAACACATCCTGCCCAGAAGCATGTAAACTCCTCCCCTTTTCGCTGATCTATGTGCACCTTCTCTATATGCCTC
Source organism: Enteromius afrohamiltoni (assembly GCA_034779775.1). Lineage (NCBI taxonomy): Eukaryota > Metazoa > Chordata > Actinopteri > Cypriniformes > Cyprinidae > Enteromius > Enteromius afrohamiltoni. Next base: position 9,412,288 of record JAUYWG010000032.1, read on the forward strand.
ACCAGTTCTTCTTTCAGCCCATAGGTAGCCCTACAATCCATCCATTTGCACGGCTGTTCTTCAATCAGGTGTTCATTCATTCCCTCAGCTCCAGGAAGCCCTCTCAGTCCCAGATCATTCTTCAGCTGCTGCAGTGTAGGAAGCTTTTCTGATATGTCTGTCTGAGTATTGTGAAGGTTAAGATGCTGGGTGTGTTCTTTGGCTCCGTCTGAGTCAGTGCAGATATACTGAAGGAGTTCTTCCTTGTGCAGAAGCTTCTTGTTACAAAGATGGAACTCAGCGTCAAGCTCTTGTTTAGGAGACTTGGGATACAAACTTCCTTCTGGAGGTTTCTGCGGTGTGCAACTGTAGAGAATGTCCTGGCCCTCAGGTGGACCGCAGAGAGATGAAAGAGATGGAGATGTCAAACACAGCTCTGATAGTGAGCCAGATGAGTGGCTGGAGGAAGGGGAAGAGAAGGATGGAGAGAAGGCACTGAAAGATGACGTGGACAGAGAAGAGCAGAATAAGGAAGGGGACAATGTGTCGCTAACGTACGATAGGTTATCTACAACCGAGCTGTTGCTCTTTACGCTGCTGATATATGACACAATGGCTCTTTCTGCGGAACAGACCAAATCAAAATCATCGGATGTTATCGTCACAGGCGACTCAGACAAGCTACACATCTTCAGAGCCTCCATGTGAACAGCTTGGTTTAAAGAGGACAAGAACTTTTCATCGTTGTTAACAAGACCACGCTGGTCCAGCTGTGCAACTGCTGGACTTACACCTATAGGCCTCATGACGTTCTCCAAGTTACCTTCCTTCTGAATGTGGATCATCAAACGGACGCTGTAGAAATTATTCAGGGGTCGCAAACATTAGCAGTGACGCACCTGTGATGATTCACAAGGTACCTGGAAAGAACAGAAAAATGGATGAATTTGTGCAGTCAATTCAAATCAGAGATATCAGATCAAGTGTGTTCGTAGAAGACCTCAAGAGGAACTGGTGCATGTTTGGCTGAATGCAGGTGTTTGGTCTTTCCGGCATCTAAATGGTCCCAGGATGCAAAGCTCCTTTCACCAGTCACTGTTTACTACAAAAGGAAAAAATTATAGGGAAGTAATTATTATCGATGTAATAGCTACAATAATAAAAAAACACAAGAAGAACAAAAAAATCATCATAGACTACTGTTTAAAAGTTTGAGATTATAAAAAAAATCATAAGAGACCGTAAAAGATGATTTGTATTTCAAATTATTTAGAATCTTTAAAAATCTTAACATTTTCTGTTTCCACAGAAATATTAAGCAGCTAAAATGTTTTCAACATTCATAGTTGGCAGTAAAACAGCATTTCAGAATATTTTCCAAAGATCAAGTGACTGATGGCTGGAGTAACGATACAGGATTGCCATCACAGAAATAAATAAATGTTCAAATATTTCCAAATAGAAAATAGTTATTTATTTTAAACAGTAATCCATCTAAACATTTTACGGTTTTAGAAGTCTGTTAAAAATACATTAGTGACTGAATACATACATCTGTAAAAAGTTCAATAAATACTATAGTTTACTGCCATGTCTCATCAAAAACAAACAAAAGAAATCCTGTAAATGGAAACTTTACTTAGTTTAGTAACATGTTACAGTGCAGTGGTTTCTCATTACAGAAAAGTGGTGAGAAATCATCCTTGCTAATCATATGACTATTGACATATTATATTATATTATATGGCACATTCCCTATTAATAGATTTGACTCATAGTAATATCGTACTGCTTGTTCTTCACAATAGCTGCATTCACACTGACAACTATTAAATGAGTTTCCATTTGTTTGTTTCAAGTAGGGGATCCTGCCTGGTCTCAAATAGAAAATAAAAGAAACTATTTGTCACCGTGAATCTCAGTCAGCCTGAACTTTCCTTTAAACCATAGACTTAACTGTACAAGAACCCCTGTGTTACTGCAGTTCCTCTTCTTAACTGCCCGTACCACCTAACCACACTCTTCAAGGGTGAGATCCACCGTCGCTGAAAGCTTGCAGACAGCTGAATCCGGAATAGCAAATACGGTAATAAAAACTCAAGTCAGTGCTCTAAAGATCTGGACTTGATTATGGTGTGTGTGTTTTTTCCTCTTTGAGGGTGCAGGTAGCAATGTTCAGACCCAGTAAAGATGAACAGAGACACATTTGTACCCTGACATATTGCTTGGAACCAGGATGCAGAGATCTGGTACCAAAAGCCGAGTTTGTAATGTACCACATCCCTCAGCTAATGAGAAGCAGGCCTGGAACAGTGGGGAAGGGTCTTCAAGAGGTCTCTCCTGCTCAACACTCACACTTCTGTGCTAAAATCATGCATGCTTTAACACTCCGCACACATTTACTCAAGTGATCCAGTGATGTGCTGCCATGATTGAGCTGGCAAGTTAAAGTGAGCGTCATACTACTGCTTTAACTACATGCATCAAAAAAGCCTAATGTATCAAATCCTTTTCCCACATTGCATGCGTAACACTTTTGCAAAAGAAGACACAATTTTAGTTTAAAAACAGAACAGGGGTCAAAGTCAAAGCCTTTTTACTATCATTTTTTTTTTAAGTGATGGTTTCAGTTTTTGGCCATGCCTCCTTACAGTAAATCTGTTATTTAAATAAAAACATATTTAGTAATGGGTCACAGTGGTTTTCTTTGGCAGAACAAGTGGTGAGGAATCCAATTATCAAATAATAATGGCGAAATATATCAAAAATATAAATCACGCATAACTCTGAAAACCATACATCAGAATCGAAATGCGTGACCAGTTAAACACGCGCACAGCAAAAATTTTGATGACATCTATATTGCGAATGCCTCTTATATTGTTGTGTTTCAAGGTTCATTACACAAATGCGTTTGGTTAACCACAAAAAATAGGGAAAACAAACAAGCATATTAAAATAGTAAGAAATCTCTACATACTCGTGGGAGCACATAAGTTACGGCATGGCATGACTAATGGATTGATTCGGCGTAATTGGTATAATACGATTTTGCACTCAATGAACCTTTACATCAGACTGTTTGCTCAAGTAGTGGTTCACAAAAGTGTTGTCCATTATGCTTTCAACCTTAAAAAACATAATGGAGAAAACATCATATGCCACTCTTGAAGTTATTCAATACCGTTTAGACTTTACCAGAGGTCTTCAAAATCCCTTCCACTCGAACTGTGGGTATACCAAACACCCCAGCTAAATTCAGTTATATACAGGATTTTAAAATATGTACACCTTAGGGGTGGGCGATATACATAGTTAACTGGTAGAAATTTGTCAATTTGAAATTTGCCGGTTGTTAGAGATTTCGGTCTAATCGTCTTAACCGCGGTTGAAAACACGTGACGTTGCACGTAACGTAACCCGCAATAAACTTCGACAACGGAAGAAGCAGTGTTGCCAACTTATCGACTTTGTCGCTAGATTTAGCAGCTTTCAGACCCCCTTGGTGACGTTTTTCCAAACCTCAGGAGTCTCCGGCAGTGCCGCGCACGCGCGAGCTCTTTTCCCAGTGCGCGCGCACACCCCTCGGTGAAGCAGCGGTGAGTTCGCTTACACGTGACGAAACCAACAAACGAGGAGATTTGTAAAGACAAAAGGTGCATCGTCTGTGGTGTTGAATTGGTTTAGGTATAGGAAAATACTATAGTATAGTACAGTACAGTAGTATAGTACTATAGTACCTGTTCCCAGAAAAAAAACACATTAGCCTTACAATGCATAGTAAACAGAATGGTTGTTTTTTTTACTTGAAGTATTGCTGCAATTCAGTTCAAATAAAATTACATTATATGAAACAGTTTCTTTGTGTTTGAATTTTTATTTGTGCATTTTCAGATACAAATTGCTATATCGTGATGTATTCCGTTATCGAGGTAGAAAATTGCTTCCACCGTGATGGGAGATTTTGGTTATATCGCCCACCCCTACACCTTTACCAGAATATTTCACGCAAAAATTTACATTTTGTCATCATTTTGCTTACTCTTAACAAGACCCTTGCATTTAAAAAGCGGGTTTAAAGGAAAGTGCTAATAAAACTGGTACAAACTCATAAGAAAACCATATGATTCCATTTAAGGAAATCTTTCATTTTAATATCCCAGCAGATTGCTAAACACAGCTGTGTAATCTGTCTGGGAAATGATTACTTATTTAGCAATAAATACTTCTGTCTTTATTTTCAGAGCACTTCCATTTAAGAACGAACATACGTTATAAAATGCACCATGGCAGGACGCTAGACACACAGATTTATTAAACAAATGAAAAATATGTTTTCCTATGCCTTTTTTTAATCTGTTACGTTGTGGAAGTTCTTGGCCAAATTTATGGCTGGCATGTTTATTGTCTCCAGAACGGGCATGAAAAGGTGACACAAACGAATCTGCTTTGCAATTACTCTGATTTATTAGTTTGCAGCAGGTGCCTGGCAGCTGTTAACTGAGCAGAGGGAAAAGACGTAATTAACTATGATCTTAAGGTTTGTGTCATTTTTAACGCTGCCACTTTCAACAAGCCAGACATCTTTGAAGTACAATCAAAGACTGGATTCAAGCTAAACTAGCAGGACTATCCATCTCTCCTTACTAAACATAAAATAATGAATGAAGAGACATGGTGCCTTGAAAAGAGGAAATGATATGACTTGCCATATTTACATCATATATTCAAAGAGTAATTTATTGTGTAATCATGCATAAATATATTAGGGACAATAAGAAATATTTCTATTCTTCTAATTCAGTATCTACTTATAATATGAAAGTATTAGCGTAACTCAAAAGGAATTGCATTACGTGACGTGTTAATTATGTGAAATGGTCATTCATTATGTGAAATATTGCCATAACCCTGGATGTACAGAATTGGTGCCTGCAGAGCCAAGAGAGAGAGGAAACTCTGGGTAGTTAGTAAAGTTGATTATTTGTCTTATAACAAGGCACTGTGTATGTGTTTATCTGTACCATTTTATTTTTAAGTAAAGGAATATTGTCTGTGATAGTCACCTTTGATTACAATTTTTTCATATTAATGTGTCAAATTAAAGGCCCCTAATTAAACTAGGTTCATAAGGACGCATAATTCATATGGACGCATGGTATAAATGTACAACTGTATAATGTCAGGGTGGGTACAGTATATGTGAGCTCCATAGTGGTCCACTGGCCATGTTGTGATGCCACTACTTTTTTTTTTGGTACAGTGATGGAAAACGTCTGAATACGTGGACTTGTGTCTCACTGGGAACAATGGGCTGTTCTCACATTACAACTGTTATTAAAGTACTGACGGAAGGACGCATCACTGAAGAACTAAAGCCGACCGCACTGCCACCCCATCAGTCCAAACATTTACAAGCAAGTGCAAATCTGTGAGAAAACTCAGCTGAACTCTGAAGCCAGGAAATTCCACTGAAATGACAGCGGTTGAATCCAAACCACCAGACATGGACAGAGCTGCTCTACTGAACACGGTGGGTGGACGGACAGTACATTGAGCGGTACTTACACACTCCACACATCTGACAAAAGCCTGGCGTTTGAGGAGAAGAGACCTCTTTAAACTACACATGGTTAATTGGTTGTGACTTATATTCCATATTTCAATAAATCTGTTCTGGTTCTGGATTATTAAATGTCTATGATTGTGGATTTACAAGAATGAAAAGCAACTGGTGAAAATTGATTAAGCGTAATGCAATAATCTGGATGAAATATAAGTTAGACTAAACCAATTTGGATTTGAGGTATAGCCAATGACGATAAAAATGAAAATAATTGACTTTTGGGTAGGAATGGTGTATCAGGAATTGATTGGTCCTAATCTTTTGCTAACTGTCGCTATCATTGAATCAAAGAATTTAAACTCATCTGGCCACTGGACAATCTTACTGCTCCACCGTTGAGCCAGCATACATATCATATACAGTATAATACATCTTTAAAAATACGTTTCTCCCCTCAATAAATTCTTCATTTTCTGTTTATTAATAGTTAGAAAAGATAAGATGTTATATAAACCTATAAAGCACAGCACACAAATAAAACTGTGTGCAGAAGTGAAGCGTTTCTGGGCTTGTTGCAGTGAAAATATCTGATGGTCCCCCACAGTTTTCTTGTTGGTCTCGGATCATATTTCCCAGCATTCCATAAAAGTTTATGGAATTTAGGCTTTTATGCATGAAGGCCCAATATGTGAGGTCGGTTCTTTTTAAACAGTTAAAGCCAGAATCAACAGGAACCTTAAAGTCCTATTTTACTGTCCCTGTCAACATGATCATCATCACATTCAATTAACTTTAAGAGCAGACCTAAACCACAGCAATACAAATAGCACGAGTGGTGTAATGCTTTCAAGACATTTACGTGGACACGAGAATGGATTTGACAGTCACTGAAGCGTTTGTTTAAAGGAACTTTTGGAGTATTAAATGGCCAAAAAATATAACTTGTCACTGTAGTGAATTACAGCACTGAAACAATGCTGGCAACAGCCCAAAATCATCAGAGAATCGAGAGACACCTGTGAATGGATGTATGAACACCGCATTCAATTTAACAGCAACAATGAGGATTGCTAAGATCCAGTAGTTTAAGAGATTTAGACTGTGCATATTGCTGTGGATGTCTTGCATCTTAGTTTAAAATCTCCAGTCTAAGCAAAGTCTCAAATAATTCAAGAAAAGTTTCACTTAGAGATGCTCTGTTTGAAATAAAGAAATGCTCCTATAAAAAGTCATGATCATACAGAAGCAAAAAACTAATTAAATACAAATAAGGTCCAATTATTAGGAAAATAATTCCCCATACCTATGCACATACTGTCCATAAGTCTCTAATTTGAATCTCTTGTCAGTTCTTTTGTTTTTTTGACTTGTGTGAAATGGAGCGATCATTTGTTCATTTATGTCATAAGCAATTAAACAAAACTGTTAATATTCACTTAGAATATCAAACCAAACCCTAACTACTTTAGACAGTGTTTAGAAATAAGAGGGGGGAAAAAGAAGAAACTTAAGGCCAAAAGTATCATATCAAACTACATTTAGTTCAGCTTTAATTATGTATTTTTAAATGCCACAAACATAAAAACTGGAAAACAAACTTGATTGACATTTGATGACATTAGAGCTTTTTAAAGGGTAAAAGACCACTTACAGCCTATGATTATATCACAAAATCTGGCATTAATAGAGTGTTTATATATTACAAAAAAAGTACTTCAGATTTTTCCAGTTTCTGGTAAATGTAAAATCTTTAGTTTGCAATTCATGCCTAACATCTTTAGTGCACCCCAAGTAGAGCAAAAGTAATTGACACATAACACTGTTATAATGTGAGACTATGAATTGGCATTCACTATAAACAGACTGATTTATTCTTTCAGGGGATTTCTGGCCAACTCTGAGACAGTTAACGACTAACTTAACTACTGAACGCATTGTTAAAGCCAATAGTGCATTAAAACCTAATTTTCTTTCATCCTTAAATTTAGAGATTAATTGCAGAGAAATGTAAACCAGGTTTTCTTTCTATTTCAGATATTTTAAGCAATCAAATGTTGTTATACAGTATCATTACAAACCCTTTATTGAATACTTTTTGGTTCAGCTTACATGAATCTGAACTGATAAATTAAAGACGGACAAGGACTAGTACAAACGAGTTAAAGTCTTCATAAAAATGCAAAGTAATACACAAAAAGGAAACAAGCTAGAATGCTCCGGTTTAGTCAAACCATGAGAAATAATGCCCCTTGAGAGAAAAGATTAATCCTAAACCATTTCATCATGTACTAATGTCTCAACCAAAACAAAATAGCCAAGGGCAGAGGATGAATTGCAGCAGTTTTTGTTCATTATGTGTACACGTTTTTCTGAATTGCCTTTTTAAATTCAAAACATTCATGGTCTTCAACTGAACATCAAAATATGTTCATCATACCTTATCTTTTATTTTCCACACAGACAACTCCAGAACATCTGCTTGTCTTCTACGATGGACCATAAAATCACCCTCATGTTATTTATTAAAGGACCCTTGCATTTTTAGGGAGAGCTTTCTCTTTAATAGGATGTTTCTAGGCATCAAAACATAAATGATCTAGAATTTGATCAAGAGATTAAGTTAAAAAATAAAAAAAATACCTTGTGAATGATTTCCAGGAGATATGATACAGCAGAGCCGCATATTTCAAAATGTCAAGGCTGGACAAATATTACTGGATGAAATATAAAGCGCTCATCTAAAAAGAGAGAGATTAAAACAGAAAAATTACTTCTTTTTTTTTTTACAACCTGGAAAGTTAGCCTACAAAACCTCATCTTCAGCATATAAAATTAACAAACATTTAATTCATTTCGATCGAGCTGATCCTAAAAAAATTTGACACGGATGTTGCATAACAAACACAAGTTTTACGTACTGTGGTAAAAGTGCAGTAAACTCACCCGTGGTTGAATCAGAGCTGCAGAAACGACACTGGAGTCAAACTCATCCATCCTTCCCTCGGTGTGAAGACCAGCCCCAGAAACTGCTCCGTCTCTTCCTTCTTAAAAAGCCACTGAACATACATAAACATAACCGCCTTCTCTTCCTTAACGCGTGTAAACCGGCAACGTAAAATAAAACGGACAGAAACGGGATGAGCTCATCTTCTGAAAGAAAACGGCGGTGTGCCTGTGATTAAAACTAAGAAACTATAAAGTCATAAGCCTTTACACACGATATAACAAACCACCTAGTGTTCAAGTCACTTTTTTAGTGTTACAAACGAGCTTGTGGGGATGTAGTTGATCTCATATGTAGAATTATACCACGAAATCTCTTTTAATATGATTTCCTGTGGATAGGAATTTAATTATGAATGAAAATCAACCACACCGTTTTAAATATTAACCAAATATTTAATCGCAAACTGCTGTGCAAAGCAGAATACAAACAGCGACATCTGTCGTTCAGCGAAGGAAATGTATTTTCATAAATCTTTGCAACCAGTGACATGGCATTTTACAAAAGTTTATTTAATTGTAAGGTTTCAAAAATATAACATTTGACATAAACAAAATCGATTCTCTTTTAAACAAACAAATATCCCAAATGTGTTTATGGTAACCAGTTTAATAAATGGATGAACACAGAAGTAAAGATTCATGTTACATGCACGGGGGCCCTGAAAATTGACCGTCTGATCAGAGCGCTATAAAAACAAATACGGAACAAACATGAACAACTAATTATGTAAGATTCAAAAAGTGTGTTGTGGGGGTAAGTGTTAACCTCCGTTTTTTTTTAAAGGGCGCAGAATGAAATTTAAATATATTGAAGATGAAGAGTAACAATACCTTAAACTTTTACTCAAGACCCCACCATGATTTTGAAGTCTCATCACATTCTAGTGCACAGGTACATACACACATAAAACTCCCAGATTATGCGAATGATTGTTTTGTTTCAGGAATATGCAAATCCGTTTTTCAATGGGAAATAAAGTGCGGCACTTCGCTGTGCAGTAAGGCCTTGAGTGACACACAGCACTAATCCCCCTTTGAAGAAGCGTATTGTCTCTCCGTTGTCTCCGCACACACACACATACCCAAAGGTATTGAGAAGATGTTGTGCGTTGCACTATTCCTTGAACTCCAAGAACTGCTGAAGTCTTTTCCTATGTTCTGTTGAAATATTCACAGCACTGTGAACAAAGAAAATGAACAGTATTAAGGATAAACATGTATTTGATTAAATACAGCAAGGTCCCCAAACAATTCTATCCAGTTTTAGAAAGACGTTACTGCAAAAAACGACGGGATTTACTTTAAGTGCTCTCCAAAAGTGGTAGTAATCTTGTAGATGGCGGTCTTCAGCGCAGCCCTCAGCGCAAACCTTAGAGTTTTGTATGTGGAGTCCCCCATACTGCAGATAGTCCTCACAGGTTTGCTGGAGGCATGTGGCAGTTTGAAGTGTCTGTCAACAGCCTGCAATTAAAATGTAAGATTAACCAAATTAATCAGCTTCTGGTCTCATTTTCTTTGCTGCTTCTCTGCTACATCATCTGCAACTGCATTCTTTTTGGTTTCATTTTGTTTCGGACTGGGCAGATGTCTACTGTCCAACTTAGTTTAATGATCTGAACTGTCCGCCTGTGACCGTTTTGTGTTAGGGCTTTATAAAATGTCATTTAGCAAGGGAAAGGCGCTATACAAATTAAGTATTATTTGGATTCCTAGACTATCGGTTTTAACACTTGAGGAATAATAACTTTTACTGTACCTCTAGCAAGACTACCAAGCAGCTAAGAATACTAGGTAATGTGGTCTGCACAACTCCAAACTGATCCTCAGAGAAAGAGGCTGCCACCAGATGAGATAGTCCTTAAAAACAGAAGGCAAAATAAATGATTCAAAACAAACATACATGTAAGATGGCATTTCTGAAAAGGCAGTCATTATTCTCTGACCTTGGAGAGCCCAGATATGAGCCTGGCTGTCAGCAAACAGAGCTTGGCTAGAGGCTTCCGGAAGCTGTACATTAGAAGAAAATATCTTACTATGGGGATTTAAAAAAACAACAACAACCTTCGTATAAAAGTGAATTAATTTCTCGTTTGAAATATAGTCTTAGTACATTTATTTCACATAATTTAAATGCACTTTCTAACAGTGTCATGCAAAAAACACACAGTAGAGATTCAAATTAGAAATTAATGATCAATTCTTGATTTTCTTTCTGAAATATTGTCAATCTTCACTGCTCAAAGTATGAAGGGATATTAGCTGCATCTATTTGGTTACTGTTTGACAAAACTAAGGCATTTGAACATAACTTTGTGGAAAAAAAGAATGATCAAAATTAGAGAACAGTAAGCGCTGTAGCACGAAAAATTAAAACTAAAACTTTGAACGGTTCTAGCTGTCAGATATTAGCAAGAACGTCAGAGGCCCCTGCTTTGATTGACTTCAGCACATCTGCGGCTGCAGAACATTAGTTTCTCACACTGCACTGGTGTGATCTAGGTCCACTCTTCTTCCACAGTCTTCCTTAACTCTGCTCCTGTGGACCCACTGTACGCCACATTTCTGTACAACCTGCTTCAGCACACCTGGCTTCTGACCGAAAGTGATCCTAAAGACTTTTGATTAGCTGGCTCAGGTGTGTTTGTTTGGGGTTGGAGCTGAACTGTCTTCTCAGCAGTGGGTTGGGGTTTTTATTTTGCCACCAAGGATTTTCAACTGGGACTCTGAGCCTTCCATTTAATTATTTCAATGTTTTTCGCTTCAAAGAACTGCTTTATACATTTTGCAGTAAAACAATGATGGTGGCATTGTCTTAAACAGATGCAACAGGCAATAAACATATGGAAGGAACCCCATGTTGCTGAAGGAGGTTCTTAAAAACATTTGCATTCACCCTGCCAGCTGTGGAAAAGGTCTCCAAACCACGACACTTCCTCTTCCACCTTTTACTGACTCAAACACTTTGAGGCTATACTTCATCATGGACGACAAGCCTTTTGTGGGACTTGAATTAGTGTCAATGTAAACTTTGGAGGTTAAATGTTCTCTTATTTTGACCAGAGTTCTTTTTTTAAATAAATCTAATTTAAGATTTTAAGATACAATTAACTTCAAACTGAACTAAGCAGTGACCTTGACATTTAGGAAACTATAGGTTGTTTTTTAACGTCTCCAGTGTTTGTTTTATAGACTGCTCAAAAAATAAAAAATAAAGGGAACACTTAAACATCACAATGTAACTCCAGGTCAGTCACACTTCTGTGAAATCAAACTGCCCACTTAGGAAGCAACACTGATTGACGATCAATTTCACATGCTGTTGTGCAAATGGAATAGACAGCAGGTGGAAAGTACGCAATTAGCAGGACACCCCCAATAAAGTAGTGGTTCTGCAAG
>JAUYWG010000032.1:9430980-9458182 GCA_034779775.1 Enteromius afrohamiltoni
AGTCCTTGCTAACTACAGTAGTTGACGTATTCTCTCAGAAAGCCCCTCTAGTAATGTCAGAAAGTATAGTTTTGGTACAAGCTCTGTGGACCGCTGTAGCGCTAGACCAATCATAAAAAGGAAGGCGGGGTTTAGACAGACCCGAGTCTTCGAACTGCTTCACACCAGTCTTTTACGAATCATTTAGAAACGGGGTAAAATTAAATTATTTCTGGTGAAAACTAAAGTGTTTTTTTTAACTTTGCATACATGTAAACCTGTTTTAAGAGACTCATAAAACTATATTAGCAACGATTAAAAATGGCATAATAGGGGCACTTCAATTGTCTAAAGAAATCAATGTTTAATTTAAAAATGTATCACTATTTTTCACTAATCGGGCATATGCATTATGTCCTTTGAAGTCTGAACGCCTGCTTATGTAAATAATGGATTAACACTCGACTACGTCTTAGTATCAGTAAGTTAACGTATTGTGATTATGCATTTTGTTAGACACTCGTACTCGTTTCCTCACCTGAAATCCATTGAATAGGGTGAAACAAGCTGAATCTACTCAAGAGCACAAAGACTGCCGTTGTCACTGGCAAAAGAAGAACTGACCATGCAATACTCGCCACAGCCCTCCATATCACAACCTGAAAAGAAATGAGATGAGAATTTGGTCTAGATTTCATGCACCTTTTCAATCTCAAACAGTCTTTCTACGATTAGAAAGGTGTACTATAGTTACACATAACTAATATAATTAAATACACTATCACTTTCTAAACAGACACCAGAAGACACAAGACATGTCACTATAACAGTAACGTTAACGTTACATGATGATGTCCAGAAGTCTTTTAAGGTTAACGTTACATACACTGCCGACTAAACTTCCTAGACCTCACTTAGATAGTTACCGTTCAGTTATTTAAACACGTATTATATTTAACCAGTCCTTACCTTTCTTATAAACCAGGAATTCTGTTTCAGCGAAAACATTTTATCATTATTGTTTCAGTTCAGCATCACTTGAGTAAAATCCATATCAACATGGCAAAAGTGTGGACATAACCCGCGCCACTCATTCGAAGGACCTCATAAGGACCCCTACGAGTGTGTCTTACCTACTGCCTGAATACAATCCCACTTAAAGTGGTAGCTTATCGCAAAATTAAAAAACCTCAACCATTTACTCATCTCCAGTTTAAACCCCGTATGACTTTATTTCTTTCTTTTCTGTAAAACACATGAGAAGATATTTTAAGATTTTTTTTCATACAATGGAAGCCAATACTAAAACTAAACATTCAATATTATTAGAAATTTCTTCTTTTGTTTTCTGCTGAATTTCAAAAAAGTCAAAGGTTTGGAGAGCCTTCATGTGGAGTAAATGTTAATTTACGTTTTTGGGCGAACTATCTCACTGAAAAAGTAACTAACGTTAAGCCAATCCAGAAATATAAATACTGAGCAAATGTATATCCTTTTTTTAGCATGTTATTCAACATATAAAATTAATTCCATGTGCATTAACTAATTGTATCACTTAATTACAACATTATCCTAACTAAAATCTGAATAAAAATATTTAACGTTAAACAGTACTTCATTACGCACAACGTTTCGCGGGCATTACATTAAACAGCAGCTTAAAAAAACTGTAATGGTCAGTACATAAGAATTAATTACGGTACAGGAACAAACGTTAGTCCTCAATTGTTTCAATCAGGTTGATTGTTAATAATTTTAAACATATCATAAACAATATATTTATTTGCTGTAAGGTAAGAGCAGCATAATGACGAGTGCACAGACAAAAAAATGTTTGTTGAATTAATAATTGTCAGTTGTGTATTCCCTTCGCTTCACTCTGAATTAAAGCGTTTTTCTCTCGATGAGTGCCATTCGCTAAAGTGATGTTGCGTCTTTCCAGACTTGTTCTGCTTTTATCAGTCTCTCTGCGGGTCTTGGTCTCAAATGCGTTGGTGGGTAATATCTGGGTTGAACTAATGGACATCTCCGTCTGGACGCCTTTATGCACCACTGGTTTCTGCCCGGGTCTCTGCGGTATGGCGGGCAGTGACAGCTGCTCCCGCTGAGCCTTCTTGTCCTCCCAGAGCTTCAGAAGACGCCGCTGGTTGTTCGTCATGTCCTTCAGGTTCTGTTGCAGGGACTGGACCTGGTCCTCCAGCAGAGTCTTCGAGGTGACTGTGTTGGCCAGCTCGGAAGTTAGTTCATCAATCGTCAAGCTTAATTTCCCAGCTTTTTCAACAAGCGAGTTGCACTCGCGCTCCTTCTCGTGCAGGTCGTTGATTATATCCTTGGTGGTTTTCCCGTTAAATTTAGGACTGGCCTCTAAACCAATTTCAGACCGCAGAACCTTCACTTGTTTCCGCAGCTCCTTGTTGTCCAAAGTCAATTGCTTTAATTTCTGTTTAAGCGCTTCGGTCGATCTCATTCGAGACTCATATTGCCTCATTTTCTCCCTCATCATATTCTCGCGGTGCAAAGCATCGTCTCTTTCCTTCCGGCACTTTTCCAAAAGCTTTAAAGTTTCGTATTTGGATACCTTTTCCACTTTTCCAGCCATCATTCATTTGAAGTTTTAAATGCAGTATTGAAAAGACATGTTCCTTGATACAGGTCGTCGGGTCAAATCCTCTTTAAATAGGTTTTCCATTTGCAGGTGATTAAAATAACAACGTCAAAAATAAAGCCTCCTTATTTGTAATCCACTGTGTAAAGGGAAACGGTGACTGGTAAAGCTGCCATTCCTTCACAAAGGTTATAGGTTTTGGAGGCAGCTTCAGTGTAACTCTAAGCTAAGGCTAGAATGACCATTAATTAGGACACTCCACACATTGGCACAGTTTCAAGTGACACAAATTTTCTATTTTGTTAATTTGGAAAATGTAGCCGAGCCATTTCATAACGGCAGTGCCAACTTTAAAACTACCAAAAAAAAAAAAAATTATCTAATTAATCTAATGACTGTGATGAATAAAGGTTAAAAGTGCACTGCTGAAGGTGCTCGGAGATACATGAAACTTTGCACTGTATCAGATACTGGCATCAAAGACAAGATAGATTTAATCTATGACAATAACCTTTGTTTGTTAATCTTAATGATGCTGAGAGTGAAATTCTATGATCTGCTTTAAAACCCACTTGGCTATCAATATCATCATAAATCATTGAGACAAATGGAAAAAAAAAACAAAAAACATTATATGCACGCCATTTTGGTCTGTATTTGTGCGCATGTCATTTTAAAAGGTGGAAAAATCTGCTAAATATTTATTACAATGTGACGTCTTGGAATACAGTTAATTGTTCGAGGCATTTTATGTTCTAGGCTAGAATCTTGTTTATAGAAAATGCACAGATCTAGTTACAAATCTCTCAAAAATATAGTTAAAAAAATAGCAAAATAAATAAATAAAGGAAATCAATGGCCACCACAGAGAACTGGAAATTTGACAAATATTTAAATAAACTCTGGCTTTGATTTCCAACTTTATTAAAATGTAAATAGATGTAATCAGTTTCTTTTTATGTGCAATTCAACTTTTCCCCCATCCCTTTTTCTGCTAGACCTGTAGCTTTATAAAGTGTTAAAACATTTTAAACACATGTTCACGTTCCAAAGTGGTAGAACAGGAGAGTGACCCTTTGAAAACCATCTCAAGCTCAATTATCACATAAATATTTAAACCGCATCTACACAGTGTATACATGTCCTCTACTTTGTAACAGTAACATGTGTCTGAACCTCAAATCAGAAAACATCAAACATGTAGATGATTACCTCCAGGTTTCGCTGCTCACCTACAAACATAAACATACCAAAATGAAGGCTTTACCTTCACAGACTATTAGATGAAGAAATCCAGACACCCCCACAATCTCATTATCAAGATACCCGATTCTCTCTAATAAGGCAAGAGGAGAAGCTGCAATTACAGAAGAATAACAGTTTCTCGAGGAGCACAGATTATGTACAGGAAGTCTTGGCTCATGTTAACGCCTCATCAAATGCAAATGTCTTATTTTCCCATCAGCAGCTACAATTAAATGACACTCGGCTCCCCTAAAAGTGCTGGCATTTCTAGCATTTCATCATTACTAAAAAGCACATGAGACAGTGCCACCTCACTAAAGTCCTGTATTTACCCAAGGCTGTAATTCACTTTAGCTTTGTGGATGATGAAGGGTTGGCCACTGTAGATAGCACAATGTGATCCTTTGATGGATCCTTCTCATATGTACTGAAGAAGCATGCCTGTAAATAGAGAGAGGTCACAAATCTTTCAGACTCTGACAGCACTTTTGTCGCCTAAACACTGCATTCCCTAATTAAATGAATGTAATTGACGGCACACGATAGCCATAAGGACATGGTTCTGCTCACAAACTGGCATGTTTCCAAAGCCGTCATTGACTATTGCTAGTGTTTCCAAGAACACACCCTTCCACTGAGGAAACACATTTGACACCAACCAAGCAATGCCAAAACGATGACGTTGAGTTGCTAATACAGCTACACAACGGCAATTTTGCAGCAGATACTTGTATAGTTGTAATGGGTGCATAATTATATGCATACATATTAGAGAGGCAATGAAATTTTAGTGTAGACAAGCCAGCAATTATATTATAATTCTGCACTATAATAAAATAATTGATTATTCATGATAAAAATCACATCCAATTTTATTTTGTTTACATAATATGTATGTGTGTGGTGTATATTTATTATGCATATATAAATACACACATACAGTATATATTTAGAAAACAGTTACATGCATTTACGTATAATACATTAATATAAATATTGAATCTATTTTTTTTATATATATACACATGCATGTGTCTGTTTATATACATGTAATAAATACACAGTAAACACACAAACACATAAACAAGTACTTCTATTTTGGATGTGATGAATCATTTGACAGCACTATTAAATACTTAGCTAAAAATCAATCATTTTAAGTGCTACTAGTCAATATCAGCAGAAAAAAAAACAATGTACAGTATATATATTTTTTTGTATAAATATTTCTATAAAGATCACATCATTTAACAGTGCAATTATTATTTAAATCTAAAAATAAAAAGTGTGTGGTACCAGAAAAGCTCATCTAAATGTAAATATAAGGAAATATAAGCATGCACAAATACATTTCAAAAATTGGCTGATGTATCAAATATGGACTGATATTGATGAGCCCTTTTAGTAATAATTTATTGTGCACCCTGAATTGGTTTATAATAGATATTGTAATCACTTTACATGTCTAATGTATAAAGAATCTTAAAAACATACCTTGCAACCAACTGCAAGCAGTACATGAAGAATCAAGATGGTGGATATAATAGCAATGGTAATCCTTGGTTTATCGTCCCTGATGGCTGGCCAGAATGTCATTACCAGCACAGATCCTGAGAGACACAAAGCTACCAAGATGGAGCACCACCTTAACCCTTCACTTGGTATTATCCACAGTATCTGTTTTTTCACACAAGTGCACAAAAACAAGTAAATAAACTGTATCTGGAAAAGAATAATAATACAGAATGCTTGACTCTATCAAACATGTTCATCACACCCAGATGTGGTAATCATGCACATTTCATGTATATATTGTGACCATATGACTCACCACAGCAGGGATGTAGATGGAGAGCGAATAACCATAGACACAGACTATCTGCAAGAAGGAGTAGGACACCAGGCTTGTGATCTTCGTATTTCGCCAGGTTAGAAAACCCCACAGAGCTAAAGGCACTAACCATGCATAACTGTAGATTGCTGTGGCTGCCATAGTTACTGGAAAACAATCAAGAGAGCTAGTGTCATTTTAAGGGGGAGGCCAGAGAGTGTTTTGTTTGGGTTATTTCAAACCGCTCCAACCTTTCCTGAAGTCTGGCACATATCTTAACTTTGGCTGACCCAGGTGAAAAAGAAAAGTAGAGATGTTTCCACTAACAGCGATGGCAAAAACAAGAGTTGCACAGATCCAGAAAGGTCCTCCAAAGTAAACAACAACATACTCATATTAACTTTTTGTAAAACATCTTACTTTTTGCACTAAACAACTAAACAGTTTAATTTAGCTTACCATACAGGTCTGGGTTACTCCGTAAATAGACCTCAACAAAGTTTTTCCCAGGCCAAGGCAGAATAGAGCCAATTATTCTGCTCTTTACCTATAAATGAAAACAGCAGCCATTAATATTTAAAAAGAATCAGAAAACCCTTAAAAATGCATTTCTGAAATTCACCACAAACGCTTTTTAACTCTTCGAAATGATAATAACAGTATTGCGAGTGCTAGATCATATAGTAAAGATGGCTGACCTGATGAGTGTCTACATCAAATAATGTTTGGTAGTACTCAAACGTCCAGAAGGGTGCACTTTTTCTTTGACCTGACAGAAGCTGTTTGACAAAGAAACAGATATTTTGAATCAGTGCTCCTTTTGGGGAAATGAAGACCTCAGATCATCTAGAGATTGTGTCCCACGGACCTCAGTTTTGTCAGCGTTGTCCTCTTCAAAAGCAGCTCCAGGAGATTTTCGTTGTTTTCTAGATTTGATGGGGTCATCGATGGTTACTGTTGTGGCACCTTGATTATTTTCTGTGAATCCTTGCTCATCTTCAAATTCTAGCACAATACAGACCATTTTATACAAGATATAAGCAAATAAGCAAAGTTCATTATTATTATTTTTTATTAAAAGTAACCTTTCAAATAAGTGTTTTAGGGACTCACCTTGAAACTGTAAATGAAAATCAGTGTTGGCCATCACTAAACTATGAACTCTGTGAATGAAGGCATCAACAGAAGACGGATAAGTAGACAATCTTTAGTTAACGCTATTGCTATTGTAGGTTGTTGATGGCATAGTTCACCCAAAACCAAATTAATAATAATTAATAAAAATTTAGGGACTGACAGATTTACTGCATTGTCTTCCCATTCAAAGTATGTCGACTGAGGATCTTCCTCGCATTTTCTTTTAAGCTCCACGGAAGAACGTAACGGTTGAATATAGTTAAAGACTACAGAATACCCTTTGGTGTAGTGATGCCAAAAGTTTAGTTTTAGGGTGAAATATACCTTTGAGCACTCCGTTTTACATTCAAGGCTGACCTACCACTGTGACTGAAGTGTCTGATCGGATGTATAGCATAGCAGTGTCACTGTACAACCTGTTGACATACAGACGTATGCGGATATTATTACATCAAACGCAAAAATGCCGTTACAACGAACCGAATTGTTGTTTTAACAATATGAATGCTTTCAAATGATTTTACAACAGCAAAATAGGACCTCCAATATTTTCGTCATGTTAATGTACTCACCAGTAAACGCTTCTTGAATGTTTCAGGATTTTAAACTTTGTTTTGAAGGTGCGAAAATGGAAACACGGAACTGAGCTGTAATGCGTAGCAAAATAAAAGTCTTAACTTGTCCATAAATCAAACATACGCTCTTCAGATCATTTATAATCTGTCAACTTGTGGTAAAATACGCAGTAGGTAAAAATTAGAATTAAATAATAAAAAAACGTGTTTTTAATACTTAAAACGAAGAATATATGCATTTAAATACATTTTAGTGTACAGAGTTCGGTAAAGTCTTTTATTTTGGAATGCACGTGAAAGCCAGGAGGAATGTTACTCCAAGAGCCCGTCGTTTTTAAATCTTAATACATTTCACAAACTACTCGATGTTTCCGCCAAAATACCCTTGATTTTCAAACGACAACCGAGTATTTTGGACGCTAAACGCTCGGTTTGTGTAGAGAGCTGGTGAGGATGTTTGTAAGCGAGGACTGTGGAGCTGTGTATGTGAGAGAGAAAGGAGAACTGCGGTATGTGAGTGCAGACAGGAAGGATGCTCCGCAGCACAGACTCTTCTCCAGGGACTTCTCCTTTCAACTGTGCATCGACACTTTACCATCCGCGAGCCACACGAAGAGAAGAGACCACTTCATATTTACCTACAACAAAGAGGGTAGTCTGCGGTACTCGGTGAAGCCCTTATTTGACATCTCTTTACAGTTCATCGCTGATCACATCGAGCATGTGGACTCGCTGGTCGGGTTTCCCGAGCAAATGGCTGATAAGTTGTTCTCAGCCGCTGAAGAGAGACACAAGTTCACAGAGCCTCATACTGCGCCCAGGGCGCTGCAGGTCTTTTGCGAGGCCTATGGAGAATTGGTGCTGAGATCCTTGTGTTTGAGAAACAGGTGAGAAGGAAATACGACATTATGGCCGTCTGCCTAAATAAAATGCTATGTGGGTAGGCAAAATTTAGAAACCAGAGCATGTACATCAGGTTGGTTGTCTTTTCAGGAATCTTTTGATATCCGAAAGGTTGGAAGAGATCAGACAGTTTCAGAGTCTGGAGTGCCTGGACCTCTATGGATGTAGATTAGGAGACAACCATGAGGTTTTTAAATACATAACCTCTGAAGCCCTGACTAGGTATGCCGTATTATTCATTGGCATAATTGCATAAATAAATGAACATTTTAAATGGTTTATTGGGTGTTTTACTTTGTGATAAAGAGTGAAGTCACTTTCTTTTTCCTTTTCACGTTTTCCTTTTTTCTGTAGTCTTGTGAAACTTTTCATAGGTGCAAACTGCCTTTCTGATGCAGGACTGCAGAGACTGACTGCACCGGTGAGGGTGATGAAGAAAGGTCTAGAAAACCTGCAGCTTTTGGAACTCTCTGGTATGTTTATGTATTTGTGTAGTCCAGCTAAACTTATCTTCTAGAAGTAAAGTCTGAGGTCAGTATAAATATTTCAGCAAGGGCGCATTTAAGTAAGGATAATAAAAAAGATGATTAATACACTATATAAAAGCAGAATAAATAAGCGTTCTGTTGATGTATAGTTTGGTTTCATTAAAAAGTCAGTAGTACAATTTAACAACGACTAATGCTACCCGTTTTATTTATAGCATATATTCTATAATTTATCAAATTATGTTTTATTAATGTGTACACCTACCTCAACACTAAACCTACCCTTACAGCAATGCAAATATAGTAATTATGAGTTATATTCGCGATTTTTACTATAATGTATACAGCTACAGGAAACCAACAATAAATATTTTTTAGTGTTTTATTAATGTCTAAACCTACCCTTACAGTAATGAAGACACATTAAATATTGTTGTTCAGGTTGAGAAAAAAATGCTATATTGACGTGCGCGTGCGCAGTAAGCGCGGGCAGGAAAAAATGTAAGAAGACCTGTTCTTTGATTAGCGGTTAATCTCCGTCAGCTGTTTTGAAAAGGAACGCCAGTTTATACACAGAGCCGTAGATCACTGAGAAGCTGCGCCGTTGAATCACCCGCAAAACTAACGCGCAGCTTGTCGGTGATTTACGGCGCTGTTCATAAACTGGCGCTGCATTTAAAAACAGCTGATTGAGATTTAGTAAAACCGGCTTTACTGATGAGATGCGCATAATATATCGCTCGATATATATCGCCCAGCGCCCTTGTGAAGCATTAATGAGTAAGAAAAAAAATAGTTTAAATCATGAGTATTACATGAATACTTTTGGTTGCTAGTTATACATAACCATGATGAATATGATGTTTGCGGGGATATGTACTCTTGCCATTTCAATTTTTTTTTTTTTTTTTTTTTTAACAGAGAATCCCATTACTGAGAAAGGTCTTGGATATCTGACATGTTTTAAATCGCTACAGAAACTGGACATTTCTGGGACAAATGTGACGGTAACACAATTATAAAGCATACATCATTACATGAGTATGTTATTATGGCGATCTTATATAATATTAGAAATCTCTTTTAGGTGAATTTGTCTTTGAAAGGATTCATCAAAAAGAATATGAAAATGGTTCTATCAGAAACACCTTTGAGGGAGTTTGGACACTCAGATTGTAAAACAGAAGGCTGGGCTGAACAGGTAACAGAAAATGTTTCATGGTATCCGTGAAGGATATAGGCATTTATTAATGCAATGTTGATGTTGTAAATGTGTTATTATAATGCATCTCTGTATAAAATTCTCTCACTATTTAAATTTTAACCAGGTAATAAACCAGTGGGAAATTACAGCTTCGGAAGTACCAAAGAAAGACTACAAACCAAGAACAAATGCTCTCAGTTTCTGTGAGTTTATTCATTTAATGTGCATGTTCACTTTATCGAATTTTGAATTATTACTACTACTTAGTTTTGTAATTGTTGTAACTGTTCATTTTGTACTTTAGATGGAAGAGAAAAGTTTGTCCGAGAGACATTAAACTCCTGGTCTGGCACGAGTGATACCACAAAGAAAGACAAAGTTGTCCTGATTCACTTTTATAAGGTTGATCTATGTGGCATGAGTTCAACAGCAGAACACAACACACTTTCATCCACAGTGGCAGCTGTTCAGAAGGGCAAGAAGAGGAGACTGTCAACAGAGGAAGAGCAGAGTTCAGCTCCTCTGTCGAAGCGCCCGTCTCTGTCTGCGGAGGACATAGATCTGTTGAATAGTTATTGAGTGGACCTCTTTGCAGTGCATTCCTCTGTGAGGATCGTGACACTGATGTGCTTTTATTTTGGATTCTTTACAATTAAAAACAGCTTCTTTTTGTAATCTAGTCTTTTGTTTCATCATACAAATACACTGGCTGCCAAAATCATTGAGTAATTGACTTAAGACTGGAACTTTGTTTTAACAGTTAAAAAAAATCAAGAATCATTCATGAAACTACCAGACTATCCTCAGTGCAAGGAGACGTGACAAATTAAATCAATAGACTGTTTTAAAATTGGCTTCATATTTCAAACACCATCCTCTGACTGGATGGAGTCATAGTTTGTAGCCTTTCAAACAAATATGTAGCAAAGGACAGATGGTAGTGTGAATATCAGTGCATTAAAAGCAGTGCAAATCTCATAATGCAGTATTTCCCAACCTTTTTTCCTTTTAAAAAGATGTGACTTAATAGAGGGTCATTTATGTGTACCCTAGTTTGGGAATCACTGCCATAGTCTATTTTAATATATCACTTCATTTTCAGAAATCTTGGTATTTTTAGCTCTCTGGTGCAGATGTATTTATCAGACTAGGTGAAGCAGTGCTACATGCTGTCCTGACAGTAAAAAAATCTTCTTGCAAATATATTGCAACATAGTTATTTAGTCTGGCCTTGGGGCCTTCAAAATGCACCTGGTTCTCATACATCCAAAGTAACTTTTTTCAAATGTTTATTACAGGATAAATAAAACAGTAGTAAGGGTGCAGATTCACCACTCCTCTCCTCAGGGCAGACATCAGGGCTTGTAAGTGATTACCTACCCTTCTTATACACTGCTCAAAATAAAATAAAAGGAACACTAAAATAACATACTAGATCTGAATGAATGAAATATTCTTACTAAATGTGCTGACAACAAAAATCACACAAAAATGATCAATGGAAATCAAATTTATGAACCCACAGAGGTCTGGATTTGGAGTCACACTCAAAATTGAAGTGGAAAAACAAACATTGATGTAATGTCCTTAAAACAAGTCAAAATGAGGCTCAGTAGTGTGTATGACCTCTCTATAACGCCTGAGCATGCTCCTGATGAGGACAGTATATTGTGCAACGTGGCATTGGTGGATGGTGCGAGACATGATGTCCCAAATGTGCTCGATTGGATTCAGGTCTGGGGAACGGGGGGCCAGTCCCTAGCATCAATGCCTCCGTCTTGCAGGACCTGCTGACATATTCCAGCATTGCCTTGCGTTAGAAGCAACCCAAGGCCAACCGCACTGGCATATATTCTCACAAGGGGTCTGAGGATCTCATCTCGGTACCTAATGGCAGTCAGGCCACCTCTGGCGAGCACATGGAGGGCTTTGCGGCCCTCCAAAGAAATGCCACTCCACACCATTACTGACCCGAAATGATGACTGACCCTTTAATGATTAATTTTCATTAAAGACCTAAAGGGTGTGGATCCTAGTTAATATAATATAATTTCTAAACTAGTTAATATAATTGGTAGTTTTTCTCTGGTAACCTATACATCATATGGTCCCAAGACATTGGTACTGACATTAGTGAGGATACATGGAAAGAGGTCTTGAACAGGGTTGATTCCTCTTCTCTCTGTGCACATCACAGGCTCATACAATGCAAGGTGGTACACAGAGCCCAGTGGTCTAAGAACTAGCTTGCATTTACCCCTCTATTGACCCAGAGTGTGACAGGTATAATTCTGGTCCAGCTACTTTTATCCATATGTTCTGGTCCTGTCCTGCCTAGCCTACTTTTTGGAGGCTAATTTTTGTTTCATTGTCAGCCATTACCTCTGTTGATATTCCACCTCTTCCAGTTATTGGCTTGTTTGGGGTTCTCCCACCTGGCCTTTTCGTTTTTTAGACTTTGTAGCCTTTTTAACTTTTGGCTAGGCATTTAATTCTCTTGAACTGGAAGCACCCTCATCCTCCATCTCACATCTGCTGGGTAAAGGCTGCTCTTAACTTTATAAAGTTAGAGAAAGTTCTTGTACTTATTTTGTTTAACCTTTGCAGCCCCTTTGTGATCATATTAAAACTCTCCAGCTTGACACTGCTATCTGCTATCTTGAAAGAATGAAGAACAGTCCACCCCTGCATAATTAAACAAGCATAATTAATAATTATGAAATATTGTTGAAGGCCATTGTCAATCTGCGATCCATTCTTTCAAACAGATCTGATTTAATTTTTATCCATTTAAATATATTTTTTGTAAAAACATGAGAACAGAACACTTTTTAGTAGGTTGGTTTATTAACAATATTTAGATAACGAAACTGAGAGGTCGAAAAATATCTTCATTTACATTGCCTTTATTGACTTTTACGAAATGTCTCTATGGCAATTCAGGAAATCTCCACCCATTGCTGCAAAGATATCTTATACTAAAGCATAAATCAAAACGTTAATGTCATTGTGCAACATGGTGTACCTTAAAATCACTGTTTTAGATCACACAGAGAACACTCAAAAACAAATAAGGGAAACAAGAAGACTTCATCTCTACAAATGGGCAGTAAACAGCAAAACTCAGATCCTACAGACCTCTCGATCTGATATGTAATGCCTTTAAAGTGCCAAAACATCAAGAGAATATATTCCCCGCAGTCCACGCTTCTCAAAATTTAAAAAAGAAGAACCAAGAAACCCATAGTCAACGCGTTTGAAGCAATAACCACACCTTTGAAAGAGAAAACCAAAAGCTCTATCAATTTCTTTGGATGTTAGACTGGTTAAATATTAGACTGATCCAGATTGACTTTTGATGGAAGAGGTCCAGCTTCCTGCTCCTCCACGCCAGAAGATCTTATGATCACCAAGGAGGACTGTAGATATGGGTTCAGTTTCTCATCCTTCATGTACTCCATATCCCCATTTATGCTTAACTTCTGTTCAAAGGAGAAGAACATGTGGATGAGTCAGTTAAACATGACCAACTAAATAATAATTGGTAAAAAAAATTGAATTTGAAGTGGTTTACCTCAGCAGGGACATACTGTTCAACAGCAGTGGAGACTGTGGCACAACAGATCCAGATCAGAACCAAGACCGACAGAACCAGAGTGGTGGTCAGGATCCAGCCAGGCAGCCACGGGTTCCTACCGGTACAAAAATATCTCAATATTCAACCAGATTAACAGACTGCCACAAACCTTTAGAGATTAAAATTCAGATCAACACGTGACTTGCCTTGAGAGACAGCTGAAGAGGTTGTAATCGTCCTCAGAGTTGCTTTGATCGATGAACATGTCTCTGTCTCTCTCCTGAATGTAGCTTCTTGGGTAGTCTTTATAAAGAGGGTTTTTCATTTCCTGATCTACAACTGGTAATAACACAATGGGTCCAATATCAGTGTTGAGATCTTAAAAACTACTTCTGTTAAGATAACGATGCTTTGATGATGTTGTAGATTTAAATTGACACAGTTAAGTCATGACTGTTATTATATACTTAGAGACTTTATAACATGACACTACATATTGTGCCACTACAGCCACAAAACAATTTAAAAATAAAGGTAGTCCTGGCTCAAAACAGGACAATTAGTTGAGCAAATGCTGTTATGTTGGCAGCAAGTTTAAAGCAGATTTGCTTGGCGCTACTAAGGGACTGATATTATAACATAAGATATATATATACAGAAGTCAGATTCAACCGCAGTGTTTATGTAATTTATCAAAGTTATCCTAAACCAAACCAATACTCATTCTTGTCTTAGGATGAACATTTTCGATCCACTTCAGAAGCTGACTACTGTATATATAGTAATACATAAAATGGATGTCATATTTTTCTAAATCAAATATAATAACTGGATCATCCAGTGAAATGACAAACTTCTCTTTGTCAGATTCTTGAAATCCCACCCCTTTCTTACAATCAACCTCAATGTTGCATTCTGATCCACTTACATTCAACGAACATCGGCTTTATCATATGATCATTAAAGTCTGAAAACATGTAAAACAGTCACGTAGTTGTCCAAAATCTTGCTTTTCCAGTCAAAAACAATGTTGTGTGTTAAGTGAAGTGCTCACAAGTGCTCTGTGTCTCCTCAGTCTCATCTCTCTGGAATTCAAACCGAGGGATAAACTGAACTTGCGGCTCCGACTAGAAATTAGATAAATCAGTGGCACTTAGAAATATGCTTCACTTCTTACATTGCACAAGAGGTGCCCAAATGTTTTACTATGAAGGGCCAAAACACATCATCATCACATTACCTGGAAGATGACTACTTTGCCATCATCTGCCTGGAGGTAAAATGTCCAGGATGAGGTGATGAAGCTGTGAGCTTGGCTCATCATGTCTTCCCAGAAACCCCTCACCAATGTCAGCGGGTAGAGGAGATGGATCCTGGGCATCATTGTCAACAACTTCTCACCAAAACAAACAAACAGTGATTTCAAACAGCACACCGGTGAAATTCATCGAAAGAAAGACAGCAAACATGTGCAAATGATTAGTTTTCACACCTGCTCCATTCTTTGCTCTGCGAAGGGCTGTTGACTCTGGCATCCTAGGTTGCAGGCGTACTGCTCCTCTGACTGGGAGTATGCTTCACGACAGGCTGCACACAAACACACCGTTATCAACACACGGATAAGTGAATGCTGCGAGGATGCGGACAGACAACGCTTGACTATTACCCGACTCGCATTCAGCTTTGGTTTCATTGAGATCCTTGCTGTCCCCCACGAACTGACAGATGGAGAAGAGACGACACCCTCTCTGACAGGCGTACAGCGCCTCCTCCTAATCACAAAACAAACAGGCCGAATAAACAAACGCGTCGAATTCCGCCTTCCTCGTTGTTATATGATCACAGCGCACCAACACATAAATAACGCAAACTAACGGACTGCTTAAAAAATCTCAATCGCGTTTCTTTGTTAGTAAACAAGCCGTGTAACTGATTGAATGTCTCGCACTCACCCGTGGATAAGTGTGCAAACTGTAAGTCATCTGACATGTTTTATGGCAAGACGCCGTGTTTCCCAAAACACCATCGAAGACGTCGGAAGATGCATACGTGCTCGTAAGTATGCAGCAGAAACTCATCAAAATCCCGCAGGCCTTTACTGCACTCATTTTCACGAATAACCAAACATCGACTACACGACTCTTCCTTGTTTGTGTACTTGCGGAAATGTCGTTGGAGATCGGCGTCTACGCACTTCCTATACTGCGCAAGCGCCGCGAAATCATTGCATAATGCATGAGTAGTGTTAACAGGGGGGTTTAAGACCGGGGTTAAAATGTTTTTGGGGGAAGAATTAAAAAAAAAAAAAAAAAAAGACTAATTAATTTACAAGATGAAAATAGATTCACAAAAATAAACATGTTTAAATAATTAATCTAATAGTACATTACTGTAGTGAATACTAAAACATATGCATATAACAACTAAAAATTCATTTTTCATTTCAGGATGATTGTTGGAGGTCCATGGCATGAAAATGATTGAAAACCTCTGGCTTTAAATGCAAGATTCATTAAATATCTACAAATAAGTTATCTATTATCTATAAGTTGAGATGAACTGAGATGTGTTCACAAAAATTAAACCATTTCAAAGAAAAGTGTCACATAAATTGTGTCTTTATTGAAAAGCAAACATCTATACAACTGAAACTTACACTAGTTTAATTTAAGTCAGTTTCAAGAGATCTAAAAACAATGATCAAAAAAAAAAAAAAAAAAAAGATAAGACAAGTTATGTTGATGGAGAATTGCCCCAACCACTGCAGTTATTTTGTTTTCGGACACTTTGAACATCAAAGCTCCTAAATGACATTATAAAACACCCTATAGATGACCCTTGAACCCTGTTCTTGTGCCAATGTGAGTGAGCTTCAAAAGGATGGGTGACACAGGGAATGTCCTTCACACTGATTTACAGGACAAATTTGAGGCACAAAAGACAACCCAGGCATCTTCTCATAATAACCAGAAGTCTCAGTGTTTGCTTTTTTTGGATTTCTTGTGAGAGCGGTGAGGCGATCGCGACCGAGATCTGGATTTCTTTGAGGATTTTTTGGGCGTTTTCGATCTGGACCTGCGCAACCTCTTAGGTGTTCTTGGGGGTGAAGGAGACCTAAAATATTTTTTAAAATATAAGATTAATTATTACTTACAGCTTCTATAAACACGCATGTACTGAAAGACAATGACAAGAAAAGACTAGCTACAAGATTGAGTTTTAACAATGAGAGGACACTGTTAGTTTACCTTTTAGATGACTTGCGGTTACTTTCTCTTGGAGAGTCTTTATAAGACGATCGAGAGCTGTCTTTTGTATAGGATCTATCGGAGCGTTCTGATCGCGGTGAGGGCGACCTGCCACGCCGACTGCTGCTACTTCTGGTGGGACTGGGAGTGGGACTATGCCTCCGTTTTCTGGGAAGGAAATAAAATAGTTTAAAGACAAATGCAATCTCTATATCTTCAATCCTGCAGTAATGTTGAGGTATCTTACTTTTCTTTTCTGCCCGGTGTGGAGTCATCTTTGTCCTTCTCTTTGTGGGACACGTCAGGTTTGTCCTTCTCTTTTCTATCTTTTTCTTTATCTTTGTCTTTCTCAGTCTCTTTCTCCTTCTCCTGAGAGAAAAAAAAAAAAAAAAAATTCAACAAAATAGTTTAAAAGTAATTTTAAAAATTAAAACAAGCGAAAAAAATTCATACTAACCCGCTGTAGTAACTTGTCCCGGTAAAGCTCTACTTGTTCTTGAATACTCTGTCCAGATTTTTTGGGCCTTTTTCCAGATTCAAGCTCATCTTGAAACTTCATGACTTTAAGCTACAACAAAGAAAAATGGTTGAGATCTCTAAACCGCATTCAAGCATGTGAAAAGTTATGTTTAGCACGTTTAGGATTCAGGTATACCTCGATTTCTCGTAGTTTGGCACGCTTCTCCTCGCTCATCTCAGAAAATTTAGCAGACTTTGAATCGTATTCTTCTCTAACAGGATTACTGTAGGACTGCTGGTCAGCAGCGCTGGAGCTCTTGAGAGAGTCTTTACTCTCAGTTTCTCTTCTTGAACTATGACAAGAATGTGAAAATGAGTTAAAATACATTTCTAGGGATTCAATTATTTTCAAATGTATGAGTATGAAAATTAGCAACATATTCCTATAACCTTTCCTTGATTTAAATTCTAACAAACCACGTGGAACTAGCAAAACTTACCTTGATTTACTTTTCTCAGATTCATCTGGTAGATCAAAGATTTCCCATTTTGATGTGGTTACAGCTAAAAACAGACAAAATCATTGTGATTTCATAATTCTCAAAACTTCCATATACCAGAAGGAAATTAAGCATTAAACAAATATGTCTAAATGTCATCTGGACTAACCTTGAGCTTCTAAAGCAGCACCATCCACTTCCTCCCATTTTGAGGGGGCTACCTTAAAGCCTGGTTTTTGATCCACTGGGGGGGGGCAATTAAAATTGTTTTAGAACATCTGCCATACAACATTCAGCAATTGTAGAGTACATTCTTTTTGATTTTTGAATAGAGCGATGTGTTAACTTTGCCAAGTAACTAACTAAACGTATGCAAGCTTATATAAAACCAATGTCGTCAGCATTCTTACAAGGAACACCATCCAGATCATCATCTGTTCCCTTGATGGGCATGCCATCCAGGTCATCAAGTGGTGCACCATCAATTGGCGCTCCATCTATGGGCATTCCGTCAACATCATCCAATGGGGCACCATCCAGCTCCTCCTCCACAATAGGAGCACCATCAATGTCCTCCGACCTTTCTGGTTGCTAAGTATAAATGAAACGAACATCGAATCTGTCAATTTCATGTCTAGATGAATTGTGACTCAACTCAAAGCGGAGCATCGAAAATCTATGAATCATAACTCAGTCAATCTCTGTGAAGCTTACCTCTGGCAAAAGCTCTGCTGTCTCCTTTTCAGGATCGAGACTGACGAGGCCGAGGAAGATGTTCTGAAGTTTAATCAGGAATGGATCGGGATACACTGCCCAGTCCTCCCACGCACGGAAACAGGACATTACTCGTTGCTGTAAGGACCAAAATCAAAAAACATCAACTCCAGACTTAAAATCAGAAAACCCTTGTGTGTTAAAAGAGCAAAATTGTGCACCTTGAAATTCTCAGATTGTAAATGGCCCTGTATTGTCTTATAAGTGGCATTTAGGTCAGAAAATATCTGGCAGAGTTTTGCTTCAAAGCTGTAAAAGAATAAAAACAAAACACATTGAATAACAGACAAAAAAGAATTAATACCTTGATTGTGCACTCAAAAATAATTCTGAGACTTACAATTTTCTGTAATAGGAGGCATTAGCAACTTTTGCAGATGAGTTATACAGCACATCCGACACCAAATATAACCTAGCAATCTGAGGGGGGAAATAAACGCACACGTAAACAAAAGTGATGAGACACACGAGACATAAACGTAAATCTACTGTGTAAGAGTGACCTTCTTTGGCAGAGGTGTTTTAAGTATAGACAGAGACTCTGCAATGCATTCCACAATCTCTTCGGCCGCATCAGCATGCGTGAGGCAGAAAAACATAGCATCAGCTATGTCACTCTTCCTTGGCGTGAGACCACGGAGTAACTCCTCCAATTTATCCCTTTCGCTGTAGAAAAGGAGAATATTAAGTACAAATAACCAACAACATTGGCTACAACAAAAAGCCTAGTAGCTCCATACTAGAAGTATTGGATATCTTCATAAACTCCAGATGTTGATAAATAGACATACTCGTCTTTCAATGCACCCTTCTTGCTAGTTTCATCATCTTCATCATCATCATCACGCTCCTCATCTTCAGGAGTGCCATGTAAATATGGGTTGAGAGGTGGCGGTCGCCAGAGAGATCCATTCTTAAAAATTCGGAAGTCTTCCGTTTTCCATTTTGTTGGAGAATCTCCCTGTGAGTGAAGATTTGAGTTTTGTTATTACTTCCTTTTACAGCTGAACATACTGCATTATGTTTCTGACAAAAAAATACAAGTAAATAAGACTAACCTGTAATATGGTGTATAATTTCCACCGGTAATAAACATGAGCAGGACTTTGATTTTCAAATAAAAACCTGTTAAGTAAAAAAAAAAAAAATAAAATAATTAAACACACACACACACACATATATATATATATATTTTTTTTTTTTTTAAATCACAACCATTTTTTATTTAATGACATTATCAGAATACAAGTCAACTCTAAATATAAGATGAAGGCAATTGGAGTTGGCCTTGCTCTTCCAAGCTTTATACTGACAGTGGGTGGGTGTTATTGTTCAACAGTCCAAAAGAAATGCAATAAAGCACATCCATCAATGTGTCCTTACGTAAAGAAACCCTATGTAGAATTCACATCTTGTGGTTGAACTATAGCCTGGCTTCCGCGAAGAGCTTAGTCTGGCCAAGCTACCTTACTACCCGCCTACTGGGAGGTGGGCTTAACCTGCGTCCATCATTGGTGAAATGCTCTAACACGGCAGCTTTGCCAGACTGACCTTGCGGGCCCAGGCTAGTTGAACTAGGCATTGCAGTCCAAATTCAAAATACTGGAGAGGGATTTTTCACCCGGCCCCTACTTTTCAGACTTGATGCACACACAGGTTGCCATGATTGAACACACCAACAGGAACGAACGCACATGACAACGAATTAAATGAAATGCATTGTATTTTCTGCCAAGCAGGCAACCTGGATGCCGAAACACTACTGACTTTGTGATTGGGAGATAGATGGGGGGGTGGCACTTCAGGCCAAAACAAAACATGACAACATAAACATCAGCTGAGGGCTGCAACTTTTTAAACGAGAATATCCAGGCTGTACTACTGCTGTCAGTGATACGAGTACTTGAAATGAGTACTTGACATGTTTTCTTAATGCCTGTTGAACATAACAGAGACATTTTATAATTATTAGAATACATTTCTTACATACGGTACCTTTAAGCAAAGGAAAACCAGTCTCTTCTTGGTTTAAATCAAAATCTCCAACATTTTTCTTTACAAATCCTAATTTTTAATTCATGATTTATTTTGCTCTCTCCTCCACATTCATCACTAATCATGCTAGTGGATGGACTTTATTGGACTTTTGAACAACAACTCCCAACATCTCAAAGCTTGGAAGAGTACGCACATTTTTTATATATTATTAATTTAAAGTTGTGACAAAATAGAAGTAACAGGCCTTATTGTTTATATTGTGACATACTTTTCAGTGAAACTTTGTAGGAAAAAATGGGACTAGGATCTATTCAATGTAGGTTTAAGATTACTAAATGAATGAGGATTTCCTTTTAAACAACCAATTTGAAAAAAAGAGATTTGGTGAATTGCTTTCATACCAACTTTTTGAAGGCTTGGAGTCAAAAGATTGAAATGCGCTCACCTGTAGAGTGGATTGTTGATCTCTCTGTTCATGATCATGGCTTCAAACATTGGACCTTCACGCACCACAAACTCGATCATTCGATGGATGAGAGAGAGCAAATTCCTACGAGAAAGACACAGTTAAAGCGAAACAGATTCAGCGCCATCACCAGCCACACCTAAACAACTGCTACTTCTACAATATGACATCTGATGAAATGCAACATCCTTGCACTTACTATCCATGAGTCAATAAACATGTTTGAGCTTTTAAGATTTAAAACTGACTGGCAGTGTGACAGTTGTAACAATCAAAACATTTAAATCTACATCTGAGTCTCAGCCATAGCATTCTGCCCTCGTAACTTATTATTAGACGTGCTACTGAGATATAATGTGAGGCAGAGTGATAGTGATCTTTCTTGTTTTTGACAATAGACAAGTGTGGATGGATAGGGACAAAATCATGTAAGCACTTCTAGAGTCAGTTAAGGGATAGGGACAACAATTGGCTTCCTGACTGGCTCGTGAAGTGGCCGATAAAATCAACAGATGATGTTTTTCAAATGTACTGAAACACAAATCACAAGTATTGGAGCCGATCATACCAATGTCAGGCAATCATTCTGTATACTTTCCCCAATCCATCCTGTGACGCTTTTCTGGTCCCTCGCTGCTGCAGACAGTTCAACTTGTGCTGCTCACCAAGGCCAATGTCAAAGGTCACTGAGACTATGGGGATTGGGTGTCGCTTTTGTGCCATGCTACTGGAGCAGTTGAAGTGAGCAATAGCCAGAGGACTGGTTTTGTAAACCTGACACTAGGCGAATGTGTGTTGTGTAGTGTTTTAGTTGCAAAATTAGTAGTGTCATGATGCGGTCTAATAAAATCTGAACAGTTTTCTCAAAAACACCCAAACTTAGTGGAAAGACCTGTATAGCATGCTGTAGAATTGATACCCAATAATACTATTCTGTCCAAAAGGAGGACCTACAAACACCAGACAGAATTAAATCAATGTACAATACTGCCTAAAGTTGGGGATTGGTAAGATGTTTAAAAAAGAAAAAAAAAGAAGCAGTCAGAAGCAAAGAAACAGTTATATAGTGAAATATCAAAACAATTTTAAACCTATTTTCCTGTTTAAGTACGTTTTAAAAAACAGATACTGAAAACAGTTTATTTGTGAAAACCGAAATAGTCTTCAAAATTCTTTGAAAACAACAAAAAATTTTTAATTGAAACAAATCTTTGCATTGTCATTTTTGATCAACAACTTTAATCTTAAATAAAGATTATAATGCAGTATGGTCTTACTGACCCCAAACTTTTAAAATGGTTGTAGTGCATATCAACAAAACTACTGTAAGAAGAAGAAAGAAAAAAAACATAATTCTCTCTACTAATATGAACTTCACCTACCCTGGGCAGTATGATGCAAACTCTTTATAGGGAAATGTGATGCATGTGTTTGTCTTGTACTGTTAGTAGCTGCTCTTTATTTTCATGCAAGGCCTCAACTATTGCTCACTCAAACCAGCCTCTGGTAGCATGGATATGGCCAATCTTTCAAACTACAGAGATGGGATAAGTTCTCTACATTTCATAAGAATTTGGAAAAAAAGAAAAACATGTACCTTTCTGTTGGGATAACCACTTTGACTATGGCTTGCGACAGAGTCTGGATATGAAGTCACATCAGATAATAAACATAGAATATATGTGAGTATTGTTAAAAAGAAACAGGCATAACACTAAATGCAACACATACTCCTACAACAACAAATGTGTTCTACTGTGTCAGTTTTAAAACTTGACTGAACACATTCCTTAAAGAAAGAGCAGTGAAATCATACATCATCTGCATCCATAATAAATATAAAAAAAAAAAAAAAAATCTTTACATTTCTTCAAACAGACAATATCAAACGTGTACAGCTTTATCCTAACTTGCAGCCAAAACCCATAAAAAGTCTTGTGCAATAAATAATCTACACTCCAAAACACTTACCGGTACAATCAGCATGGTACACATGTAATTTATATGACTCATTTATTTATTTAAAAAAAATGCTAATTCAGTAAATTTTCATGAGCAAAATATTTTTCACAAAGATCATCAAGCCAAAAAAGGTCTGCACCTCTTTGACACACAAAAAATACATTTATATATAAACATTTTATTTCTAACTACTACTTTATGACCATGCTAACCAAAATCTTTTTGCCCCACATATGCCAAGTTACCTTCTCAAACTCCTCTTTGCACTTTGGAGGGGGAGGCATGGAAGCGTTGGGGTTCTTTAGCCTCTCTTTGGGCTGGGCATTGAAGGGCAGTCCAGAGGGTGGAGGCGGTAGGGTGTGCTCCATCATTGAAGGTGGAATGTATATGGGGTGAGGAGGAATTGGTACACCTTTGCCCCATCCCAGTTTCATTTCAAAATTCATTATCATTTTACCTGAAACGGACAGCATTTGGCAAATTCGTCAATAGTTTTATGATAAAAAGAACATACTTTATATTTATGAGAGCGGGATAGCCAAGAGGCAAAATAAAGCTGATACAGGCCTATATATCACATCACACTATTTATAAAAAAAAGAATAAATAAAAACAGGCAATTTTTTTAAATATCTCTGCCAATTACATTTATATTTAATATTTGCTAAACATAAAATAAATAAATAAACAACAAATAAATAAAAAACAACAAAAAATAAATAATATAATAATCATAATCATAATAAAAAGTTGAAATATGAAAAAAAACTTCTTGATTCTGTATTCTTAATATTGTATTTTCCACAAATGAAGAAGTTAATAAACAGGAATATGAAAAGTTGTAGTATAGGTAGAAGTATAGGCACAGGATTTACACTTCCAACACTTATCACCAAAAATAAACACTTTTAAAATGTAAAAAAAAAACAACAACAAAAAAAAAAAAAACCCTCAATATTTTTTTTTTGTTTATTGCATTTTATCAACATAAAGAAAAATAATTACCATTTAAATGTTTAAGTGCGCGTTCAGCATCTCTCCTCGTCATGAAGGCTACAAAACCACAGTTCCTTTCTCGGGCCCTTTCCTCATCAGTTCTGGGCCACATAATTTTCACACTGGCTAATGGACCATAGCGACCAAATTCCTGACAGAGCATCTCCTCATTCATCTGGAGCGTGAGAGAGTATGTTTTAGCATAGGAAACTCTTAGTTACAGACATTACCTAACAACAATCATCAGAAACAGAAGAAAGACCTATTACCTGAGGATTTATGTTCCCCAAATAGAGGTTTGTAGTTGTCGGATCACCAACATCATGTGAGCCAGGAGCAGAATCATCCAAGACTGAAAAGCAAAATAATAGCTCTGAATAACAACTGATGTTTTACCATCTCTTCTTCCATGATGGGATACGTAAACAGCAAAATAGTCACTGCATTACACAGTATATAAAACAAAATTACCACTGGACGGACGGTTTCTTCGTGAAGAACCATCCGCTAAAAGCAGAAGAAAAGCAGTGTGAATTTTGTTTCCCGAATATAAAAAGTGTATACGCTGCTGAATAGTGGCAGTGGCCAAGACATGTGGGAGGGGCACAAACTTCACTGGGTCCATGAGCGAACATACTGTTTTTGTGAGAAAAAAAAAAAATAATAATTATATATAAATAAAGAACTTACAGGATCGTCTTCCTTCCATTGTAGGAAGAGGTTCAAAACGGCTGACTCTGCCCTTCAACCGGTGCCGTTCATCACGCTCCTCCTGGATCCTACAAAAACAACAGAGGGCTACACCTGAAAATATCTTTTTAAAGGTGCTGTCATTTGTTAAATAAGAATTTAAAGAACATCTACTGTTTTAGTTCTTCTTTGAAGAGTTCAAGGTTGCTTTTTTTCTTTTCTTTGTCTCCCTTCTTCGATGCCTAGGCATTACAACAGAAAAAAATCTGGGTTAGATGCTTTAGAATAAGATCAGGTAGAAATAAATGACAAAAGACTCACATTGCGTTTATCTAATGCTAAAAACTGCGGTGGAGTTTCCAAAGGTAAAAAACTTTTAGACTCCGAAACTCTTGATTTCGGTTTGTAGAGCTTTCCTTTCTTTTCATCAGCTGCTGCTTCCTCTGTAATCGAAACAAAAACAAAGCAGAGACAATTAGGAAGATCGCATGATAAAGATAAAAATATTTGTATCATTTAAAAGAAGAGTCAAAGAAACTATTGTCAGTAAAATGTATTTGTTTAGTGAAATTCATTCATAAAACATCTTATTCAGCAAGGATGTAAGAAGTGTATAATGTTATGAAACTAAAACCAGAATTTCCATTTCCAATTCAGATAAATGCTGCTCTTTAGAACTTTTTTATTTATCAAAGCATTCTGGAGAAAAAAGTATCACGTATCCACAAAAATATTATGCAGCGCAACCGATTTCAACAGCATAAGAAAAAACATTTCTTGAGCAGGAAATCAGCATATTAGAATGATTTCTGGTGGATCATTTGACACTAAAGACTGGAGTAACTCAGCATCTGTATTTTGGATTAAAGTAATGATTGTGGCTATTTATGCATTTACAGGCTTTGGTTTTGTTGTATGGTGGGATTTTAAAAAAACATTGATTTTAGATAAAAAAAAGATCACAAGATAATCCTACCTTTAGTAGCATTAGCAATCCCACCACGTACAAAGGTCTTCACTTTTCCTTCACCTCCCTCAAAGGCAGCGAGAAATTCCTCATAGATCTCCGCTGCTGCCCTTTCATCCTCCTGTGAAAAATCAT
Source organism: Enteromius afrohamiltoni (assembly GCA_034779775.1). Classification (NCBI taxonomy): domain Eukaryota; kingdom Metazoa; phylum Chordata; class Actinopteri; order Cypriniformes; family Cyprinidae; genus Enteromius; species Enteromius afrohamiltoni. The sequence continues at coordinate 9,456,720 of JAUYWG010000032.1, forward strand.
AGATCATGTCAGATATGTATTGTAGTGGAACAATATTAAACCTTTAACAGGAGAGACATATGACCAACTTAAAACAATGTGTTTTATATTTACATGAATTCCAGCCTCATCTGCTTACCTTCTTCTTGAGTTCATCCTGCTCTTTCTTACTTAGTGTTCTTTTTGCAACTGCCATCTTGCCAATACTAAAGGCTTTTAATTTACTTTCCAACAAAGCCTGCATAAAAAAACATGAAAATAATTTATTACACAGATTATCCACACCTTTCCCGCTTATAATAGGAAATCTTGATGCATTTATATATAATACAAAACGTACAGCAAGACCAGGAAGGGAAAAAAATATCCGGTAAATAATTTGGTAAGGGTTTGTTTAGATCCTCTACCACAGGGTAGATCAGAGCAAATGAGTAGGACCGGCTAATGTAACACCACAACAATCATAATCATCCAAAACGGTGTCTACATTTCTGTTGACACGTTCACGTGGCTATTACTAAGTTAGTGGCGAGTGTGTAACGTTACATGTTAACGTTAGCTCGCCAAAGCAAAACCAGCAAGTTAGCACACAAATATGCATACACATGCCAAATTATGACACTAACAACGCTGCTAGACAAACCCATCTCCTCTTTATGGGAGTATAACGTTCAGAAAGCCGTGCAATACAGCGAGTTAATATTGGTAGACTACGCTCGTGTTAGCCCTGTCAGCAAACAATAAACAAAACAACTTGTTTTATGTTCTGCAGTGGTGTCAAGGGTATACTCAAACATAATATAAGAAGATGAAATCCAGCATATGTGCCCAGCAGATTTTAGTTTGTTTTGGTGTATTACAGAAACAAAATCTGTGCAGCCACCGGTTGTCTAGCTAACTGCACTGCTAGCGGGTTAGCATCACCCCCGAGCAGCTCAATAGACCTTTCTCGTAGCACAAAGCGACACACTACTGAATCAAACCCGTTATTATTCCGCTTTTATTATCGTAAACAATATATAATTGTTTTAATATAGTGATATAAAGTAGAAATGTCAGAAAATACCTTAGAGTTGGCTTTCTGCGCCCCACCTGGCGTTTTGTCCGCCATTTTGCCCGACTCTGTGCAAGCGCGTGAGGCGCGTTCACTCCCTCACAACAGTGAACGAATCCATTTGACGTCTATTACGAAAGCCCAATCTGCTCTGAATGAGACTGCCATGGTCTGGTCATCAGAGCACAGTTCGAGTATTGGTAGCCTATGGTTAGATCTCGGTGCACAAGATACTGGATTTCAGAATGCACGTTTAAAGGAATTGCTTTGCACAATGCTTGTGGAGCCTAAAGCTGGTTTACTGGTCTTAGCTGGTCCAAGCTCGTCCTCTATATGAAAGCCTGACCAAACTGGGAGACCAGCAAGACAAATAATTACACATTTTCCCTTTGCCTTTGCAACAAGACATGACATACCATGTCAATGTTTG
>JAUYWG010000032.1:9462724-9481029 GCA_034779775.1 Enteromius afrohamiltoni
AAACCCATGCAAACAGAAAAAAACGACAACACATCAAGAAAACATCTTCATCAGTTTCACAACACAGGCGCTGCAAACATAGAAACGCGCTGCAAATAGAACGGGCCACAAGGGAAATGTTTCAGGGGGACCTCAAAAAGTGACGAACCCATCTGAGAGTAACTCTAGCTAACATAGCATTACAATAATATTTCGCAGTTAAGTGTGAAATACGTCAGATTAGTTTAATAATATCCAAAAGACCGTATAATCAGGTTGTTAAAATAAACACAAAAAAACTCACCTTTTATTCAGCAACAGCATCACTGCTCTGACCAAAAGCCACGGAACAAATAATCAGGTCCCAGATAGGTTCCTCACTTTTTGAGGTCCCCCTGAAACATTTCAGTTGTGGCCCGTGCTGTTTGCAGCGCCTCTCTGTTGTTGGTTGCATTGTTAGATTTTGCAGTTTGCATGTGTTTTTTCAGTTTGCATGTGTTTTCTGAAAAACTATGAGATTGAAGTCATAATATTACGACATTAAAGTTGAAACTACGAGAATAAAATTGAAATATTACGAGACTAAAGTCGAAACTACGAGAATAAAGTCGAAATATTATGAGAATAAAGGTCTAAATACTACGAGAATAAATTAAAAACTACAAGATTAAAGTCGATGTTATATATATATATATATATGTGTGTCATGGAAGACATTAAATATTATTTTCAAGCATATTGCGAATATTACACATGATGATATAATTTCTGCTAATAATCTCAAATAAATGTCTTTAGTTTATTAAAAAGGGTTAAATAAGAGCGCTTTAGCGCCCCCCAGAGGAATGTGTGTGAGCTGATGTTACGATCAAAAGATGTTCCTGTGCAGTCTTTTAATAAATGTCATATTCTTGATATTCAGCGAGTTCTTAGATCTTATCCCAGTAACAAGCGGCCGCTCGGACGCAACAAAATTCAAATATGCTTATATCTGGTGGCCTTCTCTCCATCCGGGTCATTTACAAGTGCACTATACTAAATATTATATTATATTTAGATCTCGCAGTTTTTACTTTATTCTCGTAGTATTTCTACTTTTATTCTCGTAATATTATGACTTTAATCTCGTAACATTACGACTTTAATCTCATAGTTTTAGATTTATTTATTTTTTGGGTGGCACTAAAACTCCGTCGTACTCGGCCACCGTAGGTTTTGCCATTTCTTTATTTTATTTATACACAGCAGGGTCCTCACTAAGTAATAGGAATGAATAATGATACGTAGGAAAGTTTATTGTTTATTGTTTTCTATTTGCATTTTAGGTTTACTTTAAGTATTTAGCATTTTGCTGTAACAGGCTACCTACCAGGACAAAAAGCCCCACTATTGTGTTCAGAAATTATTTTAAAAATAGCAAGCAGCAAAACGATGAACTCATTAAACATCTGGAGGATTTAGTAGGCCATAGGCTACATATCTTTTTTTTTAAATAATGCGTCTTGTGTCGGTTACTCTGGCAAGTTTTCTAGGTTAATGTTTGACGAAACTTGACCTGTACAAAGGTGAAAAAACATTAGGCGATAGTTGTCACTGGGATGTGAGGGGCTCATTCCCTGCCCCCTTGTTACGTAATAGCTCTGCCCAGAGAGCATGATGATATTCGATCGACTCGCGCAGAAATGAAGTCTGAAGAAGTTGACAACATCGAAGAATTAAACAGTTTGCCTGTTGATTCTATTCGGATCGCACCGTATTTGTCTGAACTGAAACAAAAAGCAGCGGCAGAAGTAAGCATTCGACACTTGAATTTGACGGAGACTTTTCTGATACGCTTTCTGCAGGCGAGAGATTTTGATGTGGCACTGGCGCTCAAGGTTTGTAGCACTACCATTAAACGATGACTGAACCCGACTGATATTAACTTGTAAACCAATCCACGTGCTTTCTGTAGTGATACTGTTGGTGATACGTGATTTGATTAGCAATAATATGGCCACTTGCCCAATGACACATGATGTTTGTGTACTTAATTTAAGTAACTCATTATAGGTTAATTACTGCTGTTTTCCTGCATCGTCGTTATTGATTTAATGTAGGCTAAATGCATGTACATTTCTGGCTTTTTTCAGCAAGTCTACATTTGAGATATTTCAGGCATACTAACAGCAGCGATTGGCTTTACAGTAATGAATATACACAACTGTATTTTCTAGCTGACAGCGCATTCAGAAGTAAACCCAACCATAAACAATATTTAATATTTTTATTGTGCTATTTGTATCATGTCCCAATAATATTCTTAAGTTAAAAAATGTAGCTGAGACTAATCTTCTATTTTTTATCCTCAGCTTTTGATTAACTATCATAAATGGAGACAAGAATGTCCAGAAATAACAGCCGATCTGAGGCCATCATCCGTCATAGGACTTCTGCAAAACAATTACCATGGAGTTTTGAGATCTCGAGATGATGCTGGAGGTCGAGTTCTAATCTATCGGATTGGCAAGTACATACACAAACTATTTTTTCAACCTTTTTTTGTTTATTGCAATGGAGTATATCACAAAAACTAAATTGTTTTTAGGTCAGTGGAACCCCAAAGAATTCACAGCTTATGAGGTTTTCCGTGTGAGCCTCATTACATCGGAGCTGATTGTTCGAGAATGGGAGACTCAAAAAAATGGACTCAAAGCAATTTTTGATCTTCAAGACTGGTGCTTTGCACATGCTCTGCAGACAAATCCTTCCTTGGCTAAAAAGATATCTTCTGTGCTGACAGTAGGAATCCATTAAAACATTTTCATGAAAAATTTTAAATACATCCCTTGTTCAGTTTTTTGTATAAAAACAAAAAAACAAAACTTGCTTGTCAATGTAATTTTTTGTTGATTCTTTATTCTTATAGCAGCCTTTTAGTATTACTAAAAAACTGGAAAAGTATGATGATGAAACCTGTTTTGCAGGACTCCTTTCCTTTGAAAGTACGTGGCATTCATTTGATAAATGAGCCAATTTTTTTCCGTCCCGTCTTTGCCATGATCCGTCCATTTCTTCCAGACAAAATCAAACAACGGGTTAGTCAAATTTAAGTACATACATGTGGAATTTTAAGGTGATTCACTTTAAAAGATGTAATATATGTGTTGTTTTTTTTATTTATAGATTCATATGCATGGATGTTCATATGCCCGAAGTCTCAGCGATTACTTTCCGAAGGCTATCCTCCCGCCTGAGTATGGAGGAACCGGTCCCAGCATAAATGATGTGTGCCATGACTGGACTGAGTACATCATGCAGTCTGAAGACTATCTCCATAGGCTCTCTATAGATTTAGGCGGAGGTGATGCTTCTCAGTCATCTGCCAATGAGTGATAATAATGAAGGTATTTCTTATCATGTTCTCTTTGTGCAACAAATTCTGCTGGTCTCAGTGTGTGCACTCAATTGCTCTAGCACGCGGCAACACTATGTTAGCATTTGGCTTAGCTCCATTCATTCCTTAGGATCCAAACAGGAATGAATTTAGAAGCCATCCAACAAATCCACGTTTTCCCTAAGTTTAGGGAAGAACATATTGGAACCCGGAAAAACTGTGTTTTTACTTTAATTGCCTGCCTAGCTCTCCTAATATTCCAGACTGGAAAAAAAATGTATTCATATTTTTGAATAATGTGATTTTATTGAATTCTATATCTCACGGGGATTCATTGATATACATCTGGAGACACAATAAAGCATCAGATATGAGATATTCTGTTACCTTTAAAAGGATTTCACAGTCACTTTTAAATCGCACAAGTAATGTTGTGCACGACCAAAATATCAAAGTGCCTTTCCTCTGTTCCTTGTGAATTGTCAGTGTTTTTATTGTATTTTCATACCAATGGACATAACTCAGGATGTAACACAAGTCTGTGCTTCTGGAAGTTTGGTATCAATTATCAAGAACTGCTTAATTTTATTGATGCTCTTTTGTCAAATGATCTGTAATAGAACTGTAAAATGCAGCATGTATTAACCTTTGCTGCATTTTAATAAATAAACAGCTGAAGACACGTACTTGTTAAGTCTGCACCAAGTGGGAATATAAAATAGCACTTTGATCTATTGCCTTTTTCTCTGATTCTTAAACAAACAGAAACAGAGACTAATGACCTTACTGGAACTCTTCATGTTTACAGATTTCCTTCAATGTGAATTTCTGAAACCATGTATATAATTCAGTTCAGTTTATTCCATTATTTCTGTCGGACGGTGTGTCTAAAGATACACCGAGAAAAAGACTGTTTTACATTATTATTAATTGTGCCGTCCTCATTTGTTATCAAACTATGACTGTGTGACTATGTATGGTTTTTTTTATTTAATGTAAATGATCATAATGATAAAAAAGATATACACAGATATATTAATACACAGTGTGCAACTCAAATAAACTTGGCAGCAAAACAATCACAAAAGTCACTGTGTGAAATTCTTTACCCAACTGATATCTGAAATCTGGGTTCTTCAGTATTATCTACAAAATGGATATGGATGGTTGGCTATGGTAAGCACTCCATTCCTTGCTCATTCTTGATATATTTATATTGAATAATAATAAATGATCATTATATCCCACTATAATAAGGGGATATATTATTAATAGTAACAATAATAATGTCAGTAAGAAATCATTTAAAACCCACAGTTTTGTAGTCTAGTTTTAAAACTGGTATTTTCAATCTGCAGAGGGAACCAAGACGTTCCTAAGATGATTTCTTTTCTATGGGGGTGGGGGGGTCTGTGCAATTGCTATGCATTTTAATTGCATTTAAAATGCATTACCTACCAAATAACACTTTTTAAAAAGCTCCTGTAATGAGACTGACACAAAGAAAAGGCGACTTACCCAGTTCTGTCATATTACTGAATATTTTGAGGCTACGTATTGGGCAATAATTGCACGCCCTCTGCTGGTGAATACACGAAATAATCTATAACAGTTTTTTACAAGTCACACTAACCAGTAAAGTCCAAAGCGCTACTGTGAAACAGTATATGGTGTCGCCTACCACTTCAGAATGTATATATATAGGCAATGTATCCGGAAGACTTACACTGTAAAATTACAATGAATAAGACTTTCTCACACATGCCAAATGGTGGGAAAGGCCCAAAAGGTTCCTACACCTCCACCCTCGCACACATCTAAAAACTTCTCATGCAAACACAGCAAGTTTATATTTGCGTAGCACTAAATAATAAATAAGTTTTCAGTCTTTAATCCTGTCTGTGAATTCCTGTTGTATAATTATCTACCTATATACCCTCAGCTGTTTTATCACTTAAGTGGTTGTTAGAAAGGATAAAACTGTTACACTGTTGTGACCGTCTGTGATTCCTTTAAAGAAAATGGCACTTTTCTACGGAAATTGTCCCATTTGACCCACAGGATATGGGTGTTTTTCTCACTTATTAGATCTAAAAATAAGGAATTATGTGAACTAAACTGGTTAATCAAAAACTTACTTTTAATGATACGTTCTTTTGTTTTGTTCTATAGTTTTCCGACCAGTTTTAACCTCATATAAGGGTTAACACTACTTTAACTGGTCACTTAAGGATGAGGTGGACAAAAGTGGAAAGGGGGTGTGGCACAACTTTTAGTCAATGCAACAATTTGTACAAAGACAAAAGCGCAGTTTTCGTTGTTAATTTCATCCCTCGCAGTATAAAAAAATATGACGAATTCGGTTGAATTAGTTAAGTATTTAATTAAACTAATGTAACGTCAATTGTGCAACTGAACTGTAGTTCCTTCATTGTGGCTAGTTTTGCAAGACAATTGGAGACAGAAAAGATCTTACTTCCAGAGTCCGGACTACAAGTTATTTTGCCAATCACAACCTACGCAAGCTCTATATAGGCCATAGATAAAAAAAAAAATACGACCCGTTATTCGCAATTAAACGTTGTGTATTTTTATGCACTCCCAGCACTGTGTGAAAGGACATTGATTTGATCTCGCGATAAGTCCAACCTTCCATCTTGCCACGTTCCAGCGCTGGTAGAAAAAACTGAAAAATAACTGGGCGGTCGTACCTCGCAGGTACAGCCACACGATTGAATAAGTCATCGGCCACTTCTCAGCGATTGGATGATATTTCAATTTGCCCCGCCCACAGCGGCTTTGACTAGACAGTATTGGTCGAATGTTCAGTCACTCAAAAGGGGGACGGGTTGCTTTGGGCCTCAGTGCATGAAGGCATAGGGATTTGATTTTTTCTTGCAGGGCACAGCACCAGAGCTGAGACCGGACTTACAGTCAATTCATTTATTACAGAACAAGAACCGTCGTAGAACTTGCAATGGCTAAGAAAAATGCAAAGGGAACTGCCAAAAAAGGTATGTTTACATTCTGTCGTCAGAAATACGTGTATTTCTGCGAAGGCCTGGAAGTTAATCGGGCGGCAAGAATGATTTTTGTTTATCTAATTTAAATGGCATGGGTAGAAATTATAAACAAGCACAATAACAAGAATGAGCCCAATGTACTGTGTCGGGTACAGTCGTGATATTCAAACTACGTTAGTTGTTAGTCGATTTTTTTTAGTCGTTGCTAACGTTACATTCTGAGCGAGTAACGTTAAGAACTTTTCTGTCCGAAAGAGAGGTGTAATAAACCCCCTGAACGTAACGCACTAGGCAAACTGGACGAAATGGTTGCAGAACTGCATGCTTTCAGTTGCACTTGCAGGAGCGCCACAAGGCCTAGTTTATCGTAACGTTACTGTTTGTTAATTCCGACAGCAACAGATAACCTATATTTTCAGATAAATATTTGCACATCGCCGGAGCCAGAGTTGCCCCAGTGCGAGCTCTTAAATGCTCACGTGTCAATATCTGGAGAGCGTGGGAGGGGTTACACGTGGCCCCTAGGGTCCCATGTCCCCACACGCGCTGTAATTAACCGGAAAGTCGGCAACGCTGCAGGACCCCACTACTAGTTAACAACGTCCGGGCCTTGGGTTTAACGTCAGCTATTATTATTGACTTTAGCAACTGCGTGGTTATTATGTAAGATTAATTATTGCTCTGTTGGAAGTATATGAACTATTACTGTGAAATCTTAGACACTGGTGTATAGATGTATCATATGTGCTGACTTGGCATTGTAAGAAGGTTAAGGTTAACGTAAAATGTGTAAATCTGTAAAAACCGTTAAATTGGTTAACTGTAAGTAACATCAACACATATGATTAAAATATGTGTTTACATGCAGTTATACTGTAGAACTGTTTTAAGTTATATTATTTTGTGTTCTACCCTGTTTGTCTGGGCCATAGCGTACTCTCTATTTATGTTTGTTAGCTGCTGTTCACGGTAAAGCCTGTTTTGTTCATGGAAAAGCTTAATTCATCGTGTGGCTACCGTATTTTAAAACCTGAATTATTACGGTGGTTATCTCTATATTTTGAGCCAGTCAAGGAGACCAAGCAGATTTGACCAAATGCAGTTATGCATTACGTTATTACAGGAATCAAATGCCATCATATTTTTATGTTGCTGGTGTCAGTGAGATGACATTTAAACCACTATTTGTTGTTTGCTATAAGCATTCTAATTCTCTTCAATAAACTGAATTTTATGGTGTTTATCCGTGACGGAAAACTTTTCCTGTAAAGATAATAATCTAGAGCCACACCCATTTAAATTTCTACTGAAGGTAACCTCTACAAAACCACTATCCTTAATTAATGCATTTTTTTTTGTAAAGTGAACTCAGCTGTTCAAAAAGTGGTGCAATGCATTCTTTTATCAAATTTCAGGAAACATTTCAGCTGCACAGAATAACTTGCTGAGTGCCACAGAAATGGTAAAGAAATGACAGCTTGTCACAACGTGCTTGCTTGTGGGTTTTTGTTTTTGTTTCCTCAAGCATTTCTCAATTGATTCCACTGTTCTTTTCAAATAACCTTGCATGTTTGTTTTTCCAAGCGCATTTAATCCAGTGTAGTTCTCCGATATATAAAAATATCGAAAATATTTGATTTGATTTCAGTAAATGCAGTGCAATATTAAATCTACTGTTTAATGCATTTTTAATGCATAATTTTCTTATGAATGGCAATAATGTTTATACATGCACCGTATTTGTAGTTGAAGTTCTGTTGCGACATCAGACAACTAAAGCAGTGGCAGTGATGATCTATTGTTCTAAATGGGAGCCTATAAGCTCACATAAGGGGTTAATGTCCAGGGTTTGTTCCTCTGACCAGACAGCAACTGCATGCTTTACTCAGAGGGGTGTGTAGGTACGACTGAAGAAGAGAGAGTGATTCAAAGCACAAAATCCACTACAATGTTAGGCTAGCTAGACGATGAACATTGTGTACCACGAAGGCATAGTCAAAGCAACGACAAAAGCAGTGCACGAGTTAGAAAAAGTTAGAGTTTGAAGCACCGTTTTTAATAGCAGGTATGAACGGGGGAGGGGAAGATGTTGATTAGGTCACAATGGCTGCCGTTTGACTATGTGTAGATTTAGAGACGAGTTAAGTCTGTGTGTCTAGAGAGGTGTGTCTCCAAACTTTGCATGCAGCTTTGATAGCTAAAAGATTCGAATCCACATCAGTGCAGTTTTAAATATTAAAAAGTCAAAGATTTTTGGGCTTTGGTTTGCATGTATTTTTAGAGTAAGTGATATTCTTGATGAGGATAGAGGTTACATAAGTGCATCATGGTTGTTTTGCTTTGCTGATAATGTTAGTTTGATGTTTCTGTTTGATTCGGTTCTAGCTATATGGCTAGTTTGCAGAAGCAACACGCTACCTCTAACATGTTTATTATTTCATCAAGAAACTCGGGAGACCGGTCCTTGTATGGAAAATAAATCGCTCTGTGGTAGGACAGTCTCTTGCCAGGATTTAAACGCTCCTCTGCCTGAAAGCTGGAAAGCATTTGATTTACGTGTCGTTAAAATGCATGGATGCGGCGAAGCAGTGTATCCTCTACTGTGTGCTACTCTTTTGTAAAGTATAGCCTAGTAATTTGGAAGACCATTCAGCCTTTTCAGCTTTCATGTGCGACTAAGAACAGCAGGATGGAGTGGGATTTGCCTCTACCCTTTCGTATGAGTGCTTGAGATTTTCTGCCTTTCAAGCGGACAGTTCTAAAAATAATCCATTTGCTGGTCGAGTTCCATATTAAGTTCCGGCTCAATTCACAAGGAACAAAAAGGCAGGAGACCTACTGTTGTACAGGGGTTTGGGGTAGGATTGGGGTGAAAGACGCTCTCTTCTTCCCCACGTTTCTTCGAGGAATGGGGGAGCCGAATGCAGAGGTCAAGGTGGTGAATGAAGAAACCGGTATACTATTTTTATTATTTAGAGTAAGCTTTTATGACGGGAGATGACATTTAACAAATCATGGGGTGTGAGAGAAAGCCTTAACATTTGAAAAGGAATGTAGACTTTATTTAAAACTTTAATTTTATGGCAAACTTATATTTTGCGTATTTGAGCAGCAAAAAATGTATAATTTTTTTTAACTTAAAGCTAGCGGGATGTGGCTTAAGTGTATTGTTATAAAGATTTATCGTGCAATCAGTTTATATATGACACCTTTAGAAACTATAAAAAGAGAATTTCTTTTGTCATAACACTTTAGTGTTGTTATTTCTCTCTGTTTATCTGTCACTAACGTGTGCGCATGAACAAATGTGTGGTTTGACCTAGCAGAACGTAGCGGACAAAACACCTGTTCATTCTTCCTACTAGAGCTTTGAATGCAGATGTATTTATACCACGGAGTGTTAACAGACCTCAGAATAACTGCACTTTTTTAGACTTTTGTCACCTTGTGATTACTATATGATTGCTATGTTTAAATTCTCCTCATGAAATCACATCTTACAGGGAATCTTTCATCCCAAACCAGAAATCTCTTGGATTTCGTACAGCATTTGAATATGGAACGAATTGATTGGTCTCCAGTATTTTTCCAGCTTCAATGCTAATGTTGCATAGCCTATTAACTAGTGGCGTTGAGAGAATATTTGTGTGCACCACAGTAGTACTAAAGGACTAATCTCACTTTCAAGGCTATGCTTTAATTTTGAGCATGCGTTCCTCATTCACAGGGTTTGCTGTGCTGCATTGATTTGATTTTGATAAATGAAATGTTTTGTATTCATTCTTCCTGACAATGTATATAATCTTATTCTTTTATTTTTCAGACGCCAAGCCACAGCAGGCACATAAAAATGGAAAGAAGGCAGAGGTTGGAGGAACCTCGTTTTTCACCTGGTTCATGGTTTTGGCTCTGTTGGGCGTCTGGACGTCTGTAGCTGTGGTGTATTTTGACCTTGTTGACTATCAAGGTGTAATTGGTGAGTCGTTGGTTTCTATTATTTAAAATTTAAATATATATTCTAATATTATTCTATTATTTTTTTTGAATGGTTGTAGTTTTAAAATGACTTGCATAAATGTTATATGTAATTTGTTTTGTATATCTGGCCTTAATTTGCATGCAGCCAAAGCAAAGGACTTGCGCTATAATCTTTCAGAGGTATTACAAGGTATGACATCCGAACCAGTGAATAGAATCACCAACCTTAAGCCTAATTTCTTTGAACCTTTCGTTCAGTTACAAAGTTGGGAAGTGAATTTGATGGTTAGTTCTGTTTTAGTGTAATTTTTCATACTTCATACATTAATACAAAAGTGCACTAAATGTTTGGGGTCAGTGAGATTTTGTTTTGAAAGAAGTTATTTTTGTTCAGCAAGGATGCATTAAATTGATCAAAAGTGACAGTAAATACATTTATATTGTAATAATTAATTTCTGTCTAATAAATGCTGCTTATTTGAAGTTTCTGTTCATCAAAGGATCCTGGAAAAAAAATATTGTATCATGGTTTCCAGAAAAATGAACAGCACAACTGTTTTTAAGATAGATAAAAATAAGAAATCTTCTTTGAGCACCATATCAGATCATGCTGGAAATTCTGCTTTAGCATTGCATGAATAAATGACATTAAAATAGAAACCAGTCAGTTTATATTGTAATAATAACAGCAACAATTTGATCATTATTACTGTATTTGTTTAATTTAAAAATAATGCAGCCTAGGTGTACATTAAACACTTCTTTCAAAATCTTTAAAAATCTGATACCAAAACGTTTGGACTGTTGTGTTTATTTTCTAATCATTTGAATTTGATCAAATGTTAACGTAATGATGGTCACTAATGAGGAATGTTGTTGTAATGTGCTACCATGCAGGTTTATTTACTACAGAATTATATAAAATAGTACAAGGATTCTTGTAATACTTTAACCTAAGATATGTCTTCAGCTTATTTTTTTTTAAATAAGAGCAATTTAATAGCACTTTTTTAGGACTTTTAGTTCCATATGGCACAATGGATTATTCACTTTACTTCACTAGGTAAACTCGTGTCCTATGATGCTGATGGTGATGGAGACTTTGATGTGGAAGATGCTAAAGTACTATTAGGCAAGTGCAGTGATTTCCAATGATATTTTTACCAGATTGTTTTGCATGACTGACTTTGGTTCACTTTTGTGCAGTTTTGAGTTCAATCAGACAGATGCACGTGCATGGTAATTTCATCATTTTGTTAAAACAACATAATATTTTGGAGAAGTGATGAGAGGTTATTGCATGAGTTTGTAAATTGGACCAACTTGCCAATATTACATTAAAGGTAAAGTCATAGGAGAGAAAATAAAGAGATTTATTTTCTCATTTAGCATGTAGTTAAACCGATTTCACAAGTAACTGAACCGTAAAAAACAGCCTCATTAGGCCTTCCCATGCATGCCCCCTTTCTCCTTTACTTCATCTTACGCTTTAATAGCCTTTTTACCCTTTTTTTTAATAGCACTGAATCCTTATCTACTAAACCTCGCAAACCAACACCACCCTCTCTCTATTTTCTTGCTCTCCCACTGTTCTTTCTTTCCCTCTTTCCCTCTTTTTCTCTTTTTCCTTATTCTTATGCGTAGGGCTGACCAAAGATGGCAGCAAAGAAAACTCAGACTCCCTTGAGGAAGTCCTCGATATTTTAGCGGAAGAGGGCACTGATTGGTTTCAAGGTTTCTTCACCTTCCTTTATGACATTATGAGTCCTTTTGAAACGCTAGAGGATGAAGAAACCGAGGCAGCAGCGGAGGATGTTGGTGGCGCGTCACAGACTGAAGGGGTTCAGGGCCAAAAGACATGCGTTATTTTAGGCCTTCAAAATCAGTAGTCGTGTTTTCTACCGCAATTGTGACAGAAGCACTTTATTAGAGGAGGACTTGCTCCTTTGACGACTTGATTCTGTTCCTAACACTTGGAGAAATATTTTGTTGGGAAGATCGCCAACAGTCACTTTGGGACCTGTGAACACTTGAGAAGATGATGTCATAATAAACATTTGCATAATTGTAAATATTGAACTTGTGTAGTTTATGCATCATTACAGCTCTTTTGCAACAGCTGTTTCCAGCTACTAATACGTTTTTGCATTTGACCTTAGTGCTGCAAGTTGAACATATCACCTTTGCTGCATGCCTCAATTCCCTTATGTCATGAACAACAGTATGTATTTTTATTTGAGTCTTGTAATTTAACACTGTACATGTGACTTCTTGTTTATAATCTGATTATCATTTCTCTCTGGCTTTAGTATCTTGAGTAGTTAATTTTGAGCTGGTTTTATATTGTTACTATTTCAACTCCGCGAAAGACAGATCTTTTTGTGTTTTATATTCCCTTTGAACTTTTTTTTTTTTTTTTTACTGCTCAATACAGAATAGGCAGTTTTATATGATGTTGTTACATTATTGTAATATTTTTCTTCATTGTCATGCGAGTTGCCTTTGCTATCCTTCATCAGAGATTTAGAGAATAATGATAGCTTAGATATACAGTGTGAATAAATCCCATCCCCTTACAGTATTACCTCAATTAACAAAATTCAGGTAGGAAACTTGTACTAAGGTCTAAACAGATGTGTGGCTGATTTAAAAGGTTAGTTTGTCATTCCTCATGTCATTCCAAACCTGAAAGACCTTCGTTCTTTGGAATACAAATTAGAATTATTTTTTGGCGCTTTTCCACTGCATAGTACAGTACGGTTCAGTACAGCTCACTTTTGGGGGGTCTGGGAACAGTACCTGGTACCTGGTCCTTTTTTTAGTACCACCACAGTCGAGGTTCCAAGCGAGCCGTACCGTTACCAAACTGTGACGTGTAAACTCTGCTGGTCGCTGATTGGCCGGAGAAAATCGTCATTACTGCGTCAGTTAACTTGCGACACGAGACACAACAGACCCGCTAGATTTAAATCAGCACAGCCTGCGAAGGATCAGACGATCAGACGAGCCGACGTTACGGTCATACCACGCAGTGGAAAAGTACATTTAAAATCAGAGAGCTCTCATACCCTCCATAGGCCAGTAACACAACTGCAATGTACCCAGCTCCGGGACATTGATAAACTAGTCCATGTGACATAAAAGGTACAATCATAATTTTACAATTTATGAGAAATGCTTTTAGTGTGCAAAGGAAAAAAAAAACATTGTTCACATGAAGTGGAAGCAAGTGCGTATGTTATATTGGTTTCACAATGGTGGTGGACTCCTGCACACAGGATGAGAAAGAAAATAATTGTTGAATAAAGTAGTTGGTTTTGTTTTCTTTGTGCACTGATGTCACGTAGGCTATTTTACCAATGTCCTTGCTACATTTCTGGGAACACTTCGGTTGTATTGCTGTCTATGGAGGGTCTGAGAGCTCTGATTCAATTAAAAAAATATCTTAATTTGTGCTCCGAAGATGAATGAAGGTCTTACGGGTTTGGAACAACATGAGGCTGAGTAATTATTGATAGTTTTTAGAATTAAAATTTTTGGGTGAATTATTCATTGAATCAATGGGTGTCAAATTCAGGAACTTCATCAGTTGATCAGCCAAGAACTAGTTCAGTGACGTGGGTAGGAAACGTCTCCTGAACCCCAGAGTTCTGTAACCGTCATCAATCAGTTCCTACCTGCCAGTCTAAAGCACCATACAGTGTTCATATGACTCCTGTAATACTAGGAGGGAATTGAGAGGGCTATGAATGTTAATGTTAAATATTTTGGTATGCAAAAAGCACAGTATGCAGGGATTACTTACAAAATGGCTGCTTTTGTGTCTGGAAGTGTATTTTGAGAAAATGAAGTGTGTGTGATTTAGACTTTTAGCTTAGATTTACAAATCCTTCATTATCACTCTCTTTAATACTACTTGTATCACAATTATACCTTCTAATATGTCAACAGTTTAAGTGTTTATTTTTTTTAATTAACCATGCAGATCTTTCGGTTCAGTTATTTTGCAATTGTTGCCAAATGTTTCAACTGATTGGCTTTTTATTTGTTAATAAGATACTCAAATTGTGTACACGAAAAGTCACTGCTTGCAGATTTGGTTTCTTTTTTTGTTATTTGAAATTGCTGGACCTCAACCATTGCGTGTTTTGCAGAGAATTGTGTATGACTCAAACAACAGAATCAGGCCAGACATAGGTGAATGGGTTGTATACTCTAACATCATTAGTGTCAAGGAAATATATGAACAAGAGCTCACAGGCAGGAATTAGGTCTACGTTGTACAACTGTTTTAAGAAGCAGTTACTGACTTTATTTGTCTGTCTGTCTTAAACTAGATGAAAACACAGAGGTTTCCAGGAGAAAAGGAGGTATTTTTGCACTTGGTCTGAATGCATGCAACAGACTAGTCTCTAGTGCGGTTTGGGATCTTGGAAGGCATTTAGTTGCTCAACTTGTTTCTGTTTGCATGCTTGAGCTGACTGTTTAACCAAGGAGTGTTTAACAGTATCACATTTGTAGATGGCATTTATGAGTCTGCATGGACAATGATTATTTGACAAAGAACTACATGCACATGTAAGTCTTGTGTATACTTTTTCCAGGCAATTTGCAAATAATATTAGTGAACTTTGGTCTTGTTATAAACATCCTAAACACATAATCTTCTAATTTAGTGTGTATAGTGGTGATTCTCAACCTGGGAGCCAGGGATGTCTGGGGAGCCACATTAGTTTTTCCATTAGCGAAAAATTTATTGAAGCGCATAAAGGAAAATCATATGAACTGTGGTCAGTTAATTTTTTAAGATATCAAGACTTCCAGTTTTTGTTAAAAAATACAAACAAACAAAAAAAACTGAGCAACTTTTTCATATTTACTGCACAAATTAGCAGATTTAGCCGATATGGTGGGCATTTGAATATTGTTTTGGACAGTAGGTGGGCTATCAAGTTAAACAAATTGAGAACAACTGGTGAGGATGATATCACAAACATACTAATGAGGGACTTGTGATGTGAAATTAATTGCATCATTACAACTAATTGTGTTGTGGCTTGAGGTGTGTGTAGTGAGAAGATTTAGATTTACCATGATTACTTCATCAAATGTCTCTCCCCAGAGCTTGCCCACGCCAAAGATGTTGGGTTAAAGCTAAGGGAAGCTCTGAAACAGCAGCTCACCATCATCCACGAGAGAGTGGAAGCTAGGAAGATAGCTAAATTGGCACTGGCAGAAGTGAGGAACATCCTAGCCAAAGAGGAAGAAGAGAGGACCTTGAACCGTATAAGGGAGGAGTCGGAAGCCAAGGCCTGGGAGAGAGCTGAGGCTCAGCTGAAAGAGGAGGGGGAGAGAATAGAGAAGGAGGATGTGGAAAAGGCCAAGGAAAGAATTAGAAGGGAGAAGGAGGAAAGAGAGAAAATGGCAGAAGTCGAAAATGCAAAGACAAAGAAGTTGGAAAAGGATGAGGTGAAGGAAAAGCCAGAGGCTGAAAAGAAACCTCAGGAGAAACCTGTTGTTGAAGACGATGCTAAAAAGGTTGAGAAAAATGGAAAAGGCAAAGATTCCAAGAAGGCTGCAGCTAAAAAGAAACCGTAAGGTAGTTCAGCTACGGTTAGATCTTCTTGTCTTTTGTGTAATTTGTTAACATCTGGCTGAATGTGATCTCGGGCCATTGTGAGTCTCCAGAGACGTCCACACCCCCGAGACATTTCATCTCTTTGAGAGATAATCAGTCATGTTAAGCATTGAGATTAGTAGAAGCAAAAAGAGAACAAGGTGCTATACGCTAATCGTCATGTTGGTCTTTTATTTCTCTTAAAACGATCTGTTTTGTTTGAGGGTAGAATTTTGGTTTACTCTTACAAAATACTAGCTATATAGTGTGACTTTAACATTGATGTTCCTCTGATTTTGTTTATTTTATAATAAATACAGCAAATAGTGATACTTTACTAAGAGAGAACATTCTTGTGTTATCAATAAACTATATAAATCCCCTGATTTGTTTTATCAGTGCCTTGAGTGTTTTTCTTTTCAGTGTTGATGAATATAAGCAAAAACAAACGTTATATTAATACCAGACTGATGTCTATATCTAATATCTATAAACGTTTTCTTTTTCCTCTCCTCTGTTTCCCTGTTGGTCTGTTTCAAATCTTAAACGCATACCTTTGTTCCTGTAAAAGGAAAAAAAAAAAACTAGTGTGCAAAAGTAAACCAAATGTCTCAAATTCTTTTTACAGTGTAATCCTCTTTATAGCAGCCTTGTTTTATGTGACTGTATACTACATTTGCCTCATGTATGCACATCCACATGTAAAATCCTCAGGGCTGAAAGATAAATCCACCATTGAGACCACTGAATCAGTTGAGGGAACCCATGCTGAACCTGTGGAAGAAGGTAAAGTAAAATCATACACAGTTTTACGCAATAAATAAGGGTGCAGTGCAGTGAGAATTTATTGATGCATAGAAATATCATTGTAGGCTAATAAAATAAAATGCTAGGTTTTATAACACACAAAAGCATTTCCTGTAATATGAAAGTTAGGAAAGTAAATTTACAAGTCACTGCCATTGTTACAAATTATACATATTATACAATTATTTGTCATCAAACCTATATTTTTAGTACAATTTAAAAGTATATGCAAAAAATAAGATTAAGCATTAAACGTTTGTTTGCAGGGGAGTTGGCCTTATCTAGTGAGTGGGTCATTAAATATTAACAGCGTTCATAAAGACGGTGTTCTTTGTGTCTGTATACCACCTGTGTATTCTGTAGAATTTATTCTGATTGACACTTTTATAACTGAAATGCCCATAAACAAGTCTTGCTGCATACCACAGCAGTTCTTGCATAACATAACATGCGAGTAATCTCATTGGCCTGTTACAGAAGGCTTCAGTTTTAGTAAAGCATTATTGTACACGCGTGTTAAATAAAGGCTTCCAATCCAGAAAATTTTTTTTTTCCTTCAAACGTAAGTTTATTAGTTTTGTTTCTTAATCAGCTCCTGAATCTATCGTGGAGGAAGAAATCCAGGCCACCAAAGTTGAAGAAGCAGCTCAGCCACCACCGGGTACAGCTTTTATGATGTCCTTTAAAATAACAATGAGCGATTGTTGCTGTTTGTTAACTCCTACATATTGTGTTGTATACATGTATGCATGTATGTATATACTACAAAAATTGCTGCATTCACAAAGTTCTACACATTAGGTATATTGGCACCTACCAGTAAAAGTATAGTACAATCTATTTCATAGATTTACCATTGTTGCTTTTTCCCTTGCAGAACCAGAAACTGTAGAAGAGGAGCCTGTTCCTGTAGAAGAAGAAGAACCTCTGGAAGTAGACGAAGAGCCCTCTGCTGTAGAAGAAGAAAAAGGAGCTGAGGAGGAACCAGAGGTTGAAGAGGAGCAGGAAGTTCCTGAGGAAGAACCAGAAGCTGTGGAAGAAGAGCCTGAGGTTACAGAGACTGTTCCAGTTGAAGAAGAGGCCTTTGAGGAGGCAGTTGAGGAGCCTGCAAAAGAGGAAGAGGTCATTCCGGTTGAAGAACCGGTTGAGGAAGAAGTGGAAGAAGCAGTAGAGGAGGCTGCACCAGTGGAAGAAGTGGTTGAGGAAGTGTTGGAGGAAAAGGCTGCATCAGTAGAAGATGCACCACTGGAAGAGGCAGTGGAGGTAGTGTTGGAGGATGAGGCTGCACCGGTGGAAAAGATTATAGAAGAAGTAGTAGAAGAGACTGCACCAGTGAAAGAAACTCTAGAGGAAGCTGCACCAGTAGAAGAAGCTGTGGAGGAGGTTGTACCGGTAGAAGAAGCTGTGGAGGAGGTTGTACCGGTAGAAGAAGCTGTGGAGGAGGTTGTACCGGTAGAAGAAGCTGTGGAGGAACCTGAACCGGTAGAAGAAGCTGTGGAGGAACCTGAACCGGTAGAAGAAGCTG